>OY740787.1:27310949-27632851 GCA_963514005.1 Raja brachyura
TGAATTTGGTGGCCTTCCACCTTGCTTGAAGTGGTATGAACCTGCACTTGAATTTGGTGGCCTTGCACCCTGCTTGAAATGGAATTTCAAGGGATAGCCGTGAGTCAACTGCCAGCCCACCAGCCCTGAGTGAGCTGCCAGCACATCAGGCTTGAGTGACTGAGCTGCCACCCCAAGAATCCATTTGGCCCACAATGTCCATACTAGTACTCTGGAAACCAGTCCCTTCAGCCCACAACACCCATACTAGCGCTCCAGAAAGCCCCCCCCCCCCCTCCCCCAGCCCACTGGCCACCAATATTGGAATCGGTGGAGAGGTGGAATATTGCGTTGGGGGGCAAGCCATCCCGTGTGAACATCGGACCCAACGGGTCCCACTTAGTCTACTACAGAACTAAATCCCTGATCTTGTTATCTTCCGGTTTGGCGTTCACTCACCGTTCTCCTGTGGTGAGTGCATCGTTTCTTTCCGATCGGTTGAATGTTGTAAAAGTTAGCGAGGTTTAAAAATCTTAAAAACCGTGTACGCGCAGATCGATCTATTCTCCTGCAAGTCGGTGCCACGCAGATTAGTCTCTTCCCCTGTCACTCCCCGGGATGGTCCACCCCTTCCTGCGCCATCACGTCTTTTCTGGAGCTGAGGGTGGCCGGCGGAGGTTTTCAACCAGACGTTTGGAGGGACTCGAAGCAGCCCTGCCCCGCCCCAAGCAGCAGCCCAGCCCCAAGCACCCCAGCACAGCCCCGCCCTACCCCAAGCAGCAGCCCTGCACCAAGCAGCAGCCCAGCCCCAAGCAGCCCAGTCCCGCCCTGCCGCAAGCAGCAGCCCCGCCCAAAGCGGGAGACCCAACCCAGCCCAGAGTCGGAGACCCAGCCCAGCCCTGAGTTGGAGATGTTGGCAATGTCGGTAAATGGAAAGCGGAGACTCTGATCCCAGCGGAGGAGAACGACCAGCGCCCGCTGTGAATCCCCATCACACCGCCAATTCCAGCCACTATCCCTCTGGTCCCCTAGCTGGCTCCTCCCCCCCTCCCCCGTGATGCCCCCATCACCCCATGGCTCTTCGCCATCTTTTCACCAAGCTCATTCCCCCCGTTCACACACCCCTCTCCCCCCACAACTCCCCCTGACCGCACACACCTCCCCCACAGCCCTACCCCACACCCCCCTGCTCACACACACTCCCCACACACACCCCCCTGCCCCACAACCTGTCCCTCCCCCCACACACCCAAACCTCACACACACCCACCCCCTCCACACTTATGTCTCGACAACCCCCCACCCCCCAAACCCCCAGAACCCCTCCCTTCCACCCCCACCCCCTCCCCCACAAGCTCCCCGCTCCCACAACCTCCCCCCCCTCCTGCCACCACAACCCCCCTGCCGCCACAACCCCAAACGCCCCCACACATCCCTCATGTCACTTACACACTCCACCCCCCGCAACCCCCCCACCCACTCACCCCCCTGCCCACACATACACCCCACACACACACACAACCCCTGCCCACACACACACCCCTCCACCACACATCACCCCGCCACACGCCCCTCTCCCCCACACCCTCCCTCCCCCACACCACCCTCTCACCCCCACCTACATCTCCCCGTCCACACATACCCCTCCTCTCCATCCTGAAGCACCATCGCGGAGTGGGCGATTTCTTACCGTGGGTTGCCGTGTGGTAAGCTCAGGAGTGCTGAGACCGTCGACTCCAACATCGCGGAGCTGTGGGGTTTGTGGAGGGTCCAGCCGCGGCGATGCTGACTTTAAACACCATGGAGCCTGGGATCTTTCGCCGAGATCGCCAGTGTTGGAGCTCCGACCAGCGCGGCCTGTGGACTTCGGGAGCCGCGGTCTCTGGTAGCAAGCGGTAGTTCCAGACACTCCAAGCCACTGAAGAGTGTTCTTCTGACGTCGGAGGTACATCATCCGGCAAGAGGGCCTGAAACATCGGGCTGCCGTTGTGGTGACTGCGGAGGCCTCAAATAGGCCCCAACCACGGGTGAACAAGAGGAAGAGGACTGGACTTTGCTGCCTTCCCTCACAGTGAGAACCATTGTGGGGGGATGTTTTTATGTTTAATGTTAAATTCTTGTTTAATGTTGTGTTTTATTTTTATTGGTGTGCTGCAATGGCTACTCAAATTTCACTACACCAATTGGTGTATGTGACAATAAATGTCCTTTGTCCTTTGTTCTTTGTTCTTTGATTACAGTGGAGATTCACCAGGATATTGCCTGGATTGGAGGCCATTAATTATGGGAGAGACTGAATAGATTATTTTTGTTTTATTTGGAGCATAGGAAGCTGAGTTGTGACCTCTTAAAGGTACGTAACATTATAAGAAGGATACATAGCGTAATAGTCACAATCTATTTTCCATGGTAAGGTTATCAGAAACACAAGAGCATAAGTTTAAGTGAGAGGAAAGAGTTTTAAAGGGAATCTGAGGGGCAGGTTTTTAACATATATTGTGGTTCATATCTGCAAGAGGAGGTACTGGGGTCAGATACAAATACTATGTTTACGTGGCTTTTAGACAAGCACTTACATTGGCAAAGACATAGAAGGATGAGGGCCTAGTGTGGGAAAATGTGAATAGTATAAATGCCAAAAAGGTTGGTCTGAAGAAGGATCCCCAGCCTAAAATGTCACCTATCCCATGTTTTCTGAGCCGCTGAGTTACTCCATCACTTTGAATTTCTATTCTTGAAAAGGATTAGGCCAAGATTCAAGATTCAAGAGAGATTATTGTCATGTGTCCCAGATAGGACAATGAAATTCTTGCTTTGCTTCAGCACAACAGAATATAGAAGGCATGAATACAGAACAGATCAGTGTGTCCATAAACCATTATATAAATATATACACACATGAATATATAAACAGATAAAGTGCAAATAAACAGGTAATAGTCTATTAATGTTCAGAGTTTTGTTTCAGTTGAGTTTAATAGCCTAATGGCTGTGGGGAAGTAGCTATTCCTGAACCTAGACGTTGCAGTCCTCAGGCTCATGTACCTTCTACCTGAAGGTAGCAGGGAGATGAGTGAGTGGCCAGGATGGTGTGGGTCCTTGATGATGCTGCCAGCCTTTTTTAGGCAGCGACTGCGATATATCCCCTCGATGGTAGGGAGGTCAGAGCCGATGATGGACTGGGCAGTGTTTACAACTTTTTGTAGCCTTTTCCGCTCCTGGGCGCTCAAGTTGCCGAACCAAGCCATGATGCAACCGGTCAGCATGCTCTCTACTGTACACCTGTAGAAGTTAGGGAGAGTGCTCCTTGACATACCGACTCTCCGTAATCTTCTCAGGAAGTAGAGGTGCTGATGTGCTTTCTTTATAATTGCATCAGTGCTTTCGTACCAGGAGAGATCTTCAGAAATATGCACGCCCAAGAATTTGAAGCTCTTGACACTCTCCACCATCGACCCGTTGATCTAAACGGGACTATGGGTCCCCATCCTACCCCTTCCAAAGTTCATAATCAGTTCCTTGGTTTTGTTGGTGTTGAGGGCCAGGTTATTGTGCTGCAGATTGTGCAGATTGCGAAAGTCATAATAATCAAAATAAAACTGCAGGCATATACTGCTCAATGCAGAGGGAAGAAGATCACTGTAAGGCTGTTATATCTGTAAACTGTAAAGTTGATACCAAAAAAATGAAGACAAAATGTGGTATTTTACCATGTGCAATGGTAAAACTGCATTAATAAATTTATGGGATTTTTTTAATATTCACACACACTTGTGCAAAGAGCACTTTGAGGGCAATCCAAATTTAGAAACTTGTCCTTAGAAAGTTTAATTTCATATCTGCAACTAGTTAATTATTAATTGATGTGATGCCAATTTTTTTTTGAGATTGTCGAAAATTGCGATGTATGCAAAATTGCAAACTTAACAAAACCGATTCAGTAATGGCTTCCGTATCTAGATTGCTTACCAATATGGCTTTGGAGCATGCTGATTCTTTGCCTGCCAGCCTCAGAATAGGATCAGATATCATCCATTACAATCATTCCATTCTTTTAAATCTTTCAACTGAATGGTCCTCTCATCAGCTAGAGTGTAGTCCTGAGCTGCAGATTAACAGATTCACAATTACTAAGGGTGTCAGGGATTTTTGGGAGAAGGCTAGAGAATGTGATTGAGAGGGAAAGATAGATCAGCCATGATCAAATGATGGAGTGGACTTGATGGGTTGTATGGCTTAATTCTGCTCCCATGTCTCATGGTCTTATGGGAAGTTTTGCTTTGGAGGAAAAGGCAGAATAAAGAATGTGGCAGAGACAGCTGAATTAATGTTCCAGTCTTAGTTAACAGAGCATCAAAAGTAGACATGATACAGTGACTTAGCAAATTATCAGCAGCGCATAGATTTGGCAAGCAGTGGAACTAAAAATAAAAAGTTCTGAGTTTTTAGAAGCTCTATATATGAACAAAGGGAAGTGGTGTTGGAAATGGGAAGGGTTTGTCATTAATGCAGAACAGGGAGAATTAGAAACTTGTTTTGGTTATGATGTGGTTAGAGAAGTGATAATAAATATGGGTGTGAGTGCATATAGAGTCATACTTTAAGGGAAGAAAGAGAGGCTCTTTCTCCCCTTAAACAGAGAAGTAAGTCCAAGGTGAAACATTCGAGTTTTAAGTCAAAAGAACATGAGGATATCTTCAGAATTTGTTATCAGGCACATGGGCAGTGAGGAAAGAAGATGTTAATGTGCAAGTGATAGAGATGCTTCATAGTGCAATGGTCATAGGAAAAGAAGGTACAATAGAATCAAAAGGACTGACCTAAGTTGCTAGCGTTACAGTTTGGTCTCACACTGAATGGGAGACATAGCCAGTTGAGTACGCTTCATAAATGAAAAAAAAATACTAAAGAGGCTGTCCCACTGTGGCGACCTAATCCACGAGTTCAGAAGAGTGTCTTCCACCTTCAAGCTCGAGGGCACTCGCCTGGAAAACCTCGAGCTGGATCGATCGTCAGCGATGAAACCGCGAGCTGGATCGACCGACTGCACACACACACGCACACAAACACATCACACATCACAAAGGTGGGGGCCAGGGAAAGCGGGGTGGGCTGTCTGAAATTCATTCCCGTGATGAAGAGGAAGGTAAAAGACAGCCGCACAGTGTACGGTAAGTCCTTTAGAGAGCATAGGGGGAGAGAGGGGGAGTGAGGGGGAGTGAAGGAGGGGAAGAAGGAGTGGAGACACTTTTAAGAAGTCAGACAACGTATAATAAAGTTTAGCGGGCATTTAACCTACCGGTCGGTTTTCCTTGGTCCTGAAAACTCCAATGAGCCAATTTAAATGCCCGGTCAGCGAAGGTGATTGCCTACGGCTGCCTTCGACTGCCTGTAACTAAATAGCGACCCCACTTCACTGCACTACAAGTTAAAAAGAACCATGCCAACCAATATTTACTCACGGAAAAGCTGAGGCCGCGAGTATGCGGGAATTTCCCTCGAGCCTGAAGGAGAGTTCCAGTGACCGCACAGGACCTCCTAAGACCACGTGTCGACCATGCTATGAGTTTGAGTCGAGGGCAAACTCTTCTAAACTCGCAGATTAGGTCGCCGCAGTGGGACAGCCCCTTAACCTTTCAATTTGGGCATGGTGGTAATGCAATTATCTTCAGCAAAGTTATGAATGCAAAGGTTTTCTTCATCAGTGAGTAGACAGTCTAAACGTAGAATAAGAAATACAATACCAGAATAAAAACATGGAGGTCTATAGATTATGTGCGGACAGACATAGGTACTTTAATTTGTCTTTATGACTGGTGCAGACATCATTGGCTGAAGTGCCTCTTCCTGGCTGTACTCTTCTACATTCTAATTCAGACCAAGCAAAGAGTTCATTAGCATCTCTTGCTTTAATTTTCATTTACTTCATTCTATTTTTAAATTAGAAGCCATTTGAGAAAAACATTAACAAATATATTAGAGTTCTGGATAATGCAACTGGTTGTAATCTGAAATTATAATTAAGCAACCACAATCAGAATTCTGTCTATTCTTTCTTAGGGATTTCACCCTGCAGAATAAAGAAACTGCAGATGCCAATTTACCAAGGAAAGACACAAAGTGCTGGAGTAATTCAAGGGTTCAGGGAGCATCTCTAGAAATGGTGGATAGTTGATGTTTCAGGTCAGGAGCCTTCTTCAGACTATCAGTACAGTTCCCTGTATCTGATAAATAAATTCCAATAAAGGATAAATAAATTCCAATAAATATAATTGATGTGGACACATAATCTAATAGTATTTGAATACTAACACAAATTGTTCATATTTTAACAATCCAAAGTTTTCTGTATTTTAATTTGCCATTTGAACGCTGCTTACATGTAGGCAATCTTCATAGAAAGCTTTAATTTGAGTTTGGTGCAAGATTGTGATTCTGAGTGAGTTGTTCATTTATACATCCCATGGGATTTAAATATCCCCCTTATAATCATGAAACCATCTTACATTTTCTTTCCATTAGCCGGTTCCATGGTGATAAAGTGTATGATAATAAATTGATCAGTGAGTTTTATATAATTGGAAATGATCCTGCAAGATTTTCCTGCACCCTGCAGAGAAAATCTCCCCTTACAACACCACAATGTTGCACGTGATAGAGAATAATAGCCATGAAAAAAAAGCTAGCAGCAGAAAGTAAACAAAAGGTTCAAGTATATTAAAATAATATGTAACTTAACCATCTATACATCACTGTTTTTTCAAAATAACCCCATTTGTAAAATAAATAATACGACGATTTTGAAATGGATAGGCTCTTGCTACAGCTTTAATTTAAAGGTAAGCAATGTTCCGAGGAGAAAAAGCTCCACCCTTCTTACCTTATGCAGAAGCCACATGATTCAGCCTATTTGTAGTAATCATTCAAAAAATGGCCTGCTGAACTACCAGGGGATAAAGTGAACACTGATGTTGTCAGCTTTTCTGTTTCAAAATACTGGGTACTTCTATCACAGGAAATGCTAGTACTCTCTGACCCGTGGTGCACAATCTTCAGCTTCTTCCCATAGTAATGCATAATGAAGTCTACAGGGAATATTCAAACCTGTCCATCAGAAACCCTTGCTTCTGATACCGAGGAACTTGAGAGCGAGAGTGAGAACAGTCAGATTGATGGCATTGCAAAAAAGAAGAGAAAGACCTATTCAACTGGCATTAACAAACAACGGCAAGCAGCAAACGCGAGGGAGAGGGACAGAACCCACAGTGTGAACACAGCATTCTCAGCTCTCAGAAATCTCATTCCAACCGAGCCATCAGATCGCAAACTATCGAAGATAGAGACCCTGCGCTTGGCCTCTAGTTATATTTCCCATCTGGCGAATGTCCTCCTGCTGGGAGAGGATTTTCTGGACGGGCAGCCCTGTTTAAAATATCGAGCTGTCAGGCAGGGCAGCAATAACAACATAAATACTGCAGCTCCCAGACCTATATGCACCTTCTGTCTTAGTAATCAGAGAAAAATGGTGAGATTTGTGAATATATTAATTTATTTTATCACTTTTAAAGCAAGCTTAAGAACTGTATTTTTGGAATTACTTGTGCGTGATATTATTATTCAAAATTATTGAAGTTGGCAGCCCACTTCTCTGATAGTTGCAAACTTTAAAACAAAATGAAGTTCTCATGAAAGATGATGAATTGAAAGATTTTCTACCAAAAGAAATGAGCAATGCTATTTCCTTAGAGGTAGTAATTATTGAAACTGTTGATTAGTGTAACCTACTTTACATAATTGTTTCATGCATGTATATTTTCAGCTTAGAGAAGGAGAAAAACACCTCCCTGTCTGATGTTTATGAGGACCCCTTTGGATGAGATGCACAACTACTACTGCACTGACAAAAAAATACAAAGACCGTTTACTGTACTAATATGTTTACATAATATGTTATTTATTGTAAAAGAAATATTATATATTCTAATATGTCCATTAGATAAATCTACTTGCACTTTCTGTTTACAACGTTGAGTTTTCAAGTTAGGGTGTTCTATTAATGAAACATAACACTGTGGGCAAAGTTGCACCTGGTATTACGGTTATTTTTAGGGGCAGAAATGTTAAACCTCAGCATCTCCAGTACGAAGGAAGGTTGTGGGACTCAGACTAAGGTCACATGATGTAATTTAAGCAGACGCACCCAGCGCTTTCTGTCAATGTGGTCTTCACAACACATCATCACCAGTTTCCAGGATCCAATGACTGACCATATCCTTCAGTGTGAAAATAACAGGGGAAATATCTGTCCACAGTGAATGAGTTGCTTACCTCAATAGCATTTGAAAATAAACCTGAACAATTTTTTTAAAGGAAGATTATTTGCTACAAATCCCCAAATCCTATTTCATTTTTACTATCTCAAGTTGACTTTTATTAAAATATGGAGCAGAAATATTGTGCATTATGTGGATCTAAACCACTCTGAGGTGCTTCAAGAACTAAAGATGTAATAATAGTTTTCTTCCAATTGTGTGTTTAATGTCACTACAAGTATAAATAATTGATGGTTTCATACTGATTAAATGTTATTATTAACTTGGGACAAAGTAAGGTAGATTGATATCACTTTATGTGTTATCCCCAAGGGTTCAATTGCTCACTTTGACAATAATGCCGAGTGATGCAAACAAACTGCTGACTGCCTTATCCACCATATTACTCTGTATGGTGAAATGGGAGGTGCATGTAGCAGATAAGTGCATCTGCTATTCATTTGAACTTTAATGGATTTTGCACTTCTGCAAATAAATATGTCTATAGTCCTGCTGTCAATCTCTCATCCCATAAAGCGAGAATGTTTTATCAAACTAAGCATTGTATAGCATGGCATTCTAGCCATACTTTGGACAATTTAGTTTAGCCTACATAATGGATGTTTATCGAAACATTCTTCAGTGGATGGTTGAAAATGCAGTAAGTGCCAAGTTACATTCTTTTACAATGGTTCGCTGTTTAGCTACTGAAGATAGGGCACCAAATGATAAAAGAAAGATCGCCACTTTATTCTGTACTGTGTATCAATTTTTTTGTGGATGAACTAAATTGCTCCCATTTTGATTTGGTTTGATGTGGTCAGTATAAAACTCGCCAACAAGGAATGTACAGATTAAAACTATTACTATATTTATCATACATAGATGCAATAATTTTATTTTTATGCACAAGACATCTGTTTATTTGCCATGATTTATATTGAAATGTTTAGATCTCTGGTAAATGTATTTTAGTCTAGATAAATTTATACTTGAATATGTATGGAAAAATAGCATGCAGTCTTCCTCTAAAGAAAAGGTTATTTTCTTAATTTTACTTATTTAAGAATTAAGCAAATAAAATATGTCAATTCAGATTGAGTTATATATTCATTTTCTTCACTTGTCTTACTTTGCATCAATGAGATAATATTTATGAATATATGATTAACATGGTTACTCAAATATTACAAGTTATTCTAATTAACACACACAGTGTTGGAGTAACTCATCAGGTCAGGCAGCACAGACAGACAATAGACAATAGGTGAGATTTTCGGTCAGAACTTTTCTTCAGACTGAATGTCTGAAAAAAGCGCCTGATCCAAAACATCAGATATCTGTGTTTTCCAGAGTTGCTACCTAATCCGCTGAGTTACTCCAGTGCATTATGTCTTTTTTTGTAAACAAACATCTTCAGTTCCTTGTTTTTACAAGTTATTCTAATTATTATGTTCTGACTGCAGTATTTTTACATAGTACCCCAGAATTTGTATCTTAGACAAAAGCTCCTGTAATAATGAATACCATCATTGCTACCCTCTTTATATTACCCACAATATAATTTAGGGTTCACTTAATATAATGGCAGAATGCAAGCCTCTAGATGCATTCAGAAGTGTTGAACCATTTAATTATTGCATTATTAATAGAGTTGCACCATTGGATCACAAATGTGCTTGATTATTTAATGCATCTTAACAACAGGGAACAGCGTGATAGAGTGTATTTTAAACGTTGATTGACAGTGACAAAAGCTCTGCATGCTTCATACCATCAATAGATTAAAGTGTTCTCAAAGCACACCATAGGATTTTATAATTAATTCCCAATAGCTTTAGGTCAGCATGAGTACCAGCTAATGTCAGTTTATTTGTTTACAATCTACACATTATGTGAAATAGAACAGTGATATTGAGAAATGGAATGATCATAATAAAATAATTAAATTAAATAAAAAGTGAACATGGATTGACATTTCATTAAAGTGCCAACAGTAAAAAACATATTTAAAGCAAAATGGCCTTAAGCTAAATTATTCTCAAAGTATTTTAATTTTATTGCTATATTTAATGCTTTCCAAATTTTGTAGTGACTTAAATAAGATTTCTAAGGGAGGCACCGACTTTAAAAGTATTCCTGATTTGGCTGGAGGGAAGGAAGGGAAGTGCTGTTAGGTTCAAATACCTTATCTCTCTTAGATGTGTCAAACTTTTTGGAAAGCTTTCATTGTTATTGCTAAGAAAACAAGGTGGGGGAACAACATACTTTTGTAGTGTTACAGAAGAATCTACTCTAACCCAAAGATCTGTGTTCTAACATGAAACAAGGGTTGGTATTGGTCTTAGTTTATTATTGTCATGTGTACTGGAATATTATTGAAAAGTGTCCTTGTTTGTCCAAAACAAATCATACCATACCATACATCAGGTAATGCAAAAGAGAAAATAAACAGAGCAGAATATATTGGAATGGATTATCAATTCTTTAAGCCGCTTTGATGATGCATGTTGACAGCTTCTATGTGAAACCACATATCAAATTACATACTAATTATCTCATGGAAGGAAATGTTCCTATTAAAGCACACATATTGAAATTTCGATGAAATATAGACTGTCATTTATGTAGTTCCTTTTACAACCATTTCCAGGCATTTTAAGTTTGCAACCTCAAGTCATATAGCATGGAAACAGGCCCTTAGTCCCAACTTGCCTATGCCAACCAGGTTTTCCATATCTACCCAAGTGCCACTTGCCCATATCACTCTGATATCACAAGAAAATAGAAGCAGGAGTAGGCCAATGAACCCCTCCGATTGCCCTCACCAGATCAACCCCACCATAATCATGGCTGATCTCCCCAGCCTCATGTTCTCTTCCAACCAATCTGCATAACCTCACGTTGCCTACATTAACTCTTTTGCCAATCTTCTGTCGATTCACTCAACCTATCTATATCCTGTTATAGGGTCTGAATCTCCTCATCACAATATACACTCCCACATATTTTCATGTCATCAGCAATCATGAAAAACGTACATCTTGCCCCTCCACTTTATTAGTATAACTATAAATAATTGGAGGCCAAGAAACGATTCTTGGGTCCATCTGATTGGTTAGTTCAGTTTTGTTTAGAGATACCTCGTGAAAACAGGCCCTTCAGCACACGGAGTCTGCTCTGTCCATTGATCACCTGTTCACACTAGTTCTATTGTGTCCTACTTTTACATCCTACACATTAGGGGCAATTTTCAGAAGCCAATTTACCTACAAACCTGTACGTCTTTGGAATGTGGGCAGAAACCGGCCGCCCAGAGAAAAATCACACAGTCACAGGAAGGACATACAAACTCCGTATGGACAGTACCGTAGTTATGATCGAACATGGGTCTCTGGTGCTGTAAGGCAGCAACTCTACTGCTGCACCATTGTGTCATGAAGACTCCGGCCCCAGAATCTGCGATGAGGGCATCAAGTCCTTTGTCGGATCACATTCAAGTATAAAGTTCTGCAAAAAAGAACAACATTGGTACTATTGTTTGTAAAAGCAGATTGAACACTATATCAGACAAGAAATGCATCCCTTTCAGCTTGTTGAAGGGCTGTTGGCATCCAAGGAGACATCAACAAAGAGCAGTGCTCTGGTCCCTGAATCTGGGTAGCCGAATAAATCAGATCAAGCATTCTGAAATAGGATTTCAATTAAATTTCTCTGTCCAGTTGTGGGATCTCAGTAAAGAAAACATCAATGTAAAAATTGCATGCAATTCCTAGGTGTACCTTTAAAATATAATTAGGCATGATATTAATTGGCAGCAGTTTGCAGCACAACATCCTCTTTTTGATAGCCTGCTTCTGAATTTGAACACTTTTAACTGTATAATTACATTTAGTTAGTTTCAACTACTCTATATGTTTATATCTTAAAAAAAACTAAGCTTATTTAGGAGCTGCCATCGGTGAAAGGATAATTTTCTCTTTCAAGTTTATTTCTGATTTTCTGTTCTTATGCTATGCCATGTGTGAAATGTCAACACATGGCCTACAACCTTCTGTCTGTAGAACTGTCAAAGATGAACATAAACCCATTTGATATCCACATATATTCTTTTTGAGCAAGGTCACAGGACAGCAATCAGAACATGAATCCTAGCTGTACTTTCCCCTATGTAGCACATGGATGTATTGAAGCATAACCAAGTGCAACAAAGGCTATAAAACAGGATCAAAATGAGTTCTCCCAAGCAATACCTCTTTATATTGATTGTTTGCAAATGGTGGGAACCTTTTAAAAGCTGTGAGGAATTTTTCCTATTAAAATGCCAATGTTTCGAACTATTAACCAAATTGAAACTTTGAAGCATGATTAAAACAGTTTTGCATGAATAAAGATTAAAAATCTAGGAAAAGAAATGCTGATTTTAGAAATCTGGAAATAAAACCAGAAAGTGCTGAAAATACTCAGGTCAGGTAGCGTCTATGCTAAGAAAAATACAATGAATGTCTCATGACCTTTCATCAGCTCAGCATTACTTTTAGTTTTTATTGGAAAGAAAATAATTGATTTAGTCATTATTACCAACCATAAGGTAATTTCACATAATGAGAATATTATCATATAAAATTAAATACAAGAATGTATGCTTTTTTTAATATTGAAGTAACAAGAACAATATTGTTCACCTATTTACTGCTTTAAGTGAATCACATCTTTCATGTAAATACAATCTCTAAATGAGAGAAATTATGTGGCCTGTTTGCAAATAGAATAAACTTCAGGCAGGTTTTGAATTTTACTTTACTTCTGACTACTTAAAAGAAACATTGGATTGAGTACCAGGAAACTTTCATCATCCTTAGAAATGTTGTCAATCTTGCAAAAACACCTGTTCCAAAAGCAATACAACATCATATATTAAAAACATATTCTGATGAAATACAGATACACCCCTGGTGTGTGCATTTGTAACCCCAAACTACAATAACTGTTCATCTGGTTCCTCCTGCATTTTTCAACCACTTGAGGGCACTAGTTAGTTGATTCTAAACCAAAGGTAAATCTGAATCTGAAATCCAACACCATAGTTCTCATTTTCAGGCTGATGGTAATTTCCAAGAGAGAACAGAATGTCAAAGCAAAAGAAATGTATTGCATGAAGTTTTCATTAAAAAGAAAGTCAAGTTCTGTCTGATCTTGGCCTTTTGTCAAATTGTTATGATTCAAGCAGTGATCGTGCCACAGAGTTACTTGCAGTTCAAAATATTGAAACAGAAACTGGTGCATTTGGCAGAAAGATTTAGTAATTGAACAGTAACGCTGGTTTCAAACAGGTGTATGCAAAGTTTGCTGGTGATTTATAATAGAAAATAAAACCTTTGGAAATAGGAACAAGAATAAGCCATTTAGTCCTTCATGCCTGCACTGCCATTCAAGCAGAATCATGGCTGATCTTCTAACTCCATGCCATTTCCTACCCTATCCCTTGATTCTTCCAATATCCAAAAATCTATTGATCAAATATATTCCATGACTGATTCCTTTCAGATTCCTCTTGCATGGACAATTCCCAAAGTGCATCACAATGAGTGTTGAAATTCCTTCTCGTCTCATCCTAAATGCCCTTTCCCTCATTTTATGACCATGACCACAGCTCTAGACTGCTAAGTCATGAGAAATATCCTCTCCCATGCTCCCCACACCCATTGACCATATCGAACCCTCTTATGTATTTTGTATGTTATCTGTGTTCTCTATTTTGGAAGTATTTTATCTTTTTGGTCTAATTACATCTTGTGGGAATATGAATGGTCCATATGTTCCTAATAACCAGAGACATGCTTAAAACAGATGATTCACCACCACATTGTAACTACTGTGCTCACTGCAAATGGTGTCTCCAATGTACTGAACATCATATACATTTTTTCAATGGCATTGTTTTCAGCATTTTCGGTGATTAGACTATGAAGTCACTTAATAGGAATTGATTTTTCTCCCTGAAAATAAAAATAATGTTTAAAATTGGTAACTTTCAGATTATTGGCTTTCTCTGACTTGTGTGGAATGTTCAAGGAATTAAATGCAACAAAGGAGCTGTATTGCATTTCCAAACTGAATGTTGTGCAACTCGGATGGTAACCTAGAGCGTGTAGGAAGGAACTGCAGTTGCTGGTTTACACCGAAGATAGACACAAAATGCTGGAGTGACTCCGCTGAGTTATTCCAGTATTTTGTGTGTAACTTTGTGGTAAACTACAGGTGATGTTTCCAAAACACTTGCTGACCTTGCCCTTGCTGATGTGGCACAGGTGTGGAAAATGCTATCTAGAGTAATTCGGGCAAGTATGATCCAAACATGAATTCAAGAGTCAATAGAATTTGGCCGTCCTATGCACTGGGACCGGAACAATGAAATTCTTACTTGCTACAGCTTTACAGGCACATTAACACAACAAATAAATATACAATGAACAATAATGTATTAACTTATCAGTTACACTAGGTAACCAGATTATAATAATAGAAACAAGGAATTGCAGTTTATAAGCTAAATTGGGTTGTAAGCTACTCAAGCGGAATAGGAGGTGCTGTTCCTCTATTTTGTATGTGGTCTCGCTCTGGCAATGGAGGCGGCCCAGGGCTGAAAGGTCAAAATGGGAATGTGAATGAGAGTTAACAATTGGGCGATCTGGAGGACTGAGCGAAATAATAGTTCAAGCCGAGTACGTAATGCAATCTGATGTAAAGTTTGGTGCTCAGATAAAATTGTCATTAGGATTGAGAGTCTGATGGTCAATAGAAAGAAGGTTTTCTTGAACCCCGAGTACACAATTCTCAGGCTGCTGTACCTTCTTCTTCTTTATGGTGGTGGAAGAAATGAATGCTTATATTGGTGTAAATCAATCAAGTTGCTTTGTCGTAGATGGTGTTGAACTCCTAGAATGTTAATAGCATTGCCCGCATGCAGACAAGTGGAGACTAAGGGAAGGTTGTTAGGCAGTTTCTTGTTTGCCATTTTGAAAGTGCAGATATAACTTCCAAAATTAAACCACACAAGCATACTGTATTGCAGGCCTTGCAAGCATTACTTCATTTTATAAGGTGTGGTGAATGCAATTGAACATCAATAAAATTCTTATTTATCATGGAAGAGCATTGATAAAGCAACAGAAGATAGAAACATAGAAAAATAGAAAAACATAGGAGCAGGAGTAGGCTATTCGGCCATTTGAGCCAGCACCACCATTCAATATGATCATGGCTATCATCTAAAATCGGTACCCCGTTCCTGCTTTTTTCCCATATCCATTGATTCCTTAAGACCTAAGAGCTAAATCTAACTCTCTGTAAACTAGATGTTTAAGTCTAGGACATGTCCTTGAGGAACTCTTACAATAATGTCCTGGGACGAGGTTGAATAATTTTCAACAGTCAGTAAAATGCTGCCTTGATGTCACTCTACCAAACTTCTGAAATTCAGCTCTTTTATCTAAGTTTGGACTAAGGCTATGATAAAGTCTGGAGCCATGTGTGTTGGGCAAGACACAAAATGGCCATCTATGAACAGATAATAGGTAAGTGCTGTTTGATAGCACTGCCGATGACACCTTCCAACACTTTGCTGATGTTTGAGAAAACAATACTTAAGCAGTAGTTAATCGGATTGGATTTCTTCCGATTAAGATGATTGGTACCAAGGGCATCATTATGTGTCACCTTGTAGTTATAATGAGCAAAAGTGATGTTGTGCAAACATTTATCAGTTTGAGATCAATATTTTCCAGATGTCTAATATCAACTAAGGTTAAGTAATTCAATTGATCTGCTTCTCCTCAGTGCAACTGCAAACATCATGGTAGTCACACCACTGAACTTTACTTGACGGACTTAAAGAAAGGTCACATATTTTTAATCCAGCTTACCTGGAGAGAGGGGGTCGGGGAGAGAGAGAGTGATCTTTCTTTATCTCACATGGTCAGGAATATAATTTTTAGCCAGTTACTTCCAGTATCAAACATCTTCAAATCAGAAAAGGGGATGTGTCTGAAGACTAAAGAAATTACTGTACACCTCCCATTGTAACTAGCTTGTTCTAAGCTCCCCCCCCCCCAGTCTAGTTTCAGTCAATAAAATACTGAGTCAAGCACTTGTGCATCTAAACTTTAATTTGGAAAAACACAATAACAGTCCCCCACTACTATACCTAACCACCGCAGGTTTGATCCTTGTATCTGCTTGGTCAAGCCCTTCTAGCCTCGTGCAAGCAGAGACACTCCAACAGGTCACGTGGTCCCACGCGTTCTTCCAGAAGATCGACACAGGACCTCGTGGGTGCTACCTTTTATAGATCACCAAACCTTGAGGGGCCGAACCATATGAGGGTGGTCTCTTTACAGTCCAATAACAGATATCAATTAACACAGTACATGTTAGACACTTCCCTAACCCAATAATACAGTAACCAATACATTGTATTCAAACGGAGCTTCTGGAAGGAAGTAAACATAGCAACATTTGCCCAGATATTCAAGAAACCCAGACAAGGCTCAACACTTAACCCAATCAACATCTAGCATAGAAAAGCTTTGCAACAATATTTACAATGTGTATGTCTGGTTTGCATTCATCCAATCCGTTTTATGCAATTTACACCTAATTGTAAGAATCTGCAGATGTCCCATTATTTCCCTGCAACTCTTATCTGGGCTCTAGACAAGCTGGCACCATTCTGCAGCTTGTCTCATTTCTGCAGACGGCACATTTAAATTGACCAAATGGCCCAGCAGCCCGGAAGCCTTTACTCAATGTTAGTGTCCTGGCATTTCCAATTTGGCCAGAATTAACATTCCTTCCTTTTTATCATATATGATAAATCATCATTTACGATAACCAAATAATCAGATAACCAGATATACATATGTGTGACTATTACATTCTTCATCTATTAACAACAACAAAAAGATGATGTTTCTTTCCAGAATCGTATCAAACTTCCCGAGTTTCCGTGGGCAGAGCTTCACAATTTCCGTCTAATGAGTCTTCACCTCCCGTGTTTTCGTGGACGTGAATTCCCTCCATCCGCGTTGTTGCCCATTCTTCCATCCCTTTCCATAGTCAAATCTACAATCCATAATTCCTCAAAAAACTGGGACAAAGCAACTTACCATTCATGTATTAATGCTTTCCCATACATTCACTGTAATTCTGTTCTATCAATACTATCCCTTTTCCATTTCACTCTAACTATTCTACTCTATCACTATTATTCTTTCCTATCCTAGGATCAACACTAATCAGCCTTCTCCGTATTCACACAATGTTCCTTAATGTATATCTGATGATGGTTTCTCATATATATTTCAGGTGGGTTCAGTCCAAATTTGCCTACAGGTGTGACTCTTATTTAAAGCGAACCATGACGAATGTTTCAATTCAACCAAATTCAGTCTCAGCCTTCAATTTAATATTTTAAATTTCAGGATCCGTCTCATCCTTCTCATTCCACAGCTTGGTGGTCGATAACACAACTTCATTCCAATTCCTGTGGAATTCCCAGCTGTTCAAATTTAATCAATCAATTTCCATATGTTGTCAATTTTATCATAAAGCTAATTAAGAATGCCGAATCTAGGGACAATTTCTTTACCTTTTGATAATAGAAGCTGCTTTACTATTTTACTGGACTCACTGAATGTCCCTATCCAGCTATCTAGCAAGTTAAACAAGTAATCCAATAAAGACCCATAGACACGAGATGTCGTTGATGCTTTACTGTATTCAACTGTGAAACTGTAACATACAAGCAGAAAAAGAAATGGCATAGTGTTTAGTTACTATGATGCCACCACCAAATACAGAACATTAACTATAATGCCACCACTAAATACAGTGCTGGTCGCGAGAAACCAGCCAGGGTACATGAAACATTCATAACTGTGTTAATAATAATAATCCTGCTCAATAACGTTTATAACACATAAAGATGATATTAACAAACATAATTACTTAAAGACATTGTGTCTAACAATCTCTGTGGGGAAGGATGGTTATGGATTACACACTGTGGATTACACTGTCTAAAACCATGAGGTCTCTGAGCTGGACTTCCTAGTTTATGATAACTTCCTGTATAACAGGAAACGTAACTCAAAGCTGCTGTACTGGAATTTCCAGCAGGTGGCATTAATGCATGTAAACAAAAATGCAGTCCAGCACAACTATCAAGAGTTAAACAATTTAGATCGTTACACAAAAAGCTGGAGAAACTCAGCGGGTGCAGCAGCATCTAAGGAGCGAAGGAGATAGGCGACGTTTCAGTCGAGATCCACTGGTCAAATACACCGACACTGATACCTGTTAGCTAGGGTCTTAATCAATAGGGGTTCTTGTTCATAACTAATTTCCTTTTACCACTAAGTAACTCTTTAGTATGCCAATTTTGGTCTCTTAAAGGGAAGTCTTGCTGTTCACAGTTCTTTTTTTACTATATCCAATTCCAACTCTCATGTTCCTTGAATAATTCTTCCATGTTACCAGATCTTCCCAAGTTCCATCCTTTCCTGATGTTCTCTGAATAATCCTTCCCATCTTTGGCTGCTTGTCTGGGGATGAGACAATAACAATACCCAATTAATAATCAAACTTTAAGTACTCCTAAGCCAAATCTCACAAGTCAGTTCCAAATCTCAAACTTTAAAGTCCCTCCAATTCATCACCATACAATTTAGAGACAAACTTCAACATTTTATCCATTTATTTCTAATAACTATAATTTAGGCGCAAAGTAGGTGTTTTGCCCAAACCACAGAGGAGTGTCTATTTTCAAATTCAAATTCTATTCTTCAAATTAGAACTTGCCCCAATAGTAGGTTGTCTGTACCTTTTAGAAAAGGTTGGATGGTGTTATTTTATTTTTCCTTCACTGGTATGAATAGCTAGATGATGTTAATGTTGGGCACTCGGGTAGGTATCTTCTTCTTCCTTGATGTTAGTTTCAAAGGAGTAGGGATACTGAGGAGCAGCCTTCTCTATCGGTTGGCCTTCCCAGATATGTCTTAAAGGGACAGGACAGTATCACTTCTTCTTTGTTTCTGGGGAGCTACCTTACCTGAGCTGTGTCTTCTGCCCGTTCTCAAGGGTCGACATACTCTTTACCTCACACCCCTGATAGTAGTATGCTGTAGATTATACTGTCCCGCAGGCACAACAACTTAGTAACAAGTTAGTACAATAGCTCCTTTCCCTACTCCTGTACCTCCTGCGCAATAAGTTTGTTTCTTCTCCCCCTAGTGCCAGTTCAGTTATCTTTAGTTCTTATTCTCATTTCCACCAGTTACTATGTTTCCCTTTTTGTGGTCCTTCAATTTAGTGAGGTTTCTCGATCCCAATTAGATTCTTTGTGACTCTCTTCCTGAGATTTGGAAGGGGTGGTGTTCTTTCTTGTTCTTATAATTTATTATTATTTTTGGGCCATGTGAGGATGCCCTCAGATTTCATACTTTGTATTAGCTAGCAGATCAGGGCTATCGGAATGGATTTGGCTGCCAAAATATCCCTACCCCCTGACCTTCTGGCCAGTGTCCTCTTCCTCTACCTTCGGGGTCCCAAGTGTCCCTGTAACCTCTAGGGATCCATGGACTTCTTAAACCCCGTGGCCCTCTTCTTTGCCCCCTTCCTTCTCGGTATTCCCTCACAGGGCAAGATCGGCTCCAATGTCCTCATTCCCCGCAGTTGTAACATTGAGCAGGTCTAACAGCTCTATACCCTCTCCAACCAAACCGAGGGAAAGTCGGCTCTCGGATTGACATGTCTATCCATGCTTTAAATTCCTCCTCCTCCTTATCTTCCTTCGAAGTTATTTCCCATTTCTAGATTCTTAGTATGGGTCTCTGGAAGGATTTAGCTGCCGTCGAACCAGGTTGCATTGAAATGTGGACGTCTGTGGCCCGGGATAATTTGCACCTACTGCGGGATCTAATTCTAAAGACAGAGTAGGCAGCTTCCTACTAGGGAATTGCCTACGGGGAATCCTCTCCATATCCATAACATCTGGTATTTGCTCTGATCTTATAATGTTGTTGACGTCAGGATCAGCCACTTCATAGCCTCCTGATGTCTCACCCTCAGAAAAGCTGCTCGTTCTGCTACCTGAATCTCTATACTTTAGGAAGGATTCTTTCACTTTCCCACTTGATATCCCAATTAATTTTGGCACCCACTTCTGCGAAACCTTCCTTCTAACTCCTTGATCCTCCACACTATCCTCTGGTGAAGCAATCATCGGAGCTAGAGAGTCCTTTCCCGATTTTCCTACTTTGGATTTGAATTTAGTGGGTGGAGTCGAAGATACCACTGGCTCCACCCGAGCGCCCTGTTCACAAGCTGCGCAAGATGTTTCCGAACAAAGAACATGAGAGTGCTGAGAGGAATGCTGTGACTCTGTTCCGAAAAAGTCTGCCCACCCTTGTATATATTGGGCTTCTCTCCCTTCGAGATCCACATTAACCACGGCACTTTTACTAAATTTAATGTTTGATTTTAGTCGGCACCTCCCCTTTAAGAACCATCTCAGTCATTTCTCTTTTAAAAGCTAAAGTTCTCTCCTGCTCCTGCTGCTGGCTTTCACTATCTTCCTTTCCCTGTTCAAGAGTGTCTAGAGAAGGATCAGTTCTCTCTTTTTCCATTCTAATCCCTAACTTGAACACTGCCATTCTTAAAGTAGAAAGCAGAACGACTTATTTATTTACTTTCCTTTCAGTGAAGAACATTCTCCATATTTCAATAAGCTTGTTCCCTTCTTCACTGTTTCCATATCGTCTAACAATTGTCTCTATGTACAATAGACTTTAGCCCACCTATCGACAGGTACAGCAGGCAGTAAAGAAAGCGAATGGCATGTTGGCTTTCATAACAAGAGGAGTTGAGTATCGGAGCAAAATGGTCCTTCTGCAGTTGTACAGGGCCCTAGTGAGACCACACCAGGAGTATTGTGTGCAGTTTTGGTCCCCTAATTTGAGGAAGGACATTCTTGCTATTGAGGGAGTGCAGCTTTACAAGGTTAAATCCTGGGATGGAGGGACTGTCATAAGCTGAGAGAATGGAGCGGCTGGGCTTGTATACTCTGGAGTTTAGAAGGATGAGAGGGGATCTCATTGAAACATATAAGATTGTTAAGGGCTTGGACACGCTAGAGATAGGAAACATGTTCCCGATGTTGGGGGAGTCCAGAACCAGGGGCCACAGTTTAAGAATAAGGAGTAAGCCATTTAGAACAGAGACGAGGAAACACTTTTTTCTCACAGAGAGTTGTGAGTCTGTGGAATTCTCTGCCTCAAAGGGCGGTGGAGGACAGTTCTCTGGATACTTTCAAGAGAGAGCTAGATAGGGCTCTTAAAGATAGCGGAGTCAGAGGATATAGGGAGAAGGCAGGAACGGAGTAGTGATTGGGGATGATCAGCCATGATCACATTGAATGGCGGTGCTGGCTCGAAGCACCTATTGTCTATTGTCTATTGTTAAAGAAGGAACTGCAGATGCTGGAGAATCGAGGGTTACACAAAAAGCTGGAGAAACTCAGCGGGTGCAGCAGCATCTAAGGAGCGAAGGAAATAGGCGACGTTTCGGGTCGAGACCCTTCTTCAGACTGAAGAAGGGTCTCGACCTGAAACGTCGCCTATCTCCTTCGCTCCTTAGATGCTGCTGCACCCGCTGAGTTTCTCCAGCTTTTTGTGTAACCGTCTATTGTCTATTGTTTGGTTTCACCTTTGATGTCTTCAGTTTCCCAGCTAAAGCTCTGAAATTTATTTTTCAAATCTCCCCAGCACTCTATTTCTTCTTTCTTTAGATATTCCTTGTGCCAATACCTTTGATGGAGGTCAGGGTCCAAAGTATAATACATCCTTGCATAGCTCTGTTAAATCAAGTTTGACAATTTCACTATGAATAGCTTTCGAATTTCTTTAAAGTTGGTGTTGTATCAAAGGGTATTTAAAAAAAAATTGAATCTATACTTCAATGTGTTTTGTATGTCACGATGCATTTCAAGAATTAAATTCAATTGTATTTTTTGTATATTGTACTATTGTGGTACTAAATTTCCATTATTTTCAAAATAAAACAATTGTACAAGGTACCTTGGTCAATTTTCCGTAGGTTCTGTACACCAAACAAATTCAACCTCAATTACTCAGCATTATGTAGCAATGTTACAAAATGTTGAGATTTAAAAAATCAAGTCTGCAATTTATCCCATCAGATAAAGCTTAATTTTACACCTAATTCACTTTCATATCTTCAGTATTAAAAAAGTTAGGGCCATTTTCAAATTAGCAACTTGTTTCCGATTGCTTTTCTATTGACTTAACACAAAAGCTGTGATCGAGGACAGTCAAAAGCCCATAACTTCCTTAAAAATTAAGAGAACAAAGAAATTTTCAGTTATTATAGATTGAAGTATTCTGAAACAAATATGAAACAATCTTACTTGGATGACCTGAAATTAAAGCATATAATTAGTTAGTTACCCAATTGTAGCCAATTACAAAATTCAATTACTAGATCTAAACATCCATCCATTTCTTAAGAAAAAATTAAAAAAAAATTTAAAGCCTATGTGTCAAATTAACAGTCACACAATAATTCACAATATAACATGATTTTTAAATCTAATTGTCATTAATTTATAGGCCAAATTGAAGGAATTCAGTGTTTAATGCCCGTAAATTAATGGGCATTTTAAACAGCTTGCGAGTGGGATTTTCTGGAACGCGATGTATTGGAACGTTGCGGTTGCGGTGAATTTATACCCAATATCGGCAGGAGATTTTCTGCCGGTTCGTATGGGGGCTAAATCACCGTTTCGCAACATGAAATATTGATGAAAGTCCCCTATAAAAGCAAGTTAATATGTAAAAATAAACAGCTTTCACTTACCTGTCCCCTACGTAAAATCGGTCCCCGTTGTCGGCGTTCACGGCATTAGGAGCTAATTTTTATTTTACTGCAGTGATGAAGTAGTCGGGCTATTTATTTTTAAAAAACGGACTTACCGGCAGTCAGAACGCATCTCCAGAAATAGATCGCACTCCGACAACAGAAAGCTCCGGATTGCATGGGGAAAACCATATTTTAACCCCGCCCCCCCCCCCCCTTAAAGGCGCCAAAGTCGCGCACACGGCCAGTGACAGAACTGCAGCCGCTAAAGGTAAGTTTTGTAACATACCTACATTACGGTCACAATGGACACCTTAAAGATGCAGTGAAAATGTTCAATATCAGAGAGATGGAAACTAAAAGAAAACAAATAAACATAATCTCTGTATTATTTTGGGCATTATGGAGTGTGAATATGTATTTTGACATCTTAGTTGGAGGCATGACAAATTAATCCTTTTATTATGCTTCCAGTCAGCATGTAGTATAACTACTGGACATGCATGCCTGAGCAAAGTGGATGAAGATAGGCCCTTATCAAATTATCCTGAGCCCTTTTGCAGAGCCAATCACTGTACCCTAATGGTGCATGTGACAAACAAATGTGAACTTTAACTTGAATACGCCATGACCATTCAGCCATTTAATACCATTGGGGGCTGGGGAGGGCATATATTTCCACTAACATTCACTGCACAAACCCCACCCCAATAGCTTAATTGCAACTGTCATCCCCTACTCCCACTGATCTTATCACCCACTCTGTGGATTCATTTGAATGACCACTAGGTGGCGCCGATGATGGCTGCCTCGCCAACAGTCTGTCTCGTCTTTTTCCTTCTTTGTTGTTTTTAGTTTGTTTAAAAAGAAAGTTTTAGTGTACTTTTAGTTCTGTATTTTGTGGGGGGTGGTGGAGGGGGTGGTGGAGGGGGTGGGGGAACCTTTTTAAAATCTCTTTCGTCAATCGAGATGCAACTTATTTCCGTGTCGTATCTCCGTCCGCACTGCAACCTAACATCGTGGAGCTGGCGGCCTCTTGCTCAAGACCGACTTTGGGATCTCCAACCGCAGGAGCCTCCAGACTTACCATCATGGAGCTTGCGATCCCTTGGTTAGGGGCTGATTTTGGGAGCTCCAAGCCACAGGAGCTTCGACTGCCCCAATCGCGGGAGCTTCGATCGCCCCGAAGCGGCAGTTTCAATTGCCCGCTGCGGGAGCTTCAATTGCGCCAACTGTGGATGGTTCTACTCCCCTAATTGTGGGAGAAAAGAGAGGAAAGAAGATAAGACTTCATTGCCTTCCATCACAGTGAGGAATGTGGAGGAGCCACTGTGGTGGATGATTTTGTCAAATTGTATGTATATAGTTGTGTGTCTTGTTGCTTTTTTGGTATGACTGTATGGCAAAACAAATTCATCATATGTTGCAAAACATACTTGGCTAATAAATTACAATTATGATTATGATTATGATGATGAGAATCATTAGGCCCTGATGACAATTGGTAATGGCAAAAGCAGAGTGCCAGAAGCTTTTGAATATTTTGAGAACTTGAAAAAAATAGGCCCCTCCACTGCATTTTACATAAGAGCTAGATTAAAATATGTTGTCCATTCCTTAGCCAGAGGTAGAGATAGGGAGGTTGACTAGTGAATATATGTTCACATGAATAGCACGAATTCCAGCTAGGTTGCAGAGGAGAAGAGGCTCAAGGGCCCAGAATTAAGTGGAGCTTTGAGATGTTGAAGGAGGAAACATCATGAGCATTAGGTAAGGGCTGTAACAAAGTAAACAGGAGAGAGGAATGAAAAAGTTAGGGATATCAGAGATGTTGAAAGACAATAGACAATCGACAATAGGTGCAGGAGTCGGCCATTCGGCCCTTCGAGTCAGCACCGCCATTCACTGTGATCATGGCTGATCATCCCCTATCAGTACCCCGTTCCTGCCTTCTCTCCATATCACCTGACTCCGCTATTTTTAAGAGCCCTATCTAGCTCTCTCTTGAAAGCATTCAGAGAACCTGCCTCCACCGCCCTCTGAGGCAGAGAATTCGACAGACTCACAACTCTCTGTGAGAAAAGGTGTTTCTTCGTCTCCGTTCTAAATGGCTTGCCCCTTATTCTTAAAGTGTGGTCCCTGGTTCTGGACTCCCCCAACATCGGGAACATGTTTCCTGCCTCTAGCATGTCCAAACCCTTAACCAGTCTGAAGAAGGGTCTCGACCCGAAACGTCGCCTATCTCCTTCACTCCTTAGATGCTGCTGCACCCGCTGAGTTTCTCCAGCTTTTTGTGTAACCCTTAACAATCTTATATGTTTCAATGAGATATCTTCTCATCCTTCTAAACTCCAGAGTATACAAGCCCAGCCGCTCCTTTCTCTCAGCTTATGACAGTCCCTCCATCCCAGGAACCCTCAATAGCAAGAATGTCCTTCCTCAAATTAGGGGAGCCAAGCCAAGGTTATCAGGGTGAGTTAATGGCATTGGTGAAAAATTAAACTGAATTGATAACTCGACAAAATACTTCGCTCATTTTACCACCAGTAGAAATTCCCACGTATGGTGGAGATTCTTTGCTGTAAGGGCATTAGAAGAAGTATTAGAAACGAAAGTTACGGATGAAAAGGAGCGCTTACGATTTCAGGTGAACTACACAAGTGGAAGTGTTAAAGTACTTGTAGAAAGTTGCCATGGAGGAAATTAATCTTACTAGAATAATACTAGAATCATCATTAGTAAGTTGCCCCAGAAGATTGAGAGAAAAGTGGACAGACGAAGCAGGCAAAATAAGAGATGAGAGGAAGCAAGTAGCCAGGCTACCAGATCTGGTGGAATTGTTAGAAAGGGAAGTACGGAACATGTTAGAGCCACACTACGGGACTACTGAAGATTACAAACCAATTGCAACTAACAATCAGTTAGTTCTACCTTTACCAAAACTGAAGAAATATCAGAACCTAAGAGAAGTAGTTTTGCTATCACAACCAGATCTGTGGAAAAAACAGAAGGGAAGAAAGGAAATGTGTCTACTAGCAAGCAAATAGTATTTTGTTTGGTATGTGATGAAGTTGCTCACACCATAAGATGGTGTCGAAGATTCAAGATGAAAGAATATGAAGAAAAAATGGATTTCTTGAAAGAGAAGGGAATCTGTTTTGGATGTTTGAAAAGAGGACAAATGGTGAGATACTGTAAGAGTCCTTTGATTTGTTATAAGTGCAGGCAATGTCATCCTGAAGCACTTCACACTGAAGAAGAGCTACCAGAGTATTGGGAAGAAGAACTGGAACAAACAGATGATGAGCTATCAGAGCAAATAGAAGAAGATGAACCGGAGCAAATAGAACAGAAGAATAATCCGACTACTAGAGATGCTATGACCTCGCCTCAAGTAACTGCTCATATTGGGGCCGGGGTTGAAGCTTATAACCTTTCTATCTTACCAGTACAAGTACGGAATAGCAAGACGAATACAGTGTTGCAAACATATGCTTTTCTGGATCACGGAGTTCGACTACCTTTTGCACAGAAAACCTGACGAGAAGACTGAACATCACAGGAGAAGAGACTAAGATTTGGTTACATACCATGACTAAAGAAAAGGAGAGCATGAGTCATTACATTATGAGTATGGAGATATCCAGTTTGGATGAAGATAATTTCATACCAATATCTGAAGTGTTTACACGTGGAACTATGCCTGTTGGTCATCAAAATATACCAAGACATGAAGACTTAAAACAATGGCATTACCTGAAGGATGTCAAGATATCTGAAATAAATTCTAGTGTTGATTTACTTATTGGAACAAATGTTTTAAAGGCATTGGAACCTATACAGATTGTTAGGAGCCAAGGTGAAGGACCGTATGCTATGAAAACCCGACTTGGATCTATGTCTCCATCAAAAGGAACCATGAAAACGACAATTGTGAAAGCATTCCACTAGATGATAGAGCAAAATAAATCAGAGAGTTGGATTTGGACAAGGACAATCTGCCAATGGAAAGAACATTGGGAGTTACTAATGATGTACAACTGAAATATGTTAACACAGAAGAAAATCCTGCGAATGAAGTTTCCAGAGAACTGACAGTGAACCGTTTCTTAAGTGAAATGAGATGGATCAATGAACTAAAATCTCTCTGTAAGCCAGACAGAGAATGGTCAAAGCTTGAGCTGGGATTTGAAATCTCTGCAAATGATCTGGAAACTAAATCTAATGGTAAACTTTATTGCTAAAGATCCTGTTATTCTTTTGAAGGATTTTCACACTTCAACATTATTGTTGCAACACATTAATTAATTGATCGGACATGGAGAAAGACGTTTCATGCTATCAAAGTTTTGGACTGTTATGTTTTGGACTATATACTGGGTATCATGCCTGATTTTAAGGGTTTGGTATGCACGGTACGACTTTGAAATTAAACCATTGTTTTAATAAGATTATTAACCTAGTTATGCAGTGGCCATTTGTTTTGCATGTCATTGATGATGGTATCTGCCTTTAAAATTTAGACTGCCCGTTATATTGTGGGTGGGATTTATGATGTAATTTTGGGCGTGTTTTGGGCTATGTAGATTACGCAGAAGTTTAGTTTTAAGATTAGTTTGGAGAGACCATGGAGAAGGTTTACCCTTCGACCATGCGAGGTGTAAAGGAGATCGTGCAAAGTGTAACGGAGACACGAGGAGTTTTCTAATGTTTAAAGTAATAAGTTGGAGTTCGATGAAGATAATAGTAGCGAGCCAGAAGAAATTTGGATGTATCTCAATGTTTTCTATCAACAATAAAGCATTTATTCATCAAAATATTGTGTTTTGAAGACTTATCTGCGAAGAAGCTCTGAAGGTCTCTGTGGGTGAGCTCGCATGCATTTAGAAAACATTCCACTTAACCATGCTCATCCATTTAACAGCTAGGGGGTTAATTTCTCGAACGATATGAAAATGGGCCGCTACAACTGATTCCATTGAATTATGGAGGATCTGCTTCCAAGGAACGATTTCCTTAAGTAATACCTAACTGAGTAATTCGCCCTAGTGTAATAAGTACTTAAATTTTTATTACAGCCAATCCTGCATTTCGGCTGCTCAGGTTATGGAAATTTTCCCTTATGGAATTCAGAAATCACTACCTATAAATCTGCGATGTAGAATAAAATTCACTCTTGTGAAAATGTATTTGAGAAAAAGAAAGAAATAAGCACAAATTGCACAAGAAACAACAAGCTGTATCTATTTTTGTGTTTTACAACGTGCATTTTCAAATAATGTTGTGGGGTTTTTTTAGCACAGGTTCATTTTGCTGTTTATCAGTTACGTTCAAGATTTTTTTGCATATTATTTATTCTGACGATTTCTAAAACAGTCAGCAATTTTGTGCCATTGGAAATGTAAATGAATCCTACATCTGATATGCATCACAAAGTACATGCCTCAATTCAACCTGAAAGCTGGAAGGTGATTAGCATGTTCAGTTACTTACAGTATAAGAATTTTTACATGATAATCATCCATTATTTTAATTGATCCTATGGGGTGGGGGATTGCAACCTTCACGTGGTCCGCCCTGTTTCAACTAATCCAATCAACCCAACGTGCACAAACAAGATCAAATAGAGCAAGTTGACCTACAACTTTAGGCTGTGCACGCCATACGCAAGAAGAAGATTGATCCTATTTCCGTCTTTGGAGCTTCTGTATCAGTCCAATTTCTGTGCATTCTCCTCAGTATTGTTCTAATCCATCTACAGCTACAATTAACATTTCTCCTATGTTTTTAAGACAGAAGTTGGCCAATTGATCCATCAAGTCTACGTCAAATTTTAAAAAACATACTTCTACTGACTTTTTGCTCTTGTTGTGACCTTCAGACAACCTTTGACCCTTTTTGTGTATTTGGATTGTCTTTCTTTTTGTCTCTTCAGTTATTAAGATGCTGATTGTTTTCATTGCCTCTTGCCTGCTTTCTATTTACTTACTGGTGCCTGCATTTCTTAATTCAATCTGCAGATATTCTCTGTGAATATATTTCCTTCGACCTGGAAACGATGACTTGTTATAGTTTTTCATTAGATTTATTTACATTAGTAAATTATTATGTCCTTACCTGTTTAAAGCACATATATACTGGCTACTTTTATCACATCTTTATGTTTCCATTTTAAAAGGTACTGATGGCCACGGGATAAAATGAAATGCTCTTGCCCAATAGTTTTTCCTGAAGGTTATTTAACCATTCTTTGGACAACCATTAACATTCTTTGGACAATCTCAGTCTTTCTTTCAAAGTGTCACGTTATTGGCCTTGCTGCCATAATTGTCAATGCAATCTGCTATTTTCTGGCAGACATCCGCAGATGGAAACATTGTCTTATTCTTCCCCAAAATAATTAAAAGTTTAATGATTTGGTATTTTGTTGTTAGAGTCATAGAGACATGGAAGACATGGTACAGCAAGGAAATTGGTCCTTTATACTATTTTTCCCGTGCATAACAAGTTAGCATATTGGGCTAGTCCTATTTGTCTGCATTTGATTTATAACCCTCTAAACCCATCCTATCCATATATCTGTCCAAAATTCTTTTGAAAGTCGTAATTGTATCTGCTTCTACAGGTTCCTCTGGCAGTTCATTCCAGGTATGGAGTGCCTGCTGAGTGAAAAGGTTGCCACTGAGATCCCTCTTAAATATCTCTCCTTTTACCTTAAACCTATGCCTACTGGTTTTAGAATCCTCTGCCACAGGAAAATAACTGTGTGTTCACTTTATCCATGCACCTCATGATCTTGTCCACCTCAATAAGGTCACCCCTCAGTCTTTTATACTCTACAGGAAATAAATCTTAGTCCGCCCAACCTTTCCCTATATTTCAAGCTTGCAAGCCCTAATAACATCCTGGAAAATTAATGACTTTCCAACTTAATGCCAGCCTTCTCATAGGTTAGTGACCAGAACTGCACACATGCATGGTCTCGTAAATGGCTTGTTCAGCTGCATTATAATATCACAACTTTCCCAATGAACGCAAGCATGCCAAATGTCTTCTTCATCACAAAATCCAACTGACTTGCCATATTCGGGGAACCATACACACGTAATCCTAGATCTCTCTGTTCTGCAACACCTTCCAGGGTTCCACTATTTACTGTGCTACCTTTACCTGTATAATAAAAGTGAATATACTTTATTTCATGTTGAGTAAATCACATGTACACACAAATTTGGTACAACAATATTCATTGAGTAACGTATACAACACACTATAGCATGTTATTCCAACCGTGCAGCTGTACGGACTGGCAGCACATGTCGGGTTGCAATAATATGAGTGGTATGGTAGTAGGCGGAGCTTATAATAATAAAGCACTACATTGGTTGGTAAGTAAAGTAACCAATCTACATCTTTCCTTGTAAGAATAAAAATGAAACACATGTACACTAAAGTGATATATATTTATAAGCATGTTACTAGGTGCTGACTGATTAATAATGTAACCGAAACACTAATAGCACATACAGGGAAGTACAGATGGTTCAAACAAAGTCCCCGCATCTAAGGGGCGGCCTAGAAACCCGTCCAGCATGCGTATGGTACAGATCCACATCTCCTCCCTTCACCGGCAAGAAACCGGGGTCCCTTGCGCGTCCCCTACGACAACTGACTCACAAGGACACCGCATGGTCTTGGTATCCACAACACCAGAGGGCTTTTCGAAATCCTTATTACAATTTAAACCTACCGGTAACGCTCACGTGCGATGCCTCCCAATATGGACTTGGTGTTGCTTGCCTACAGACTTCCGTCGAAGGGGACTGCAGACCTATTGTCTACGCCACCCGTACCCTGTCTGAGACTGAACAACGATACACCCAGATCGAAAAGGAGTTACTAACCATGGTTTTTGCCTGCACAAAATTCAAGTACTTTATTTTTGGGAAGTCCGTGGTTGTTGAAACAGACCCCCAGCCATTGGTCACCATTCTAAACCAACCCATTCATGCTGCTCCTGCTCGCCAGCAACAGATGATGATGCAACTACAGAGTTTCGATTTTACCCTAGTCTACAAAAGGGGCAAGGACATGCTGACCCGCTAACAAAGGGGGCCATGAACAACCTGCTAACAACAGCCGTCTGAAAATGACCAGTTTACTGTAATAATGGAGCCGTACGCACCTACAGAATGCCTAAGCGGCCTGGCAGAGCATACTGCTGCGGATACAACTTTACAGCTACTGTCTTCAGTCATCAGGGGCGTGGGTGGCCGGATAAACAATATCACGCTCCACTTCTTATTCGCCCATACTACCTGGTCCGTGACAAACTGGTGCTGCAGGATGGTGTCATAATCAAGGGTCACAAAGCAGTCATCCCACTTCTGACACCATGTTGAGTAAATCACATGTACTCACAAATCTGGTACAACAATATTCACAACACACTATAGTATGTTACTCCAGGGTTCCACTATTTACTGTGCTACATTTACCTGTATAATAAATGTGAATATACTTTATTTCACGTTGAGTAAATCTCACATACTCACAAATCTGGTACAATAATATTTGTAAGTAAAGTAACCAATCTACATTTCATTGGGAGGAGAGCATTTTGTGATGCCCTCGGAGCATCTGCTAAAGATCTGACAGCGTTACAAAAATGTTCTTTCTGCCTCAGTCAAAAAAAAAAATTGATTGTTTTGCACTTTGGAACAACCTGATGATGTGAAAGGGCACTGGATGAAGCAAGTTATTTTTCTCTTTAAGAATAATATTTTTTGCCCCCCCCGTCCCATCACCATTAAATAGAAAGTATTTCAGATTACTACAGCAGTTCAGCACAGACTAAACAAAATATTTGTGAAGCCAAATGACACTGGTGTTTGCTTTGCAGATTGTTTCCAGCTCCAAAGATTGTTGGCATATTCTTTTTAGCTGAGGAAATGTGCATTTGGTAGAGTTATGCAGATTTGACACAATTTTGCAGCAACAATAAAGAACATAATACATAGAAAAGTACAGCACAGGAACATACTTCATTCCACAACTTCAGTGCCGAATGTGATGCTGAGATGAACTAATCTCATCTGCCTGCACACGATCCATATCCCTCCATTCTCTACATAGCAACTAAAATATTTATCTGGTGAAATACTGATCTTTTGTCACTCACCCTTTGAAGGATTGTAAACCTTTATGACCGAGATGTAAAATAAAATGCAAGCTGGTCAACTTCACAGAGAGATCCAAATTCATACTTTGGCTGCAGCTATTCTTCAAAAAGCACCAGTGAAGATTACATCCTCTCTCTATATGAATATCCATATCTACATTATTTATCTTCTCCTTCATAATTTCCAGAATTGTCTGTAGGTTTACAGACTATTCAATCTATTCAAGCATCAATGCAAACCATATAACATTAACCCAAAACTAAAATTTACATTACGTCAGGAATTGTATATGTCTTAAATTATATGGATCATATTCTACTCAATACCACATCATACCCACTGACAAGTGGTTGGAAGCAAATCTCAATATGACTAACATATAGTGCTATAGTACCTTCAATTAATAACATTTTGCCATACATATGAATATATTACTTGAAGAAAATGCAATCAAAGTCAGAAGTCAAACAAACTTTATTGTCATTTGGAAATACATCGATATATGCAATTCCAAACGAAATTCCATTGCATTTTGGCTCCCTGTGCAACACGATAATTAACAGAAGGATAAAATGGAAAAAAAAATGGATAAAAGGATAAAATAGACAATGGTGGCAGCCCATTACATGGCATTCAGGAGTCTGATGGCTCGTGGGAAGAAGCTGTTGCAGAACCTTGATGTTCTGCTCCTTATGCTATGACATCTTTTGCCCGAGGGCAGCAGAATGAACAGTCTGTGATGGAGATGTGTGGGGTCTTTTATAATACTGCTGGCCTTAGACATGCAACGTTTGGTCGCAATATCCCCGATTGAGGGGATAGAAGTCCCGATGATTTTTTCCGCTGTCCTCACCACTCTCTGCACGGACTTCCAGTCGGAGGCTTTACAGTCCCCAAACCAGACAGGGATACAGCTGGTCAAAATACTCTCTATGGTGCCCTTGTAGAAATGGTGAGGATGGGATGGGGGAGGTGAGCTCTTCTCATCCGGCGCAGAAAGTGCTGCACTCTCTTAACTGTTGATGAGATGTTATTTGACCTGGTCAGACTGTTAGTGATCTGCACCCACAGGAACTTAGTGCTATTGACCACCTCCACATCACTGTCATTGATGTGAAGTGGTGTGGGACTGTGCCGGTTTTTCCTGAAGTCGACGATGACCTCCTTTGTTTTTTCGACATTCAGGATCAGGTCGTTCGTATTGCACCAGTCCACCTGTTGTTTCACCTCCTTCCTGTAAGCCAGCTCATTGTTGTCCCGGATGAGGCCCACCACTGTAGTGTCATCTGCGTACTTCATGATGTGGTTTGTACTAAACCTGGCACAACAGTCGTGGGTCATCAGGGTAAACAGCAGTGGACTAAGGATACAGCCCTGATGGGAGCCGGAGCTCAGAGAGATGATGTTAGAGGTGTTATTTCCAACCCTCACTGACTGGGGTGTGTCAGCGAGGAAGTTCAGTAGCCAGTTACACATGGGGGTGCTGAGGCCCAATGGAACCAGTTTGCTTATCAGGTGCTGAGGGATAATTGTGTTAAATGCTGAACTATAATCCATGAACAGCATTCGAACATAAGTGTTCTTCTCTAGATGTTCCAGGCTCAGATGGAGTACGGAGGATATAGCGTCCTCTGTGGAGCGGTTTGGCCTGTAAGCAAACTGGTATGGGTCAAGTGTGGAGGGGAGTCTGGAGGTAATATGGTCCCTGACCAGCCTCTCGAAGCACTTCATCATTATGGGAGTGAGTGTTACAGGGCGGTAATCGTTGAGACATAGTATATTGGATTTTTTTCGCACTGGTATGATGGTGGCAGTCTTGAAACACGATGGGACGACAGCCTGGTTCAGCGAGGTGTTAAAGATGTCTGTAAGGACATGTGGCAGCTGATCAGCACAATCCCTGTGCACCTGCCCTGGTATGTTATCAGGGCCTGCCGCCTTTCGTGCGTTCACTCCTTTTAGGGTCCTCCGGACATGCACTATGTCAAGACTGAGTGCCTGTTCTTCACAGTGAGGAATACCATTTCTCACAGGTGTGTTATTTAATACCTCGAACCGTCCAAAATAGTTGTTAAGTTTATTGAGGAACTCAATGTTGTCATCACAGGGTGGTGGAGCAGACTTATAGTCCGTGATTGTTTTGATTCCCTGCCACATGCGCCTGGTGTTCTTGGGGTCATGAAAGAAGCTCTGGATTTTTTTACCATGGGCACGCTTGGCCAGCCTGATGACTCGGTTCAGATTGGCTCTTGCGGATCTGAGTGCCACCACGTCACCGGATTTAAACGCGACATTACGTGCCCTCAGCATTCCACGTACCACTGTGGTCATCCAGGGTTTCTGGTTGGCCTGTATAGTGATGGTCTTGGTGACACAGACATCTTCTATGCACTTTTCCATGTAAGCAGACACGGACACAGTGTACTCCTCCAGGTTGGTGTGTTCACTGTCATTTGCAGCCTTCTTGAACATGTCCCAGTCCGTGCATTCAAAACAGTCCTGTAGTGTTGTCACAACGTTTTCCATTTCAGAAAAAATACGTTCTTATTATGAGTAAAAATCATGCCTATTATTTTACCTCATTCTACACACAATATCACCTACTCAGCCAACTTTGGTGCAAAAGTGAATGAGATTATAATGGGAAATAAAGTCAAATAATAGGCTTGAAAAAAAATCTTCTCAAAGAAAATAAAAAACTATATACATTCAAAGGAAATTGAGGTGCATGCTATAAATTATGCAGCAAATAAGAAGTTCTATACACGACATTAGACTTCAACCTTTTGATGAAATCTTTCATTGGAATCTGTTCATCATATTGTACCATATTACATTCCAAGATATCTTCAAGCTCCATTTTTGCCAATGGCTAGACAGATATTTACAAGGACAGACTTAAGATTAATATCTTGCACGTAGCACGGCAGTCGGAAAATACCTGCATTAAACTTGTCACCATCAGTATGATAGAACACAAGTGGTGATGTAGTTGTACCTTAACTTTTTCTCCTTGAAGTTTGTTCACAAGGTGAAGAATGTGAACATGGGTAAATGAACATGCCTCTTGCTGACTTGTGCCAGCTTCATCATCTAAAACTCTGTCAAGTTTGTACAAAAATAGAAAATGGTGAAGTACTCAGCAGGTCCAGTGGCATTAGACGTGAACAAAACAGAGTTGAGGTTTCAGGTCTAGGACTCTTTTACAATTGCAGTGAATGAGAAAGTGGGGAGAACAAAGGGAATGGTTGTGAGAGGGTTCCAACAAAGGTTAGATCAATCTCCTCTCCCTCTGCCACACTCCCCCTCCCCCACAAATCCCCCTTCCCCCACACATCCCCCTCACCCACACACCCCCTCCCCAACACACCCCCCCCCACACACACCGCCTCTCCCACACTCCCCCTCCGCCAAACACACACCCTCCCCATACCACCCTCTCCCACACCCGCCCCCTCCCCCCACACACTCCCTCCCCCATACCTCCCCTTCACCCTCACACACCCCTCCCCCACACCTCCCCTTCTGCCTCACCCCCCCCCCCACAAACCCCCCTCTCTCCCACCTCCCCTCCCCCACCCCACCCCCCACATGACCCCCCCTCCCCCACACCACCCCCTCCCCCACACACCCCCCACTCCCCCACACACACCCCCTCCCCCACACACCTGTGCAGTAAGGGGTTATGGGTGAGTGGTGGAATATTGCGTTGGGGGAACGGGTTGTGTTGGGAGAATGGGTGAGTGGTGGAATATTGCGTTGGGGAATGGGTTGCATTGGGGGCCCAGGCCTCCCGTGTGACTGGAACCCAATGGGCCCCACTTAGTTTAGTTAGTTTTAAAAGTGGAAGTTGGAAACAAATTGAAAGAGATATGGTGAAACAGAGAGGTACTAGAACCACAAGCATGGAGAAAGTAAAAAAAATGGTCACAGAAATTTTTAAACCTGATATTAAATCCCGAGGACTTCAATGAAACAAATGAAAATGGTGTGCTGCTTCAAAAGCTTCAGTTGGGCAACATTGGAGCAATATGTAAGGCTAAGGGTTGAGACCAAGCTGGGGTGTTTTCTCTTGATCCTAGATTGAGTTGTTGTTATATCTATCCAACCTACTCTCACTCTAACCTGCTCTTTCAGTAATGCTGAAGTTTACACAATTGACTTTCTGCGGTGCCTGAGAAGATTTGGCAATTCCAAGAGGATTCTCTCAAACCTTTACAGAGAAGCTGCGGATTGAATTTTGGCAGACTCTATCTCAGTCTGGTAAGGTAAAGCTCTGCCTTTGACATCCTGAACTTGCTGTGAACAGCACAGCCCATCCAAACCATCTTCATGGTGCCCTGCATCAGGAAGGCAGGAAGTATCATTAAGGATGCCTGCCACATTGTTTGTTCCTTTTTCTCTCTGGTGTGCCACATGCTGGAACCATAGCTGTTTTTTTATATTTATATCAACAATTTAAATGGGTATGTACAAGATATGACTAGGAAATTTGCAGATTACACTAAATTAGTTGGTATTATAGACAGTGAAGATTGTTAGAAATTACAGGGTCCTGATCAGCTGGGCAAGTGTGATAAGGAATGGGAAATTGAGTTTAATGCGGGTAAGTGCAAGGTATTACATTTTGGGAAGACAGACCTTAGCAGCACCTTCACAGTGACTGATAGGGCCTGGGAAATGTTGTGCAGCAGAGGGATCAGGAAGTGCAATTACATAGTTCCATGAAAGTTGCATTACAGATAGATAGGATAGTAAAGAAAGCTTCAATAGACAATAGACAATAGGTACATGAGTAGGCCATTCGGCCCTTCTCACCTGTCAGTATAGGTTGGGACATTATTTTACAGTTGAACAATATGCATTTGTAGTATCGCGTTCAATTTTGATCATCCTTCTGTGGGAAGAATGTCATTAAGCTGGAACCAGTGCAGAGACGATTTACGAGGATGTTGCCAGGACACAAGTGCCTGAGTTATACGGAGAGGTTGGGCCAGCTAGGACTTTATTCCTTGGAGTGCAGGAAGCTGAGGGGTTATCTTATAGAAGTGTATAAAATCATAGATTGTGTAGAGTGAATAAATCTAGACACAATATATTTTATACATGATAGATAAAGGGAATGCACAGCATCTTTTACACAAGGTAGGGGAATCACAAACCAGAAGACATATGTGAGATGGAAAGATTTAACAGTAACCTGAGGGGCAAAATTTTCAACAGCTTGATAGGATTATAGAACGAGCTGCCAGACAAGGTGCAGGTACATGGATAGGATAGGTCTAGACGGATATGGACCAAACACAGGCAAACTAGCTTAGATGAGGCATCTTGGTCAGCATCAAGTTGGGTTGAAGGGCCTGTTTCCCAGCTAAATTAATCTATGGCTCTATTCTACCTTCTGAGAAAAGATGCTGGAGCTTGAAAATCCTGATGTGCAGACTTAAAAACGGCCTCTTCTTCACGGCTTTCTGACTCATGAACCTCTTTCACACTTCCTTCCTTGTGGAGCTGCCACATACTCTTGCTCAAAATTCTACCTCGTTCAGTTCTTCCATTATTGCACCTTAGTATTATTTTAAACTATTTTAGTCAGCACCATTCTGCTCTCCTTGCCTTCATCATTGCATTTAATATGTATATATTGCATTTACCGTTTACTCTATGAACATCATGCGAACTAAGAATTTATTTGTAACAAGGTGCACATGACAATAAACTAATCTGTATCTGAATCACACTGTTGTCTCAAAGGAGACCCCTGGAGCACAAAAGTGATAAGGACAGGGTTATTCTTGTGATTTTGTTAGCTGTATTGTTCATTTCAAGTGCCAAAATATTAATTACATTCCATATAATAGATGGCCACATAATTTAATGAAAATATATATGTTTCCACAGTGCTTAAAATAACCTCAGTGATTACGACACAAAGTGAAAATGACTCAAAGCCTCATAGGTGATATGTTCTTCGCAACGTGTCCATTTTCCATCATTCAACTTGCCTGGGGCAATAGATACTAACACTGTCCAAACATTCTATCATTATAATTATTGCACATTCTATCAGAACTGTGCCCTGAGAGATGCAATATCCAAATGTCATCCTAAAAACTACAATAATATTTAAGGCAGTGATGGAAGATTTTTTAATTCACTTTGGCTCAAGTCCTTTGTCTCATATCCAACCCACTCTATCCTTCAATTTTCTCACCTCTCTTCTGAACTTCCACAGAATTGCAGATCCAAAATGTTCTCCAATTGGGCATTTGTCATATTTCAATCTGCACACCTTTCTGGAAGTCTTATTAAGAGGTGGTCTAACAAAATCCATTAATCTCTCTCTGTCCATCCCCCATCCTAGTGATTGTACTAGTTTCCCAGGTGTCCTGTTGAGCTTCACTGTCTGTATAATACGTTATCACCTAGCCCACAGCCAACAATGGACCATTGTCCACTCCACCTTTTTTTGATTATTACTCTTTGCATATCTTTCATTCATTTGTTCCATATCATCGTTATATCTCTCACTTCTCTTTCCTTGACTGTCTTAAGGAGGGTCTCGACCCGAAACATGACCTATTCCTTTTCTCCAGAGATGGTGCATGACCCGCTGAGTTACTCCAGTAATTTGTGTATATTTTCTGTATAAACCAACATCTGCAGTTTCATCCTACACAAAGTGAGTTAGTTGTCTCTAAGTCATCCATTGAATCATCAGTTTCAAACTTCATGGGCATTATCTGTTATAAGTCCACCTTATTTAACCTTCCATTCACACTCACTCGCACTGAGTGTTCACACATGCCAACTACTCTGCCAGTATTAGATGCAAGAAGATATACGACATCAACCACCCGGTGTTCCTCTACTGCCAGTAGAGTGCCCAAAACATACCATGCGCTGAGTTAAACAAATGAGGCAATGACATCAACAAGTAATTTAATCTTTCTTCCCTGACAAATTCAGTGCCATGGTCTGTTTGGGAACTCTGGCTTTGAAAATCTCATGGCCTGGACCCTAAACTATGAGATGCAGAGACGGATATGAATTATGTAAATAAAATGTATAACACTGGAAACACTCAGAAAATCTGGCAGTTTGAATGGAGAGAGATAAACAGAGTTTAGGTTAATGATGTTGCATCAGAATGAGTGGCAGTATTTCATAACAGCAGGAAATTAATTTATTCATCTGAAGAATGACATGCAGAACCTTATCAAAGACTTTACTTCAGCAAGGCTTTTGATAAGGTACCGCATACTAGGCTGCTCTGGAAGATTAGGTCACATGGGATTCAGGGAGAGCTAGCCCACTGGATAAAGAATTGGCTTCATGGAAGGAAGCAGAGGTTAGTGGTAGAAGGATGTTTTTGAAATGGGAGACTTGTGACCAGCGATGTGTCTCAGGGTTCAGTGATGGGCCCATTAGTGATTTATATTTATTTGGCTGAGAATGTACAAGGCATGATTAATAGGTTTCTAGATGACACTAAAGTAGGAAGTATCATAGAATGAAGATGGTTACCAAAAATTAAAGCAGGCCCCTAATCAGTTGGTTAAGTGGACTGAAGAATGGTTGATAGAGTATAATGCAGGTAAGTGAGAGTTGTTGCATTTTGTGGTCTTATCAGGACAGGACCTTCACAGTAGGGCAGAGGGATCCAAGGGTACAGGTAAATACATCTCTGGGAGATAGGGTGGTAAAGAAGACTTTTGGTACATTAGCCTTTTTATTGTACATATTTTTGCTACATTCATCAGTCAGGGGATTGAGTATAGAAGTTGGAACTTCTTTTACGGTTGCACATAATGTGGTGAGGCTGCATTTGGAGCATTGCTTTTAGTTTTGGTCACCCTGCTATGGGAAGGATGTCATCAAGCAGGAAATGGTGCTAAGGAGATTTATGAGATGTTGCCAGGACTCTACATGCTGAGCTATAGGGAGAGCTTGAGTAGGCTACGACTTTATTCCTTGGAGTGCAGGAGACTGAGGGGTGATCATATAGCAGTGTATAACATTATGAGGTAAATAGATAGGGTGAATGCACTGTCTTTTACCCAGGGTAGGAGAATCAAAAACCAGAGGGCACAGGTTTAAGGGGAGAAGGGCAAGATTTAACAAGAACCTGATGGAAAACATTTTTCACTCAAAGGGTGGTGGGTATATGGAATTAGTTGCCAGAGGCGTGCCATAACAGCATTTAAAATATACTTAATCAGGTACATTGATAGGAAAGGTTTATAGGGATACGTCAAATGCAGGAAAATGGGACAAGCTTAGATAGAGTATTTTGGTTTGCATGGATAGTAAGGCCGAAGGGCCTGTTTCCATGTTATATAACTATGCAAAAAAACAGAATGCAACAATCCATTCACCTTGGTTAGTGCAAATCACCAACACAAACTCACCTTTGTGCCCTGGAAATCTAGGAAACTTGAAAGAGTAAAACAAATACAACACTTTGCAAACAATGCTGTAGATTTGATGGACAAACAGAGGCTGTTGCTAGCTCTATAGATGCAATCTTCTTTGCCAACGCATTCTGAATGAGCATTTGATGTTAATACAACACCGATTGTATCACAAACCGCTGTCTCTTGCTTATAAGTTCCCCATGGACAATTAGTTCAGTGAGGTGGAGGTATTCAGGTATCTCCGACTTCATCATGGACCAGCCTAGCTGAACGATTAAACACAGCTGCTCCTGAACCTGACAATTTGATGTAGTATGATTAAGATTTGCCATTGGTATTTTCCACAAGAAGTGATTTGCTTTGATTAATTTATTTTCCCATGTGTAAAACCATAGACTTGCTGATTGTGTCTGCTAGGACCACCTCACTGCTGTGTTACGAAACTGACAGACCGCATTTCTTAAGGCAGGGAGGTCATACTGGAACTCCATATAACTGCATCTAAGTCTCAGCTAGAGTACTGCATAGAAGTCTGGTCATTGTCATACAGGGAAGATATCAATAGAGAGGATGCAGAAGAAATGTAAAAGGAAGTTAGCAGGCAAAATATACATAGGAGGAGAGACTTATTATGGTGGTGTCATTTTCTTCATAATCCACAAGACTGAGAGGAGAGTTAAGCAAGATAAACAACATTATGAGTTGCACTGCCAGGAAAAACAGGAAAAGATTCATTCTTCTTTCCAGTGATATTGATAACATGACATAGATTTAGATTAATTGATAGAGGGATCCAAGGAAAGTTAAGGTGCAAAAAAAAGACAAAATATTGTGGGGCTCCGACAATCACTGCCGGATCAGAAATCCTCAATAATTTTAAAAGTTGCCTGGATAAGCATTTAAGGACCCATAACCAACAAGACCATAGACTAGGATTTGCAAAGGCCATTGTGTTTAAGAAGCTACTGCAGATGCTGGAAAAACATTGCCTATTTCCTTCGCTCCATAGATGCTGCTGAGTTTCTCCAGCACTTTTGTCTACCTTGCAAAGGCCATTGTTGGTCAGCAACAATCAAATGATTTTGATTTTGAATACCTCCTCTGTGGTAAATTTCTATGATTCCAAGATGTTAGAAGATGCTTACTAGAAACCTTTCCTACTCTCAATTGATGAACATAATTTGCTCCAGTGATTGTTTTTACCAGTAACCATAGCAAAACCCAATCAAATTGATGCAGAATATCAATGTTTTAGGAAGAACAACAGAGAGTTTGATTAGACATTCCTGGTATCCTTCAGTGTGGCCGTTAAAGCTACAGGAATAGGTGCAGGTTATTTGGCCCTTTGAGCCAGCAACACAATTCAATATGATCATGGCAGATCATCCAAAATCAGTACCCCATTCTGGCTTTTTCCCCACATCCCTTGATACCCTCAGCCCTAAGAGCTAAATCTAACTCTCTCTTGAAAACATTCAGTGAATTGGCCTCCACTGCCTTCTGTGGCAGAGGATTCTGCAGATTCACAACTCTCTGGGTGAAAAAGTTTTTCCTCATCTCAGTCCTAAATGGCCTTCCCCCTATACTTAAACTGTGACCCCTGGTTCTGGACTCCCCTCAAAATTGGGAACATTTTTCCTGCATCTACCATGCCCAATCCTCTAAGAATTGTATATGTTTTTATATGATTGCCTCTCATCCTTCTAAATTCCAGCAAATACAAGCCCAGTCGATCCATTCCTTCATCATACGTCAGTCCCACCATCCCGGGAATTAACCTGGTGAACCTACGCTGCATTCCTTCAATAGTAATAATGTCCTTCCACAAATGAGGAGTCCAAAATTGCACACAATACTCTCGGTGCGGTCTCACCAGGGCCCTGTACAACTGCAGTAGGACCTCCTTGCTCGTAAACTCAAATCCTCTCGCAATGAAGGCCAACATGCGATTGGCTTTCTGCACTGCCTGCTGTACCTGCATGCACACTTTCAGTGACTGATGTACAAGCACACCCAGGTCTCCTAATCTGACACCATTCAAATGATAATCTGGATTCCTGTTGTTGCCACCAAAGTGGATAACCTCACATTTATCCACATTATACTGCATCTGTCATGCTTCTGCCCACTTACCCAACCTATCCAAGTCACCCTGCAGCCTCATAGCATCCTCCTCACAGCTCACACAGCCACCCAGCATTGTGTCATCCGCAAACTTAGAGATGATTGGTGTTCAGAAGATTGCAGCCATTGATCATGTGTACAACAAATCTGAAGGACACTACCCTTATTTCACTGGGCCAAATTGTACTTGCCTTTTGCTGCCAGTTCCTTAGAGAACCATCAGTGATGTCCTCCATGCGTGATTGAATAATGTGCCTGTACAAAGTGCAAAGGTCAAAGACATGCTAGACGTCAGTGTAGTAGCCATTTAGCCTGTAATTATGTGGGTGGGATTTATTACGTAGTAGGAGGCGTGTTTGCGGCTGGGATTCTCATGCAGACGCACTAGTAGTTTTTAGTTTTAGTTGGAGGAACCATGGGGGAGAAGGCACAGCTCTCCACCATGCATGGGTTCCACCATGCACGAGTTTGACTATGAGTAAGAACAAAATGTACTTAAACCAGAAGAAGTTTGGATGAATATCTTACTGTTTTTACTGCGACAATAAAGAAACTATTAATTAAGAGACTGTGTTTTGAAGATTTATCTTTCAACGGCATTGAATGTCTCATGGAGAGCTCGTGGATGTGAATCGAAATTATCTCCTTACCCCTGTCTTCAATCATAGTGGCTAGAGGAAAATTCCTTGAACGATATAATAATCTGCCATTGCAGTCAGTATCGGGCAAATTTGATCTAACTCCGCTGCTAGAATCATGCAGTGAGCTGATACACTTCTCATCCTGCCTCTTTGCTTGCTGCTGGTCATTGATAACTTGTAAAGGCAATTAAACGCTTGACATTTATGTAGAACAATCAGCATCTTTGGAGCCTGAAATAGAGTTATGGGCCTGTCCCACTTAGGCGATTGTTCAGGCGACTGCTGGTGACTGACAGAGTGGAACACACACACACACACACACACACACACACACACACACACACACACACACACACACACACACACACACACACACACACACACACACACACACACACACACACACTTCCTTCACCAGACCGTTATGCAGGTGGGGGACAAGAGCGCTGTCCGAGTGAAATTCACACAGTGCAAAGCCAATGTGATACAGACACACAACATGATGAACAGGAAGGTTGGCGCTGTAATTAAGAAGCTAAAAAGCACAGTGTACGGTAAGTCCTAAGAGATGGGGAGAGGGGAGAGAAGGGGGAGAGAGGGGGGAGAAGGAGTGGAGACAACTTTTAAGAAGCCAGAGATGGCTGTGAAGCTCGGTGGACATCAACATTACCGGTCGGTTATCCTTGGTTCTGAAAACTACTGCTTTTTTTTTTTTCCGAATGAGCCAATGAAATTCACCGGTCAGCACTGGCTACAACCTACGAGAACCTAAGAGAACCTTTGACCTCCTGGCACCCCACGAGGACCTCCTGCCGACCCACCTATGGCAGCAGAATTCTCGTTACTCTCCATGGTGGCTTCATTCTAGTTGCCACTAATTTTTGAACATGTCGAAAAATTTGCGGCAACCATAGTGAGGCCGCGACCAGTTCCCAGAATGTGGGAACTCCTCACAACCATGAAGGTGACTCCCTGGCAACCATCCACGAACATGTGGCGACTGCATAAAAAGTCGCCTAAGTGGGGCAGGCTCATTAGTGCTTCAGGTTGATGGTAATCATCTCAGTAATTCAAGCATTTTCTGAGATTTCAGACATTAGCTGTTATTTGTTTTTTTATTTATAAATGTTGATTCACAGAATTTAACCTAATTTACTTCTTGTTGGAATTAAAATCGTTTCATTTCATAATGGCCACAAATCGGCTTCTTAATTTTTCTGAAAGAGGTTTCAAGATATTGCCCACTGAATCACAAAAACAGGGATCAGACTTACAGTTCAAGTGATCCTCGAAGAATTATTAAGGCACTCTACACGGTATAATGATCTTCGACACAGTAATAAAATTGAATATAAACAGATTATTTGTATAATTAATCATATGTTGATTTTAATGTTAATGTGAAACCTTGAGCATTTCATTTATTCAACTACACTTGAAGTCGCTGGCAGCCACTGAGTTACGGCTACAATGTGTCTCGTCCTCTTTATGAGAGATTTACTGGAATTCAGTTAGATACTCTGCAGTTCCCCGCTGAATAGGCTCTATTCATTAGAGCATAACAACATAAATAAAAAGAACATTGCAGAATCAACAAAAAAAAAATCTATAATAAATTTCTCAAACCGGCCTGAGCATGTCAAAAAAAGTGAAATGCATATCTTGATCTGACCACTAGAATGCGCTGATGGAGTGCCTTTGTTATGAGGAAGGTTCTGTGTCCATTTGAATTGATGATTCCAAATCCAGCAAACATTCTCTGTAAAATATAAGTTTTTGTTTTAGTGGAATGGGTGTCTGTCTTAAAGAAATTTGTAAAATCTAAGTCTTTGCAGAAGGCTATCGGTTTTGTTAAACTGACATTCTGCGCTGTTTCACATCAACTGACATTCTGCGCTGTTCCACATAATCTACGTGAAATGCAACCACTTTAGGGCACAAAGTTCGTGTTGAGAAGCACCGGCTTCTGTTAAGTTGCAAGAGATTTAGGGAATGCACATTTACATAAGCATTTCTTTCGGAGCTGAATGCCAATTCGACAGATAAATAACTTATCCCTAGATGGCTTTTACGTTTTCCAAATCCGGTGGATATTTAATAGGATAAAAGGTAATTTCTTGATAAAGGGTCCACTTTACAAATTGGAAACATTAAACTTAAATGCCATAAGTATACGTCTTGTAAACTTAAAACCATCCGCATTCGCTCACCCTTGTAACTATTCAAAGAATGTTGCGCAGACAGGGACGGAAAGGTAGACAAGATCTCCCTTTCGATAAACAAAAAACACCCAAACACCACCTGATTCCGCAATTGGCGGGGACGCAGAAATCGCGAGGAAACGGTGTGGATCCCCAAACCGTGGCGAGCCCTCTCTTACTGTGAAACGGCGTGAAATAGAAAGTCTCCATCAGATTGGGAGATTCTACGGAAATATTTGCGGAGTTTCCTTTTGCTCTTTCGCGGAGTGAGGAATACCAGACACCACTGTCTGCTCAATGAGCAGATTTGTTATAAACTACGATCTCTCCTCTGCGCTCCCTCTCCCTCTTTGTATTTGCAGCACCCAGCTCATCTTTTGAGACGTCCCTTCTAGCGGGCTGCACCAGTACTTTCAGCACTTCCCAACAGGAAGATTTGCTGGAAGACTTCGTCCGCCGATCACCGCCCATCGCTGATTTAAGGTTGATTTTTTCCCCCTCATTTTATGTACATATATCATTTATATTTTATGGGCGGGCTAGCAAAATGCTGGGTAGGTCAGGTTAAACTGCAGGGGTCATAAATCATTCGATTCGAGCCGGGGCAAAGCGGGGCTTGAAGACTGGTGGAGGGACAGCTGAAGTAAGTGAAGGTTTCATATTTTTTTGTTGGTTTCTGATAAATGTAAGACGACCACGTGTGCGCGTGTGAAAGGCACTAAAGCGCAAGTGGCAATCGGCAACATCGCCGGGCTGCACGGACTCAGTCTCATGGACAATCTCAGCCAACGTTGCCCGAGTCCGAGGAGTGGTTGAAGAAAAATTAATCACCAACCAACTATCTGGCCGCCAAGTGCATAATTAACTAAAGGACCGACTGTGCAGGGTGACGGGATGCAACTAGCTAACTTGTTGGATTGCGAGGAGTGTGGGGAGGAAAGGCAGATTTAAAGTCAGTTGGGAGTTTCAAATCTTCAACCGCACTTAAAAAGGCAGAGCAATTGTCAAATTGGAACAGTGACGGTAAGATTGACCGCGAGTTAAACCCCGTTTAAGTAATCCCCCGTTGCTATTAATGAAGGTTTCATTTCAAGCCGTTTCAGCAAAGAAATGCCATGTTCCATTATTCGTGTTGTTTGATCTTCTCGCCTGCTCTTTCACGTTCTTCGATTTATTGTGTGCAGGGCTGGGATCTCTTCTCCTGTCCCAATCCATCCCCAACACTGGATATATGTGAGAGGTGTCACTTCGTAGAGACCAAACCAGGATGAGGTACTCGGTTCATCCGCTCCACCTTATTCTGCTGCAATGTCTTTTGCATACGGTGAGTGGCAATTGTGCATTGTTTTTCTTTACGAACTTTTTTTATTAGTGTGGAATGGACGTCGGCTGCCGCAGATTGACCGAACCTTGGCGCAGGCTGGCGATTACTTCGTCCGCAGAGTTGATGTACATTTCGCCCCTTGTTAAATACTTCACCGCAACTGTTGCAGTTAGGGTCTTGAGCTTCCTATTAAACGGCGCCTTTCACTTTGCTTGGGTGTATGGTGCACAGTTAATGTCAAGGACTTCTCATCATAGAAGGGTCACCACAATGATTCCACTGAACGTATAATACTGATGAATAAGAAGGGTGAAATGTGCGGGATTTTTTTTTGCGTTGTAATGTGCGCCAATGGATTGCGGAGATTTGCTGAAAGTAGGGCCACGATTCAGGGTTCTCTCACGCGAGTCAATGTTTATTTTTAATCATGGGGATTTCGAGTGGTGTCTAAAGAAAATAATGGTCTGAAGATATTCGCGAACTTCAACCTACTGCTTAAATCCAGCCTCCAGAGAGTACTCGAATGCAGGCGCCAATCGTGTTTTATTTTGTTCAAAAACACGCTCGGTGGTAATTCACTAATACAACTTGCGAAGATTAAGCACTCTACTTAAGCACTGGCCTCTGATGTTCCAGCAAGGAGTTGATTGATTAGTTTTTGAATAAGCTTATGTCAGAATCTAATCCGTTTTTGGATTGTGTCAGTGTTGTAATGTTTTCAACTGTGGTGCTTTATCATTGCAATGAATTACAGAGCTGCAGCCGGGAGATAAGACGTTCAATGCTTCACACCATGCCCTTCCTTTCAACGAGCCAGCCTTTTGTTCCATCCTTTTCCACAAAGTTTCAAATCAAATTGCTTTAAATTATAAGTAGACTTCTGGAGACCAAAAAAAAGCGCCTAATTTCCATTTTGATAATTGCATGCATTGCACGCAGATTTAAACACTCGGCTAATCTGAGAATGTCACAACGCCTGTCACTTTATTTCCGCAGCCAGACATGTAGGTTTTCAAGAAACAATCGAACCAACCTATACCATAATGAATGTGATGTGTTTTTAAGAGTTCACAAAAAAGCAAAAGAGGCCGCATAAACTCGTTAGCTTCAGGGATTACAGCAGATGCCCTAGCGATTTGATTTCCTAAAATGTGCAAAACGACACATATTTACGAGTTTATTTTTTAATATATAACCGAACTGTGGCTTCCAGTGAGTCCTAACGAATACATGGCTGCCTTTGTCCAGCATTATCTAATCTCTCGTGTGTATGTATATATGTGGTAAATACTACTTTTCAAGTCAAACCTTGGAGGGTTGTTTCATTTTGCAAGCTATTGTCACACTCAAGAGAAGGAAGCACTGGTTCCCGACATGCATGATACAACAATGCATTTGTTGCATTACTCTGAATTAAAAATCATAACTGAAAATATAAAACTTGCACCATTAAATTTTAAAATGCATCTATTATAGTGGCTGTGACATGATAAAGGTCGAGCAATGGCGTCATAAAGATCAAAATGAACAATATCTGTGTATCTGAAAGTCATGTATCCCTCTAAACAGAAGAAGTCCCATAAGCTGTCAAATCTGCTCTGCTATTTACCAAGATCACAACTGATTCATTGCCTCAATCCATTCTGGGACTTGATCCAGAGTCCCTAATTCCACCTCTGTAACATTGACAGACTCCACCTATGCCTCTGGCTTAGATCATCTTCTGTCGAAACAATAGACAATAAACAATAGGTGCAGGAGTAGGCCATTCGGCCCTTTGAGCCAGCACAGCCATTCACTGTGATCATGCATGATCACCTACACCCCATCTGTGATACTTCTGCTGACAATATCATCATTCACATTAGGTCTGTTCACCCATTACTCCTACAATTACTGACTTTTACTGGCTCATGGTGAGGGAAATTTTGATTATTAAAATTTGTTTCTATGTTTTTGAGCCACTCAATTGATTTGTCTGGCTTTATCGTTGATATTTTCTCCACGCCTTTTTTAACAATTGTTTTCACAATCTTGATAGAAGCAAAAATAAATGCAAATCCTGAAGATCTGAAATAAAACAGAAACTGCAGGAGATACTCAGGAAGCTTCTGTGGATTAAGAAGTAAAGCTAATGTTTTAAGTCAACAACTTCCATCTGTTATGATGAACACCTTTAAAGATATTTGTGTTCTTCTATATCTGGCATCTAAATCACACTGACTCTATTTTCTTTCCCTTTCTTTCCTTTTCCATGGCACACCATAAAACCTCTAATTTGGCCATTTTTCTGGGTTGGTGGGTCCTCTTATGTGGTGCAAATTTGAACTATATTTGATAATATTCTTGTGATATGCCTCGGGACATTTTCCTACTTTAAAGGTACTTTATAGGTAGATATAGATTATCATCATTATTGATGTTGTTATTCTTCCTACTCTTTAAACACCGAGAGTCCAAAACTCTTCTGCTCTCAACTTTAAATACACTCGGTGTCCATGTATTTTTGGGGTTAAGAATTCCACCGATTCACAACCTCGGATGGGGTGGAAGATTGCAACCTTCACGTCGTCCGCCCTGTTTAGATGAATGCAATCAACCCGGCATGCACAATCAAATAAGATCAAATAGAACAAGTTGTCCTACAACTTTAGGCTGTGCACGCCAAATGCAAGAAGAAGAAGATAACCTTGGATTTAAGAGATTTCTCCTCATTTAGGTCCTAAATTATCGAGCAAGCCGTCCACTCCCATGTGTTCAAACCCTCTCACCAGGGAAATGACTTCCCTCCATCTACCTTGTCAAATGGTCACAGTGCCTTAAAGATTTCAGTGAGATGTTATTTTGTAAACTGCAAAGTGAATACCAATATTCTATTCAACCCGCTCTGCACCCCCAGCACCATTGGCTCAGAAGATAATATTCATCCCATGGATCATTCCAGTGAAAATATTGCTACACAATCTCTTACGCTTCCACATTAACATGTGAGTTTGACAATGTAGGTTTTATTGTTGCAAAAAGTTTTTACTCTTATTTTCCATTACACTTGAAGTGTTTGTTTTTCTGTCCTCTTGGAAACCTCTTGTCACAATGGAGCTCAAAATGGACAATATGTTTTAGAGATGCTGTGTTGGGTGTGTGGATAGTACAGCCTGCTCGCCATATATGGTTGAGTGTGATCAGGATCTCAATAGGGAGAGGATGCTGATACTCATTCATTTAACCAGCCAGTGTAGTTGGGATTTCTGTCGAGACAGCAATACATGTTCTTTAACAATATTTTGAGATATATATGTCAGTTAATGTTCAGAAAAGAAAGATCATCCAACAATCACCAACAACACAACATTGCCCATTGTTCCATCAAGGTCACCAAAGAGACCTTGGAAAATGTGGATTACCTTTTGTCTCTCAGGAACCAGAATTTTGCCTGGATTAGAGGGTATTAGCTTCAGGGAGAGGTTTGCTGGAATTGTAATTAGGATTCTTTCTCTGCAATGTCGGAGGTTAAGGGGAGACTTCATAGAAGTACATAACATTATGAGATGCATAGATAAGGTAGTCAGTCAGGACCTTTCCCAGGGTGGAAATGTCCAACAATAGAGGGCGTAGCTATAAAGTGAGAGGGCAAAAGTTTAAAGGAGATGTGCGGAGCAAGTTTTTTTCACAGATGGTGGTGAGGGCCTGGAACATATTGCAAGGGGGTGGCAGTGGAGGCAGATACAACAGGGGTGTTTAAGAGGCATTTGGATAGACACATGGAAATGCAGGGTATAGTTGGATATGGATCATGTACAAGCAGATAAGATCAGTTCAGCTAGGTATCAGGTTCAGAACAAACATTATGGACTGAAGTGCCCGCTCTTGTGCTGTCCTATTCTATGTTCTATGAGCGATCTGTCAGTGAAGGAAGACACTGTAAATAGCTTGTTCTAAGCTCCCGCCACCTAGTCTAGTTTCAGTCAATAAAGTACTGAATCAAGCACATGAGCATCTAAACTTTATTTTGAATAACACAACACCAATTCCCTTATACCATACCTAACCACTGTAGGTTTGATTGTTGTGTCTGCTTGGCCAAGCCCTTCTAGCCTTGTGCAGGCACACTTCAAAAGGTCACGCAGTCCCAAGAGCTCTTCCAGTAGATCGACAAAGGACATCGTGGGTGCTGCCTTTTATATGTCCCCGAACCTTGAGCGGTTGAACCACATGGGGGTGGTCCCTGTACAGTCCAATAACACATATCGATTACAATAGTACATGATGGACAGTTCCCCAACCCAATAACATAGTAACTAATACATGGCATCTGGTAAGGCTTTGAGAAGGAAGCTAACATAGATGAATAATGCACCATGTGCCTTGAGATTCACCCAACCCACACAAGGCTTAACATTTCAACCAATCAACAACTAACTAAGTACGGCTCTGCAACATTATTTCCAATATGTATACCTGGTTTGCATTGGTCCAATTAGCTCTATGCATTTCACACTTCATTGTAAGACTTCTGCAGATGCCCCATTCTTTCTCTGCAGCAGTTATCTGGACCACAGAGATGCTGGCAACATTCAGCAGCTTGTTTCAGTTCTGCAGAGGCACATTTAACTTGACCAAAATGGCCTAGCACACATAAGCCCTTACTCAATTTTAATGCCATGGCTGCTCCAATTTAGCCAGCATTAACAACATCTCCAACTTTTTAACAGCACAGTCTTACAGCCTTCTACTAAATGAGGAAAGTTATCTCAGAGATTAAAAAAAAACCTCAAATAATTTACCAAAGTCATTGTCTACCATGCGACAATTACACTTGAAGAGATGGACAACCTGCTGCATACTTTCTTCCAGAGTGAATAACTTTGCATAAAATGAAATATACTGGAAGCACACATGAATGGGGAAAGAAACAGGTCTTGCCTGACCTGATGAGTATTTCCAGCATTTTCTCTTTCTTAGAGTTTCCAGCATCTAGAATAATTGCTTTTGAATGCATTATACCCATCTATTGGGCCGAATGACCTATTTCCATGCTGTAAGACTCTCTGTGACCGGCACTTTAGTTCCTATCCATGGAACCCATCGTTATCCTTTTACCAATTATTTACATCCGATCTGCACCATTATTCGGCATCTATATCTATTAACTTGGATATATTACACATTCATCCGTCATCTTACTCACTACTGCAAAGTTTTGAAAATAAAAAACCCAATTATTTATTTTAAATTAAATATTATAGATAATGAAAATCTGAAATAATGAAATGAATATCGGAATTACTCATCAGACAACATCTGAAGAAAAGTGATCAGATTAGCAATTCAGATTGAAGAATGTTCTTAAGGAGGTTCATTATTATGGATGTGGTCTAGCGCCCAGGTAATGTTCATTTGTTTCCTATCTTTCTTTACCCAAAGTAACATCTATATTACTAAAAGTTTGATCTTGACTACTTCCTGTTGTTCTGTATATTGATTTTAGAAAGAACGCTGCACTTACGGCCCCCCTCTGAGTCCCCCTCTGCTGCGCAGGACAAGAGGATTTTTCCCATCGATGAAAAATAAAAGAGTTATTAGTGTTTAAAAAACGTTGAGATTCTCTGTCCTGAAGGCCACGCCCCTTCCGGAGGGACTATAAAAGCCAGAAGTGTTGAGTGCCTCTGTCAGTCTCTGCAAGATGGGGGAGCGAGAGGGCCACGTCTCTCAATCTGAGCTGTGAATAACACTGAACACATGTCTACTAAACTGAGAGTGGTCTTACTGACCTGTCAGTGCCCTTAATGTGGTTTGAAAATATCGTTTGGAAATGCTGAAGTTGTGTTGCCTTTGGTTTGGAAATGCTAAAGCTGTGTTGCCTTTGGTTTGGAAATGCTAAAGCTGTGTTGCCTTTGGTTTGGAAATGCTAAAGCTGTGTTGCCTAATTAAAGTTGCCTTGCCTAATTAAAGTTGCCTTGCCTGATTAAAGTTGCATTGCCTTCTATATAATTAAAAATCTAATCTTAACCACTTCCTGTTTGTGCATTATACTGATTTTAGGAAAGAAATGCTACCACGTATGGCTGTGATTTTTGGCCATCTTACTCAGAGTCCCCCTCTGCTCATCAGGTGCCCAGGAATTTTCCCATCAATTAAAATTAATAAGAGTTATTAGTGTTTAAAACATGTTGAGATTCTCTCTCCTGTCAATCACGCCATGAAGGCCATGCCCCTTCTGGTGGGGGGCGGGGGGGGGGACTATAAAACCCAAAAGTGTGGCCGTGGCTCAGTCTCTGCAAGATGGAGGAGAGGTCACGACTCGCTGTCTTTAGTGGCCTTGTACCCTGCTTGAAATGGTATGAAACTGCACTTTAATTTGGTGGCCTTGCACCCTGCTTGAAGTGGTAAGTAACTGCACTTCAATTTGGTGGCCTTACATCCTGCTTAAAAGGAATTTCAAGGAATAGCCGCGAGTCAACTGCTAGCCCACCAGCCGTGAGTGAGTGAGCTGCCAGCACAACAGGCTTGAGTGACTGAGCCGCCAGCCCAATAATCTATTTGACCCACAATGTCCATAGTAGCCCTCTGGAAACCAGTTCCTTCAGCTCATAACACCCATACTAGTGCTCCAGAAAGCCCTCCCCACTGGCCACCAATATTGGAATTGGTGGAGAGGTGGAATATTACGTTGGGGAACCAGCTTTCCCGTGTGATGCTGGGACCCAACGGGTCCCACTTAGTCTAGTATTACATAAAAATCTGACCAACACTCACTGTAGTGTGAAACTTTATGAAAATTGATAGATATTCAATTAATTAGTTATTTTTTTATCTACACTGTAAGATAAACCATAAAAAAGACATGAAAATTGTTATACCTAATTTTTTTTTTTGTAAAAGCGTGTTATCGCTGTTAATCACATCATGACTGTTTAAGTAGTCTGTAACCTTAATAATTCTGGGTATTTTCCAAGATTGATGTCAGGCTAATTGACCTATGATTTCCTATTTTCTCTCTTATCTTGAAGAGCAGTGTTACATTTTCAATCTTCCTGTACAGTGCAATCTACAGATTTGAGGACATTTTGGAAAATCACTTCCGCTATCTCTTTAGTGATCTCTCTTTTGAATCAAGGGTGCAAACCGTCATTTTCAGGGGAACAGTTATATTTTATTCCCAACAATTCATCCAGTAGTTTTCCTCCATTTCTATAAATTGCTTTTCGTTCCCACTTGGCCCTTGGTCTATCTGTTTCTGATTTCTATTGTAATGTCAGATCAAAATATGTTCATAAGTGATAGGAAGAGAATTAGGCCATTTGGCCCATCAACAACTCTGCCATTCGATCAAGGCAGATCTATCTCACCCTCTCAACCCCTGTCTTCTCCCCATAACCCCTGACTCCCATACTAATCAAAAATCTGTAAATTACCACCTTGAAAATATCCATTGATTTGGGCTCCACAGCTGTCTATGGCAATGAATTTCACAGATTCATTACTCTCTGACTAAAGAAATTCCTCCACATCTCTTTCCCAAAGGTACAACCTTTTATTCTGAGGCCTGGACTCTCCCTCTAGTGGGCACATCCTCTCCACATCCACTCTATCCAGGCCTTTCACTATTTGGTAAGTTTCGATGAGGTACACTCTCACCTTCTAAACTCCAGAGAGTAGAGGACCAGTACCGTCAAACTCACATCATATTTCTTCAAAGCCTCAGGCATTTTCTTATTTTCTTTTATATGTTTTCTGCATTAAAGGGACTTCCGTTTAGTTCCTTTTACTCTTCTGTTTTGTATAAACAGAAGATCTCAATCCAAGGTCAACCAATAATAATCACAAAACCTACACTGTATTGAATGACCTGCCCTGATATTATCACAATTGTTTGTTTTTAGCCTTAGCAGAGTAATTCTCTTATAGTTGGTGTCAAAATATGTCAGAAAGTTGTAAACAGTTTTGAAAGAAACCCAACAATGACAGCTCTATGCTCCTCTACTCCCCCTCCAAAATAAATTAACATTCTTTACTGATGAGCTGAGCAAGTTTGGTGAAACTTTTGAAACTCAGCATCACAACAAGGTTCATAACTTTCTTGCCTGATTAAAGAAAATCTCTGTCCAGTGTAAAACATAAGAAATCAGATCAGGAGAGCCTGATCATCCTTTCAATTACATCATGGCTGATGCAAATTTAGCTCCATAGCCCTCTGCCTGCTAGTCCGCCAGAACCCTTGGCTAACCTATTAACTGGGGTCAAGGAAAGAGCGTTCACATCACGGCCCTCGTTCCACCCATCTTTCCACCACCACGCACAAGAAGCGCAAGAAAGACACCATTGTATGCAGATGCCGAGAAGTGTGTCCAGCTCTGGCTGAACAACTTCTAATCTTGTGTGTGGACTCGATAAGAAGAAGAACCTATTAACCCAGAATTTACCTTGGGTTTGAATATATTCCGGGTTTCAACTTTTATAGCTCTCTGCAATGAAAACATTCCAAAGATTTCAACCCTCTATATGGAGAAATTCCTCCTCAATCAGTCATAATTCCGAAATTGTGCCTGTTCCCCTTTCTCCTGGGTGGGAAAATATCCTTTCACTAGTTCCCTTGTCAAGCTGTGTCAGAATCATGGATGTTTAATTAAGATCACTTCTCACTCGTCTAAACTTCAGCAGGCATCATCTCAATCCTTTGAAGCTTTTCACGCAAGACAACTCTGTCAGCCCAGTAATTAAAGTGACCCCGATGTGAATATACCCCTCTTCAAGTCATAAGGGTTTCAAGATTGCTTTCACAAATGGCCACTACAATTAGTTTACAAGACTTTTCTCCTTTTATCACCCATCCCTTTTGCAATGAAAGCCAACATGTCGTTTATCTTTTTCAAAAAAACAGAGTATTTCACTGCTCCAAGTTTGGTACGTAACAATAAAGTATCATCATCATCATCATCATCATCATCATGGTTAATTATTTCCTATCCATACACGATGTTTTATGTGAGAAGACATTAGTTAGGTTTTTGATAATGTTCCTTATGGTAGGCCGATCTAGAAGATTAAGATGTAAGGAATTCAGGATGACTTGGTCATATGGATTCAGAACTGGCCTAGTCATAGTAGGCAGAGGTTTATGGTGGAATGTAGATATTCTGGCTGGAGGTCTGTGACCAGTGGGACCTCTGCTGTTTGTGATATCTGTTTGAGATGGGGGAAAATTTAATAGAGACGTGCTGGGCACGTTTTTTACAGAGGGTGGGAGGGGGCTGGAATGAGGGCCAGGGTGGTAGTAGATGCAGATACACGATAGTGGTGTTTAATAGGCTTTTGGATAGGCACAAGCAAGTGCAAGGAATTGACCGATATGGATGATGTGCAGTCAGCTGAGAACAGCTCAGCTAGGCATCATGTTTGGCACAATCATAGTGGGTCGAAGGGCTCATTCCTGCGCTGAATTGCTCTATGTTCTCTGACATCCAGATGTATATGTCCTGCATATTTTACAGTGTCTCTTCATTAAATAATATTCTCCATTTCTATTCAATCAAACTAGATAACATCATATATCCCTACATTATTTCCCATCTGCCAATTGTTTTGCCTGCAAGTTTGATCTATCTGTACCTCTTTAACATCCTTGTAACAATTTACTTTCCAAGCTAATTTTGTATTGTCACCAATTCTGGGTAAAATACAATTTTAATTTAACTTGTTTAATTATTAAATCAGGAATCTAGTACTAAATCCTGTGACACTGTGTTGGTTACTGCTTGTCAACTTTAAAAATGACTTGTTTATCTTGACTCTGATTTTCATAGATAGCCATTCCTTTATCTTTAATCCCTTCAATGGCATGACCTTTTTACATCAGTATAGACTCTTACAGCATGGAAACTGGCCCTTTGGCCCACCAATATATTTTAAATACATCCACCAAACATCAAAGAAAGGGGATAAGATGGGCAATGTGTTGCTGTGGCAATGGCATTCCCTATTTCTTATTTAATCCCTCTATTTTTGTTTCCAATTCCTTTTTGTGCATTAATTTTCTGGGATTTTTGTTACTCCTAATGCCAGCAACTCATACAATGCAATGCTGACACAAGTAATATTCTCCTGTGCCTTCCCCAAGTGTCTTATGGATATATGTTCTGTCTCTTGGTGTAGTTTATTTTGTGTGCTGATGTCTTATTTAATCACACTGAAGGCTGCAACCATCCCTGTCCATACACATGGACTTCTAGACACTGGCTGCCAGATAACGATCAGTTGTAGCTGACCATACCATCTCAAATCAGGATCAGTAACTCGGTACACACCAGGGGAGATTAATCATCTCCCATCACTCATTATTGCCATCAAGACAATATCCTGCTAATTTTCTCTTTCAAAATAGCAGATTCAAGTAGACATTTTTCCACATTCCAAATTGTTAGCCCCTGAGTATCCAGTTCACACTGTGCTTGTCATCCTCAATTGCAATGAACAATCTTTTAATTTTCACCAGATGCTTATTTGTCTCTTGTTAGAATTATATTTAGATTTTGTGAGATGTGGCTGCAAATTTATTTACCATTGCAGGTCTATCAGCTAATCCTCTTTTAAATCTTGGAAATATGACATGATTTAATGACCTATTTTGCAAGTTTAATTTGTGAAATAGAAAGTCAGCTAAACGCACAGTGAGTATGTTGCCTCATAGTTACACACAGTGGTTAAGTTGCAGATGCCAGAGCTATCTATCTATCTATCTATCTATCTATCTATCTATCTATCTATCTATCTATCTATCTATCTATCTATCTATCTATCTATCTATCTATCTATCTATCTATCTATCTATCTATCTATCTATCTATCTATCTAACAAAAAGTCTTGTCTTGTTTGGACGACTATCTGTCTGCGTGCGTGCGATCTCAAGGAACTACGCCAAAACAGTACACAACAGTGCAAACATTTTTGTGCCACCTTACTCAACATTGACCTGCGGTCATTTGTATCAAATTTTGTTCAGATCGATGCTATATTTCACAAGTTATCACATTTTTAAGTTTACTAAATCCACTTTGATAATCACTTCACCAATTCTGTTGCAGCTATGATGTCACAATAAGATCTCACAGTCCTCCACCCGACATTTTCAACAATGTTGCCATCATAGAACACTTAGTCGTGCTCCTGGCAGCGAGTAATTAAACAAGAGAGGGAGGGGCCAGGGGAAGTGTGAATTTGAATTTGTAGGGGAGGCAGGGGAAGTGCAATTGGGACTTTTTTTAAAGTCCAGTGCTGGGGGAGGCAGGGGAGTGGTGGAATCTTATGGGGAACGGTTGCGTTTGGGGACCAACTCTCCCATCGGGGCTATGGGTGAGTGGTGGAATATTACCTTGTAACCAGGTTACGTTGGGGGAACGGGTGAGTGGTGGGAAAGGGTTGCGTTGGGGGGAACGGGTGAGTGGTGGATTATTGCATTGGGGCAACGGGGTCCAATGGGTCCCATTTGGTTTAGTATATAATGAAAATTCTGATCTTGTTATCTTCCAGTTTGCGTGGTTTTTCTATTTGTGCAAAAATGGTAAACGATAGTACTAAGATGTTTTGCCATTTTACTCACCATTCTCCTGTATTGCAAGTGCAACAAGTTTTGTTTTGATTGATTGTATGTTGTAAAAGTTATTAAGGTTTAAAAATCTTTAAAACCGCATATGCGCAAAATGGTTTCCTCTCCTGTCAGTCATGGCCACGCAGTTTGGTCTCCTCTCCTGTCATTCACCGCAATGACCGGGATAGTTACGCCACTTCCTGCACTATTGCCGCACTGATTGGCCACGCCCACTGTCAGTCACCGGCGGTGCCCACCTTGCCTGGTGAGGACCCCATTATTCAAAAGACGCAGAAAGAACAAGCAAGTTGGGCCCTGGACTGAAGCCGCCAAACTCGCAGTCCTTTGGTTGGCGCCCACTACCCGCTCCCCAACAGCCCGTCCTGCTCGCCAGCCACCCTCCCACTCCCCACTTCCTCTCCCCCTTCCTCCTCTCCACCCTCCTCCTCTCCCCCCTCTTCCTCTCCCCCCTCCTCTCCCCTCCTCTCCCCACCCCCGGCCTATCTCCCATCTCTCCACCCCCCTCCCTCTCTCCCCCTCCCCTCTCCCCCCTTTCTCCACCCCCTCTCTCCCCCTCCTCTCTCCCTCCTCCTGTCTCCCCCCTCTCTGCCCCCCCCCCCACTCTGTCTGTCTCTTCCCCTCTCTCTCTGTCTGCACCTCTCTCTGTATTTGCTCCTCTCTCTCTGTCTCTGCCCCCTCTCTCTGTGCTCTCTCTCTCTCTCTATACCCCTCTTCTTCTCCATCTCTAGATGTGCCTGCGAGTTGGGGGCTATGCGTGAGTGGATAGTGTGGGGGTGGGGTAAAAAGAGCGAATGAATAATATTAATATAATATCAAGGGGAGTGGTTAGTGTGTGATGCCTCAGTCTGACCCCCTCATGACTGTGCATTGAGGGAATGGGACACAACGGGTCCCACTTGGTCCAATATATTACTAAAAGTCTCGTCTTGGTTGGACGTCTGTCTGTGTGCAATCTCTTGTAACTACGTAATAGCACAAATATTTTTGCACCACCTTATTCGCCTTTGTTCCATGGTCCTTTGTACAAAGTCGTGTTCAGATTAATTTTATATTTCACGTTATTGACATTTAAACATTTTAAAATGCCCTCTTTGTGAAGAATAACTGTTACTGTGCAGTAAGAGTTTTCTGGCAGTTGCAGCTATGACATCACAATGGCATCTCACAGTCCAATCACAATGGGATCTCATTTACATACGCTGCCGTGAACATTCCACCACCCGACATGACATCACAATGGCATCTCAGCTGCCACCCTACAGTGACTGAGGGTAGGGAAAAAGTGAGGGAGGGAAAGGTGACAGAGATAGAGAAAGACAGAGAGACAGACATGGGGTTAGTGTTTGGGGGGGTTAGTGTGTGTGGGGGGTTAGTGTTTGTGTGTGGGTGGGTGGGTTTGTGTGGGTGTGGGAGGGTAGTGTGCGGGGGGAGTTAGTGTGTGTGTGTGGGGGGGTTACTGTCTTGGGGGGGTTAGTGTGCAGGGGGTTATTGTGTGTGGGGGGGGTGGTTAGTGTGTGTGGGGGTGGTTAGTGTGTGTGGTGGGAAAAGTGTGTGTGTGGGGGGGTTAGTGTGTGTGTGGGTGGTTACTGTGCGTGGGGGGACAGTTTCTGTGGGGGGGTTAGAATGTGTGTGGTGGGGTTAGTGTGGGGGAAGGGGGGGTTATTGTGTGTGTGTGGAGGGTGTGTGGGGGGAGGGGTAGTGTGCGGGGGGGTATGTGTGAGTGGGGGGGGTAGTGTGCGGGGGGATATTAGTGTGTGTGTGGAGGGTGTTGTTGTGTGTGTGGGGGTGGGTTAGTGTGTGTGTGTGTGTGTGTGTGTGTGTGTGTGTGTGTGTGTGTGTGTGTGTGTGTGTGTGTGTGTGTGTGTGTGTGTGTGTGGCGGGGGGGTTATTCCACAACGGGAATCCGTCAGCCGCGCCGGTGTGGTTGGGGGATATGGGTGAGTGGTGGAATATTGCATTCGGGGCCCAGCCCTCCCGCTTTCGGGGATGGGAGCCCAATGGGTCCCACTTGGTCTAGTATATTTTTTAAACTCTTCTCTGGTTTGGACGTCTGTCTGCGTGCATGTGATTGAGCTCCTGGAACTACGCCAAAATGGTGCACAGTAGCAGATAAATTACACCAACTTAATCATCTTTGTCCCGTGGTCCTTTGTATAAAGTTTCATTCAGATTGATGTTATATTTCAGGTTATTGACATTTAAACGTTTAAAAAAGCTCACTTTGAGAAGAATAACTGATTGTGCTGTGAGAGTTTTCTGGCAGTTGCAGCTATGATGTCACAATGGCATCTCATAGTCCTCCAATCACAATGGCATCTCATTTACATACGCTGCCTTGAACATCCCGCCCCCCGACTATGACATCAGAATGGAATCTCAGCTGCAACCCACCTTACTCACCTTTATCCCATGGTCGTTCGTGTCAAGTTTCCTTCAGATTGGGATAAGCATGTGATTAGTGTGTGTGTGTGTGGGGTTAGTGTGTGTGTGTGGGGGGGGCAGGGAGTGTGGGAAGGGTGAGTTAATGAATGTGTGGGGGTGTTCATGCATGGGGGGGTTAGTGTGTGTGTGGGGGGGGTTTGAGTGTGTGTGTGGGGAGATCGTGTGTGTGAAGGGGGTTAGTGTGTGTATAGGGGGGTTAGTGTGTGTGGGGGAGGTTAGTGTGTGTGGGGGGGTTAGTCTGTGTGGGGGCGAGTCAGTGTTAGTGTGCATGGGGAGGGGGATTTAGTGAGTGTGTGAGGGGGTGTTAGTGTATGCGTGGGGTTAGTGTGTGTGTTTGTGGATGTTAAGTGTGTGTGGGGGAGTTTAGTGTGTGGGGAGGGTTAGTGTGTGTGGGGAGGGTTAGTGTGTGTGAGGGGGGTTAGTGTGTGTATGGGGGGGTTACATACATAGAAACATAGAAAATAGGTGCAGGAGTAGGCCATTCGGCCCTTCGAGCCTGCACCGCCATTCAATGTGATCATGGCTGATCATCCAACTCAGTATCCCGTACCTGCCTTCTCTCCATACCCCCTGATCCCTTTAGCCACAAGTGCCACATCTAACGCCCTCTTAAATATAGCAATAGGGTTAGTGTGTGTGGGGGAGGTTAGTGTGTCGGGGGGGGTTTGGTGTGTGGGGGGGTGAGTCAGTGTGTGGGGGGGTTTAGGGTATTGGTGGTTATTGTGTGTGGGTGGTTAGTGTGTGTGTGTGGGGGGGGGTTAGTGTGTGTGGAGGGGGGTAGTGTGTGTGGGGTGGTGGAATATGAGAGAGGGGTGGGGTGGGATGGGGGTAGGGGTTTTCACATGGGAAGGATTGATTGGTGTTTTACAAAAAAAGATGCCTGAACTTTCCTCTGATGCCCCACTTTACTCACCATTGTCATGTGCTGTAAATGGAACAAGTTTCGTTCAGATTTATGGTATATTTTAAAAGTTATTAGCGTTTAAAAATAAACAACTTGAAACTGTGCCCCCACCCTTGGGGGAGAGTTCCCGTTCCCATCTTTACTGGCGTCACAAAGGGCACCCAACATATCCTCAGCTGCGCCTGCGCCGTTGGTGCCTTTCCAGAATTCAGATCGTCATGGCAACATGGGTAAGATTATTTCCATTTTACTGTTGCTCCAGTCCCATGGGGACCCGCCACCTTGGCGCTGAGGCTGGGGCTGCATCTGCGGGCAGCGGCAGCCAGCTCTGGGGGCAGGGAGAGGCCACGCTGGCGATCCGGGGCATGGGCGCTGATGCTGGCTCTGAGGGTGGCAGCGCTGCTCCTCCAGGCATGCAAGGAGGGAAAGGAGCCATACCCTCGAGATCCTGGGGAGGTGAGAAGGGAGAGTGGGGGGATTGAGGGAGAGGAGGGGGTAGGGTGGGAGAGGGGGGAAGTGGGGGAGGTGAGGAGGGAGAGTGGGAGTGGAGGAGCCATAGAGGGAGAGGAGGGGTGTGGGGGAGGTAGGGAGTGGGGAATAGAGGGAGAGGATTGCAGTGGGGGAGGTGAGGAGCGATAGTTGGGTGGATAGGGGATGTGAGGAGTGGGGGAGGTGGGGGATACAGGGGTAGGAGGGGGGTAGGGAGTGGAGAGGAGTTATGGAGGGAGGGAGGTAGTGACTGAGGGTAGGGGAAAGGAGAGGGAGGGAGATGTGCAGGAGGGATTGTGGGAGAGGAGGAGGGGAGGAGGTGAGGAGGAGGGTGTGCTGGGGATGAGGGGAGTGAGCCGAGCCTGCGCAGTTGGGGGCTATGGGTGAGTGGTGGAATCTTGTGTTGGAGGACAAGTTCCGTTGGGGGACTCGGCCAACCGTGTGACAGGGACCCAATGGGTCCCACTTGGTCTAGTACATTATAAAAATATTATTTATTAATTAGTAGAAAATGTATGTATCACAATAATATCCTCCAAAAATGAGTCCACATGCTATCTATTAAATGAATAATTACCAAGCTAAGGGGTCGGATGCATGAATTTTAATGTAATTTCTATTCCTTTGGATTAAATATAATGGAGGCATACTACTTTGTGTTTTTCAAAGGAACAAAATCACAAAATAAAGAGCAATGACCAAAATATTAATCCACAGATCTGTTCAATACAGTAATTAAAACGAGTGCCCAAAAATCAGGAGCATATTTTGTAATAAAGTATTACACACAAGCAGAAAATTCTGAAATTATTGCATCTTTTCAATATATTTCAATCACAAAGTTGTAACAGTTTGCTTCTAGTGTAGTGAAACAGATTTATGTGTTTGCAGAACCAAATTCTGAAATAATTCAACAACAATGAGCTGAAAAGATAAGTTGATATTCATAGGTTATAGCACTCTGGGGACTGTTATTAGACCAGGAAAGGCCAAGGGTGAAAACCGTCCCTTGTGCACCAACAACTAGATAATTGGATGCCTTTCAAATGGTTCATTATGGATATGTGGTATTTCACATTTCCTGTTAGAATTTTACATTAATTTTACATTGCAGATTATTTGTTGTCTGTTAACTTTACTACAGCAGTTCTGATGCAGAATGATGACGCTGAATGAAATAAACCACTTAGCACTTTTCTAATAGTTGTCAACCAATCAGAACCTTTCATTTAGGCTGCTTTTAAACAAAGTCAGTAGTAATTTTCATTCAGGGATACTAACCATTTATGATGTTGTCCCATTTTGAAAACTGTCTTTTACCTTTTGCTCAGACCTTTTGTTTACAGTTAAACACGTTCACCATTGATTATGACTAAAAATGAAGACTACTCTTGGAACCTTTCAAATTACCATAAAACCTTTTGCATCAGATCACTAAAAACATTGTCTGCAAAAATCACACATTAATGAAAATATTCTTAACAACAATTTCAATTATGTTTTAAACTGTTTAACATGTTTTCTATCTGATGCAGAGAAAGCTTCAAAAAAAATTGGGAAATATCCTGCCATTTATTGAATTGTTTTATAAAATAGTGTAATTTGAATAAATCTTCCTGTAAGGCCTCCAGACATTTTTAAGATCATTGGGACGATAGTCACTAATATGACATATAAAGGAAAATAATTTATATCAGAAATGAACAGTTGGCAAAGAGTTGTTAGAATGAAAATCACAACACAAATAATCTTCCTTGATCTCATGAAATTGTGGTGACAACATGTTGGCTGATGTGACTGTACAAAGCCTGCTTTCTTATCCCAGTTGATTTATATCTTAGTGAATTTCCTTGTATAATAAATATATTCTGGTGACTTTTTATTATCTTTTGTAGATGAAAGCAAAATATTGCTCTGCCAATTATTTTAAATGGCTCCCATGAATTTGAACAATAGTGTGTTATTAGATGGATACGTTTGTCCATTTTTGGCTTTGATTCAGGATTTACCATTGTTCTATATTATTTGGGATATGTGTTTGATACAGAAAATGAACAATGAATTCATGAGCAAATAAATCCTTTAGTGAATTACAATGTTTGTAAAATTATCTCTTGTGGAGTTACATCAGTAATATTAAACTGCATCACACGTGTCAGTAAACTTGTCAACATTTGAAAATGTCCACTTATTTGATGTCTCTTTTTTCCTTCGCTGTCACAGAACCACGTAGATTTTCTGATTTTGTTTACAATTATTATTAATTAACAATTTATATGTGCAGCATATCATTTGTTTCCCAATCTTTGGCTAATTTGTCCAATTTGGATACCCCATTCTATGATTGTAATTTATTTAGTTTTTATAGGCATTTGTGTATGGTCAGTGGGACCATTTTAGAAACAAGATTTAAAACCATTGACCCACAAAAGGCAAACTTATCAGAGATTATTTCTAAATTGGTACTTAATTCCTCGCAATGCAAGCATTGAAACCTTCCACAAATTTGACAATTTGCATTTTGTGGTTAAATTGTCAGCCATTTTGTGACACAATTAAAAGTAGGCTTGTTCTGGTCTGATTACCCCTTCAGTATGATTGCATGCAACTACTAATTATTTAATTAAAAGATTACGACGAAAATTGCTGCAGGTATTTGGCAATTAACCTGAGCCAGAATTCAATGGACAATAGACAATAGGTGCAGGAATAGGCCATTCGGCCCTTCGAGCCAGCACCGCCATTCAATGTGATCATTACTGATCATCCACAATCAATACCCGGTTCCTGCCTTCTCCCCGTATCTCCAGACTCCGCTATCTTTAAGAGCCCTATTTAGCTCTCTCTTGAAAGTATCCAGAGAACCGGCCTGCACCGCCCTCTGATGCAGAGAACTCCACAGACTCACAACTCTCTGTGTGAAAAAGTGTTTCCTCATCTCCGTTCTAAATGGCTTACCCCTTATTCTTAAACTGTGGCCCCTGGTTCTGGACTCCCCCAACATCGGGAACATGTTTCCTGCCTCTAGCATGTCCAAACCCTTAACAATCCTATATGTTTTAATGAGATATCCTCTCATCCTTCTAAACTCCAGAGTATACAAGCCCAGCCGCTCCTTTCTCTCAGCTTATGACAGTCCCTCCATCCAAGGATTTAACCTTGTGAACCTACGCTGCATTCCCTCAATAGCAAGAATGTCCTTCCTCAAATTTGGAGACCAAAACTGCACACAATATTCCAGGTGTGGTCTCACTAGGGCCCTACACAACTGCAGGAGGACCTCTTTGCTCCTATACTTAACATAATCACCTGTTATTTCTATATTTAATTTAAAGCAACAAAGAAAAAAAACGATTGCAATACTTTTGGAGAGCATTTAGCAATGTGATGATAAAACCGCCTCAAAAATATGATTGTATTGCATAACATAAAATATCATTGTAATGGTGTGGGATTTGTCTGACTTGTCCACATTAAACTTAGCAATGACATATCCTTAACATATTTCTCAGTTCTTTCTGACTTCTGGCATGATTAAGACAAAATTGTATCCTTTTCCCACTGCTCTTACTTCTCTACGAAATATGTTGCCTCATGTTTTGTAGTGACTGGCAGCCTCCTCTGTCTTGCTCAAGTGATCATTCTTCCTGTGTAAACCCAGAGACTAATAAGTGTCAGCAAGCTTTTTGACCCTCAGTCACAATACAGCTGAGCTTAAGGCATATCATTTGCTGGTATCCATTGATGGACATTTTCCAGCAGACAGCTGTCACAGGATAATGATCAGAAACAGGAATGCTGCCTGAATATTCTTTCTATACCATTCCCAGTGCTGGGATGCTGAGGTTAATGTTCTGGCTGAGATAATCTAATTTAGCACAACCTGTGCAGTTACTGAAAATTATAAGTAGATTTAGAAATAATTGTAGGTGTTCTTGTTTTAGATTCTGGCAAGCGTAATGACTATGGTAAATTTAACATGCAGTTATTAACAGGCAAAGTACTCAATCATATTCTGTGGAATGTGCAGCCTAGAAACAGAATTGAAATGGGTAAAGAAAACCAAGATTTGTCTAAAAGGGGAAGTTCATTTAAACATAGAGATATACCTTCATGGCGGGGAAAATGTCTGAATGCACTACATTTGTAACATGATAGGTGAATTTATGATACAAATAGAAATAAATGGGTACAACACAATAGTGATGATAGTGATGTGGTAGAAAAATGACCAAAATTAAAAATAAAATGTCCTATTGTTAATGTTTAGTAAATTCAACAAAAAACACAGTTGTGCAAGAGTAGAATTGCTGCTTTACGGCACCATTGACCTGTGTTCGATCGTGACTACAAGTGCTGTCTGTACAGAGTTTTCACATTCTCCCAGTGACCGGATGGATTTTCTCCGGGTCCTCCGGTTTTCTCCTACACTCCAAAGACGTACAGGTTTGTTGGTTCATTGGCTTCCATAAATTGTAAATTGTCCCTAGTGTATGGGGTGAACGTTGGTAGGCAACTGGCTTGGTGGGCCGAAGGTCTTGTTTCCATGAGGTTATAGAGTCAAAAGTAAACAAAGTAGCCCGATATTAAATATCAGGGATAAAGGCTGAAGAGTGGTATTTTGAGAAAAATAAGAAAAGGAATCTGTTTGGACAAGCTAATAACTAACATCAGTTTTATAATACATCAAGGTAGATAAATCCCTGCAGCATGATCAAGTTTATCCTAGGAAATTGTGGAAAGCTATTGAAGTAATTGCAGGGCCACTGACAGGGATATTTATATCAATGAAAGCCACAGATGTGGCGTTGAAAGACTGGAATGCGTTTAATCTTCTGCCTCTCTTTAAGAAAAGTTGCAGAGAAAAGTCTAGGATCTACAGACAAGTAAACCTTGATGGTGAGTTATTGGAGGGGTTTCTGAGAGATAGGATCTACATGTATTTGAAAAGGTAAGGATGGCTAAGGATAGTCAGCATGGCTTTGTACATGGGAAGTCATGTTCACCAATATGATTGAGTTTTTTGAAGAGGCAACCAAGAAGATTAATGAAGACAGCGTGGTAGATGTTGTCTACTTGGACTTTAGCAAGGCCATTAACAAGGCACCAGGTAAGTTGGCTATGATGGATAGGAGATTTGGGGTGAGCTAGCTAATTGGACATAAAATTGACTTGAAGATAGGAAACAGCAGGTGGTGGTAGAGGGTTGTTTTGTTTAGACTGCAGACCTGGCCCAGTGGTGATCCACTGTTGTTCGTTATTTATGTTATCAATTTGGATGTGAATGTAGGTGGAATGGAATGGAATACTTTTTTTATTGTCACATGTGACAAGGGACAGTGAAATTCTTTACTTGCATACCCATATGTATACAAATAGCAGCCATCTACGGCGCAGACAAAGTTACAAAGTACGCCGGCTCCTCCTTTGTTCTTCCCCCCTCCCCCCCACAGCGGTTTCCCCACACCGCGTCCTCCATTGATCTCCCCCTCCCTCACGGCGGTCCCCCATGCTCTCATCGACCATCAACCGCAGGTCAACCCTGGTGGCATCACAGCCGCCGTGAGGCTTCAACCCTGCCAAGGCCCCATCACGGTATGGTTAATAAGTTTGCAGGTTGCACTAAAATTGGGGATATTGTGAACAGTCAAGAAGGTTATCTATGATTACAATGGGATCTTGATCAACAGCACCAATGAGCCAAGAAAAGGCTCAGTTAAATCAGATAAATCCAAGGTGTTGCATTTTGATAGGACAATCCACATGACTTACACATCAAATTGTAGTGCCCTGGGGAGTGTAGTGGAACAGAGAGACTTTTGAAGTGTAAGTACATAGTTCTAAAAAGGTAGTGACAAGGATGGACAGGATGGTGAAGAAGGTGTTTGGCACACTTGGCTTCATCAGCTCAGGGGTATTCAGTATAGGAGATGTCGTGTTACAGCCTACAAGATGTTGATAAGGCCACATTTGTAGTACTGTGTACAGTTCTTGTACTCCTTCTAGAAGAGGGATGTAATTCATGTGGAAAGGGGGTTAAAAATATTTCCAAGGATGTTACCAGGCTGAGGATTTGATTCATAAGAGGCTGAAATGCTTGGTCTTTTTTCCATAGAGTGCAGGAACTGAGGAGTAACATTATAAGGGTATATATAATCATAATCATAGTTTAAATTATTACATTTTATTTTTAATGTTTTATTTTTAATTGTCTACTGTATATTGTGTTGCTACTTGCTAGCAAAGCACCAAAGCAAATTCCTTGTATGTATACATACTTGGCTCATAAAAAGTATTCAATTCAATTCAATTCAATTCAATAACGGGCATAGATAAGGTGAATAGCCACAGTCATATAGCACAGATAGAACACAGATAGCAGTAATAGGATTGGTCCGGGTCAGCATGGATTTATTAAGGGCAAATCATGCTTGTCTAATCTTCTGGAATTTTTTGAGGATGTAACTAGGAAAATTGACAAAGGAGAGCCATTGGATGTAGTGTACCTAGACTTTTAGAAAGCATGTGATAAGGTCCCACATAGGAGATTAGTGGGCAAAATTAGAGCACATGGTATTGGAGGTAGCGTACTGACATGGATAGAAAATTGGTTGGCAGAGAGGAAACAAAGAGTAGGGATTAATGGGTCCCTTTCAGAATGGCAGGCAGTGACTAGTGGGGTACCACAAGGCTCAGTGCTGGGATCGCAGCTATTTACAGTATACATTCATGATTTAGATGAAGGGATTAAAAGTAACATTAGCAAATTTGCAGATGACACAAAGCTGGGTGGCAGTGTGAACTGTGAGGAGGATGCTCTGAGAATGCAGGATTACTTGGACAGGTTGGGCGAGTGGGCAGACCCATGGCAGATGCAGTTTAATGTGGATAAATGTGAGGTTATCCATTTTGGTGGCAAAAACAGGAAGGCAAATTATTATCTGAATCGTGTCAAGTTGGGAAAAGGGGAAGTACAATGAGATCTGGGTGTCCTTGTTCATCAGTCACTGAAAGGAAGCATGCAGGTACAGCAGGCAGTGAAGAAAGCAAATGGCATGTTGGCCTTCACAACAAGAGGATTTGAGCATAGGAGTAAAGAGGCCCTTCTGCAGTTGTATCGGGCTCTGGTGAGACCACACCTGGAGTATTGTGTGTAGTTTTGGTCTCCAAATCTGAGGAAGCACATTCTTGCTTTTGAGGGAGTGCAGCATAGGTTCACGAGGTTAATTCCCGGGATGGCAGGACTGTCAATGTTGATAGAATGGGGCGGCTTGGCTTGTATACTCTGGAATTTAGCAGGATGAGAGAGGATCTTATTGAAACATATAAGATTATTAAGGGTTTGAACACGCTAGGAGCAGAAAACATGTTCCCGATGTTGGGGGAGTGCAGAACCAGAGGCAAAAGTTTAAGAATAAGGGGTAAGCCATTTAGAATGGAGATGAGGAAAAACTTTTTCACACAAAGGGTTGTGTATCTGTGGAATTCTCTGCCACAGAAGGCAGTGGAGGCCAATTCTCTGGATGCTTTCAAGAGACAGTTAGATAGAGCTCTTAAAGATTGTGGAGTCTCGGGTTATGTGGAGAAGGCAGGATCGGTGTACTGATTGTAGATGATCAGCCATGATCATAGTGAATGGAGATGCTGGCTCAAAGGGCTGAATGGCCGACTCCTGCACCTATTGTCTATTGTCTATTGTCTTTCTCCCCATGGTAGGGTCATCCAAAACTAGAGGTTAATGTTTTAAGGTGAGTGGGTAAAGATTTAAGAGGGAAACGAGGGGCAACTTTTTCAGACAGATGATAGTGTATATATGGAATGAGCTGCCAGAGGATGTGATAGAGGTGAGTACAATTACATTATTTTAAAGACATTTAGACAGCTATATGGATAGAAAAGGTTTGGAAGGATATGGGTCAGATGCAGGGAATTTGAACTAGTTTGGCTGGTCAACTTGGTCAGCATAGGTGAGTTGGGCTAAAGGGCCTGTTTCTGTGCTGTGTAGGTGTATGAATCTTTGACTCACTAAATTAAACAAATAATTTACATCTGGCTTTACAGGAGAAGTTACAGCAAAAAAAACCCCAGAAATAATGGAGGGCTACAGATCTAGTAAAGTAGGAGATCAAAGAAATTAGCCAGAGTAAAATATGATTATGGGAGGAATTCATGGGAAAGACAGTGGGTAAACACCCAGGACCAAGTGACCTGCTTTTAGGCATATGAATGGCTTGACTACAGAGATAGTGGATGCACTGTTTGTTCACTTCCAAATTTTCATAAACTCCAGAAAGGTTGAATGGCTGCATTATTTAAGAAAGGAGGGAGAGAGAAAGCAAGAAACTTCAGTAAAAGGGAAAATGCACAATCCTATCAGTAAAGAAGTGTCAGGGCACTTGGAAAGCAGTAAAGGTTTTAGACAGAGTCAACACGCAGAGAAGTTACAGTATATCTGACAAATCTGTTGGTATTTTCTGAGGTTGTGACTGGTAGTTAAAGGTGACCTACTTGATATGGTGTATTTGGACTTTTAGAAAGTTTTTAATAAGATGCAGTACAATAGATTGTTAAAATCAAATTATAGTTCGTACTGTTGGGAGTAAAATAATAGATTAATAAAATAAAAGGTTGGGAGTCTGTGACCTATGAAGCATCACATGGATTGATGATGTAGCCCTTAACTATTGACAATCTATATCAATGACTTAGACAATTTGTAATTGTAATTAATTTAATTGTAATTAATTTATTAGCCAAGTATTTAAACAAACAAGGAATTTGATTTGCCAACAGTCACACAAAAAAAGCACCAAGATGCATAACCACACACAAATTAAACAGCCATCACAATGACGTGTGAGAATCCCCAGGGCACTCAGCATAAGCAGAGACCCATAGCCATCAGTTTAATGTCCAGGCCACACACACGCTCCTTCACCGTGATGTGACCAGAGTTGTACCGATCACTGTCACTCACACACCAGACTCCGGGATGTCCTAATGGAACCATGTCCCCGCAAAATACCGAGATCACTGCACTCAGGCACTTCCCCCGAGTCCTCACCAGTGCAGGCAGCACTTCTATCTTGTTTTTTCGCCGACCTCACATTCCCCACTGATATTGACTATAAATAACTTATGCCTTCTTTCCTCCTTTTCTCCCGGGTTGGGGCAATTGATGCTTCTGCAGACGGGGCAATCGAAGCTCCCTCAGTCGGTGATCGAAGCTCCCATATCAGGGCGATCAAAACTCCCGAGATCAGGGTGGTCGAAGCTCCTGCAGTTGGAGCTTCCACATCCGATCCCTAGCGAAGGGATCATCAGCTCCACGATGTTAAAGCCGCAGTACAGATGGAGATACGATTTTAAAAAGTCGCAACTCCATTGAGGAAAGAAATAAAAAAGGTTTCCCCCAAACCCCCACCCCCACATAATAAACAAATTAAAAGTACACTAAAAACACACAAGTAAACACAGATCAAAACAGAAAAAGACGGGGCAGGCTGCTGGCGAGACTGCCATGTACGGCGCCACCCAGTGAAGATGAGATCAAGTGGAATATATTAGAGTTTGCTCATGATTAAATGCTAGATGACAGTGTGGATCGTGAGTAGCAGGGAAGCTTCACAGGGATATGCTGGATGACAAAGGCAAAAGAGATGACAATGGAGAAAAAGGATCAAAGGATATGGGGAGAAAGCAGGAATAGGGTACTGATTCTGGATGATCACCATATTGAAAGACGGTGCTGGCTCAAAGAGCTGAATGGCCAGCACCTGCAACTACTTTCTATGTTTATATGGAAAAATTTGATTTCAGCCAATTTGGTAGCAATAATAGAAAAGTGAAGTCGTTTTTGAATGGTGCGAGATTAAAAAGTATTGACATGCACAGGAAATAATCCATCCTTGGAAAAGTTTCCTTAAATTTTCTGCCCTCAATTAAAAATACTAATGCTGTAGTTTAGAACAGTTTCTGTTCCTTCACCTGCTCGCCATCCATCAATGAGCTAGCGATGAATATGTACAGGCTATTAAATTCTCCTAGACTGTACACTAAGACCAATATTGTCCCCACCTGGTGTTCACAATTACTTCTGAAAGAGAATCATTTGAGTATGAAGAAGAGCCTTGACAGGATTCCCGTTCTTTAACCTGGGGCACTATTAATTATAAAACTCTAACTCTGTCATGGCTGCAACAAGTTAATTCAGTACAGATTATTCACATAATTTTCCCCTCTTATCTCTTTTAAGTTAGTCCTCTTCCGGCTTAGTTCTGCTTAGTGAGTCAAGAGTGAAGTGAAGAGCCTTGCTTAATCATTACTGCAGGCCTTCCTCACATATTCCTACTCTAGCTTTGCTGAAAACTTTGTGTCCATGTAAATTAAACCTCCAGTCCTCAGCGTTTTAAACCATTTTTTTTGTCTTTGCCAATACTTAATATTCCCAAGTGAGCTTTTGCATTTATTGTATAACTCACCGTCCATATTCACCATATTCTCTTGTTTTCATACATACATTCTAAACATGTCGTAATCGTCCTCACAGTTCTTCCTAGCTTGCTCCTATTTACTAAGTTAATGCGTTCTTCTCTCATACTATCCAACAATACTCACACACCTTTGGCAACCTTATTCCTCTTTTTTATCTACATGCCCCTACAATTTAGTTAAAACACTCCATTTATACAAGTGAACTTTCGCTCGAGTACACTACTCCCAGTACTCCTGAGGTGCAACCAGTTGCTTTTAAAATTGTGTGTCCCCCTTCCAAAAAATGTTACCTGTTCATAGGTTCATGCTCATAAGTCATAGGGGGAGAATTCGGCCATTCGGCCCATTCAAGTTTACTTTGCTATTCAATCATTGCTGATCTATCTTTCCCTTTCATCCCCATTCTTCTGCTTTCTCCCCATAACATTTGACAACCTTACTAAAGCTCTGGATCACAGCCATCTGTGATCCAGGCTGAATGTAATGCAAGAGAGCTGGCATCCTCCAAAGACCAATTTTGCCTCTCTGAAAATTGCAACAGGTTTTGATTGTCCTGAAAACTGGTGCAGATGTAGGGCATTACCAGTCTTTTCAAAGTACCTCATTATGGGTGATGTTCGAGCTACTAATCGATCATCATTGAGACATGTCACTTTCTTTTACTTGGGGACTGGAATGATAGAGGTTTCCTTGAAGTGGATGAGGACAGTAGACTGTTTAAGTGAGAAGTTGAAACTGTCAGCGATTGGTGCATGATTTCAGCAGCTGCCCACAGACTCTACCCAGGCCGGCCTCTGTCCAAGAGTTTGCATTCGTGACAGCAGATGCGACTTTAGCCACCAAAATGTAAGGGACAGTGCCAGCAGTGTATGGGGATGCATCTTGGTCAAACATTGTTGCCTGTTCAAAATGGACATAAAAGGCATTGAGCTCTTCCAGTCGGGTTATTATGTTGCCAAAGATTGCCGAGCCCGTGGTTCTATTCAAGCTCTGCCACAGTCACCTGATATCCACTTGATTGAATTGAGCCTCCAGCTTGTTTTGGAATTCTCCATTGGCATTCCTGATAGCCTGGTGGAGACAATACTTGGCCTTATTGTACAGTAAGAGATCATCTTTCTTGCAGGCCTCAGATTTGGACTTTAGCAGGGTGTTGAATCCCCCTGTTGATTTATGGTTTTCAGTTACAGTAGATCTTAAATTGTCTTTGTTGGAACACAGTCAATCAACGCATTTCTTGATGAACGGAGGTATTCTAATTCAGGCTGGATGAAGTGGTCATGAACATGTTCCAGTCCACCAACTCAAAAGCAGTCCTGAAGTAGACCCTTGGCCTCCTCAGACCACTAGTCCATTACGCTTTTTTATTAGTGCCTCACACTTCAATACACCGACAGATAGTTAGACTGACAAAAATGAGGATGAGGGATGGAGAGAAAGGCGTACTTGATGGTGGTGTAGCAGAGGTTAGCACCCTGCATGGGGCAGGAGATGTACTGTTGTAATTTTTGGAGTGGGCTTTTTGTCGGCATATTACATTTTTATAGCTGTTTCTATATGGATAGCAACAACTAATCCAAATTCTGCAGCATGCAGTACTAAATATGTCAGTGAAATTTTGTGGGATTAATTTGACATTTTTTATTTAACTACATCAGAAGGTCCTTGTTTACTGTGATCTTCTTCAGAAATTCATGTTCCATATCAGACCCTTCCTCTTTCTAAGGAACAAATGTGATGTGATTGAAAGGTAGGATAGGGTAATCCTGAGTGCAATAGTTTCTGTCCTTCGTTTGAACAATTCCTTGTGCTTATCCCCATTGTAGTGGCCATTTGGCTTGTTTTGTGTGTCATTAATGATGGCATAGAAACATAGAAACATAGAAAATAGGTGCAGGAGTAGGCCATTCGGCCCTTCGAGCCTGCACCGCCATTCAATATGATCATGGCTGATCATTCAACTCAGTATCCCGTACCAGCCTTCTCGCCATACCCCCTGATCCCTTTAGCCACAATGGCCACATCTAACTCCCTCTTAAATATAATAAATGAACTGGCCTCAACTACCTTCTGTGGCAGAGAATTCCAGAGACTCACCATTCTCTGTGTGAAAAATGTTTTCCTCATATAACCATATAACCATATAACAATTACAGCACGGAAACAGGCCATCTCGGCCCTTCAAGTCCGTGCCGAACAACTTTTTTCCCTTAGTCCCACCTGCCTGCACTCATACCATAACCCTCCATACCCTTCTCATCCATATGCCTATCCAATTTATTTTTAAATGTTACCAACGAACCTGCCGCCACCACTTCCACTGGAAGCTCATTCCACACCGCTACCACTCTCTGAGTAAAGAAGTTCCCCCTCATGTTACCCCTAAACCTCTGGCCCTTAATTCTAAAGTCATGTCCTCTTGTTGGAATCTTCCCTATTCTCAAAGGGAAAAGCTTGTCCACATTAACTCTGTCTATCCCTCTCATCATTTTAAAGACCTCTATCAAGTCCCCCCTTAACCTTCTGCGCTCCAGAGAATAAAGGCCTAACTTATTCAACCTATCTCTGTAATTTAGCTGTTGAAACCCAGGCAACATTCTAGTAAATCTCCTCTGTACCCTCTCTATTTTGTTGACATCCTTCCTATAATTGGGCGACCAAAATTGTACACCATACTCCAGATTTGGTCTCACCAACGCCTTGTACAATTTTAACATTACATCCCAGCTTCTATACTCAATGCTCTGATTTATAAAGGCTAGCATACCAAAAGCTTTCTTTACCACCCTATCTATATGAGATTCTACCTTCAAGGAACTATGCACGGTTATTCCCAGATCCCTCTGTTCAACTGTATTCTTCAATTCCCTACCGTTTACCATGTACGTCCTATTTTGATTTGTCCTGCCAAGGTGTAGCACCTCACATTTATCAGCATTAAACTCCATCTGCCATCTTTCAGCCCATTTTTCCAACTGGCCTAAATCACTCTGTAGACTTTGGAAATCCTCTTCAATATCCACAACACCCCCTATCTTGGTATCATCTGCATACTTACTAATCCAATTTACCACCCCTTCATCCAGATCATTGATGTACATGACAAACAACAAAGGACCCAACACAGATCCCTGAGGCACCCCACTAGTCACCTGCCTCCAACCCGACAAACAGCCATCCACCATTACCCTCTGGCTTCTCCCATTCAGTCACTGTTGAATCCATCTTGCTATTCCTGCATTTATACCCAAGAGTTGAACCTTCTTAACCAACCTTCCATGAGGAACCTTGTCAAAGGCCTTACTGAAGTCCATATAGACAACATCCACTGCTTTACCCTCGTCAATTTCCCTAGTAACCTCTTCAAAAAATTCAAGAAGATTAGTCAAACATGACCTTCCAGGCATAAATCCATGTTGACTGTTCCTAATTAGACCCTCTTTATCCAGATACTTATATATATATTATCTCTAAGTATCTTTTCCATTAACTTGCCCACCACTGAAGTCAAACTAACCGGTCTATAATTGCTAGGTTTACTTTTAGAACCCTTTTTAAACAATGGAACAACATGCGCAGTACGCCAATCCTCGGGGACTCATCTCGGTCCTAAAGGAATTCCCCCTTATCCTTAAACTGTGACCCCTTGTTCTGGACCTCCCCAACATCGGGAACAATCTTCTCGCATCTAGCCTGTCCAACCCCTTAAGAATTTTGTAAGTTGCTATAAGATCCCCCCTCAATCATCTAAATTCTAGCGAGTACAAGCTGAGTCTATCCAGTCTTTCCTCATATGAAAGTCCTGACATCCCAGGAATCAGTCTGGCGAACCTTCTCTGTACCCCCTCTATGACAAGAATGTCTTTCCTCAGATTTGGAGACCAAAACTGTACGCAATACTCCAGGTGTGGTCTCACCAAAACCCTGTACAGCCGCAGTCGAACCTCCCTGCTCCTATACTCAAATCATTTTGCTATGAATGCTAACATACCATTTGCTTTCTTCACTGCCTGCTGCACCTGCATGCCTACTTTCAATGATTGGTGTACCATGACACCCAGGTCTCGTTGCATCTCCCCTGTTCCTAATCGGCCACCATTCAGATAATAGTCTACCCTCCTGTCTTTGCCACCAAAGTGGATAACCTCACATTTATCCACATTATACTGCATCTGCCATGCATTTGCTCACTCACCCAGCCTATCCAAGTCACCTTGCAGCCTCCTAGCATCCTCTTCACACCGAACACTGCCACCCAGCTTCGTGTCATCCGGCATGTGTCTTTATATTTCAGACTGCCCGTTATATTGTGGGTAGGATTTATGACATATTTTAGGGCGTGTTTGGAGCTAAGTTTCTTGCGCAGAAGCTTAGTTTTTAGTTTAGTTTTGGACCAGCATGGGGAAAGTATACCCTTAGACCATGCGGTGTGTAACTGAGACACACGGAGTTTACTAACGTTTAAATTGATATTGTGAAGTTCGATGAAGATTGTAGTGTACGAGTCGGAAGAGGTTGGATGTATACCTTATTGTTTTTCATCAACAATAAAGAATCTATTAATCAAAAGACAGAGTTATGAAGATTTATCTGTGAAGAAGCTCTGAAGGTCTCTGACAGAGAGCTCGCATGTGTATAATGACATTCTCCTTAATCATGCAGTCCAGTTAGCGCTAGGGGGAGTAATCTCTTGAACGATATAAAAATCTGCTGCTACATTAAGTCAAAGGATATCTCCAACGGGGGGTGAAGGACAGTCCCAGAGAGTGGGACAGAAGATTTGGCTAAGATCTTGAAAGAGGTTTTGGCCAGAAGACTGGTTCCAGCTGAAGAACTGAAGACAATAGATCTCAGCCAAAGATGACCTCGAGGTCTATCAACAGCGAAGAGGCTTATCTGAAGATCTAAAGACATTATCACAGATATTGTGAGTAAAATTGACTATTATTCTTTTGAATTTTCAAGCTGCAAAGCTTTAATTTTAAACACTTCTGTAAGAAGAGCCGAAAGGTAGCCACTAGATTGGAAGATAGCCATAAAGTATTTTTCCAATCTGTCTGGAGAAAGGAAACCGACCTTGGGAATTGTTTTGAAGTCATGATAACACACATTCCTTCTGAATTGACATCAACTTTAAGCCCATGGATGTTGTCTACAATTTAAGTTTGTTATTGTTCTGAGAAAATTGTTTTCAAAATAGCAACTAGATGTTTACACAAAGTTGGGGCTGAATTAAGAAAATACTTTGTTCGTTCAATTTAACGATTTTAAAATCATGTATTCAGAAGATGGAGAAGCCACGCCTGAGGAACAACAAGTTAACGAGTGAATTGAAAGCAACAGAAAACTCATATATCAAGAAGAAACAGATAAAAGCTGCCTCCAAAAAGAAACCGAGAAGGAGAGAAACAAATTATGGAAACAGGTTTCCAAATCAATTAGAAAACAGAAGAAACTAATGGAATCAGTACAGAACGCAATCAAAGTGAAATCTATTATGAGGCAACTGTTTGAATCAGAGCCGAATTAGGAAGAACATGAAAGACACACCCAGTGGCGGGAGCCAAGGGTGTATGTATTCAATGATTGTAAGGATTGGGCAGAGGAGTGGTTATCTGAAATTATACCACAACGTACGCGCTTAGCAGCTGGATAAAAACACTAGGAGATAATATCTTGAAAGTATCTATACGAAGATCAGGACACAAATCGGGTTCTACAGCCAATTCGTTATCAATGGCTTCTGCTCGATTGGGAGTTGAAACTGATCTAGCCACTCCCTCAATAGAAGCGATGCCTTGAAGAAGAAACAAGAGATTGATCAAGAAGAAGAGCAGATGAAAAAAGAGAAGATGCGACAGAAACATGAGATTGAGTGACAAGAAGAACAGAAAGAAGAGATGAGGTGACAAGAAGAAGAGATGAGACCACTAGAAGAACGGATAAAGGAGCTGAGGCAACAAAAGGAGCAACTGGAACTAGACACAAAGATGGCGGTGGCCAAATCAAAGATATTGGAAAGAAAGGGTTCAAGATGCAGCTCTAGATCATCGAAAACGATGAGCTCTGGTCCAAGAAGCAAAACTGCTCCAAGTAAGTCAGTGGTTGGATCAATTCCACAATCGAGGTCCGCCGGATTTCATGCCTTTGAACACCCATTGGAACGGAGGAAGATGGGTAAAACTTAATCTCAGCAAATTAGTGCTAGATCGAAACAAAGTACTAATGGAGCGTCTGTATACGCTCGGGACAAACCAATAGCGGACTACACTTTTCCGAGGCCTGTTGTACAGGTTCGAGCAAGCCACTTTGAGCCAAGGACTGTCTTTCATTCGTTGGAGCCAAGTCAAGGTTATCAGGATGGATTATTGGCTTGGGCGAATAGGCAAACTGATTTCAACCAGATCATAGCTCGACAAAATACCTCTCTCTACCACCAGCAGAAATTCCTACATATGATGGAGATCCTTTGCAGTATGAAGCTTTTGTAAGAGCATTAGAAGAAGTATTAGAAACTAAAGTTATGGATGAAAAGGAGCGCTTACGATTTCTGGTGAAGTACACAAGCGGAGATGTTCAGGTATTTGTAGAAAGTTGTCAAAATGAGCCAGGCAGCCATGGCTATAAAAATGGCTATAAAAGCCATGTCTATCGAGAAGATTACTTAAAGAACATTTTGGTAATGAACAGAGGATTGCTAATGCATACATGGTTAAGGCCCATGCTTGGAAAGAAATCAAGCCAGAAGATGGGAAGGCATTGAGGAAATATACAATATTTCTGAGAGGTTGTTGCAGCTCAATGAAAAATCTCGGCCACATGGAAGAAATTAATCTTGCAAGTAATACTAGAGTCATCATTGGCAAGTTGCTCAGAAGACTGAGAGAAAAGTGGAGAGATGAAGCAGGCAAAATAATGGATAAAAAGAAGCGAGTAGTCAGGCTACGAGACCTAGTGAAATTCTTAGAAAGGGAAGTACGGTACATGTTAGAGCCACACTACAGGACTATTGAAGATCATAAACCGATTGCAACTAACAAAGGTTATACCTTTACCAAAACTGAAGAAATATCAGAACCTATGAGAAGTAGTTTTGCTATCACAAGCAGACCTGTGGAAAAGACAGATAGAGTGAAATGAAATGTATCTACTAGCAAGCATATAGTATTTTGTTTGTTATGTAATTGAGTTGGTCACACCATAAGATGGTGTTGAAGATTCAAGATGAAAGAATATGAAGAAAAGATGGATTTCTTGAAAGAGAAGGGAATCTGTTTTGGATGTTTGAAAAAAGGACATGTGGTGAGAGACTGTAAGTGTCCTATAATTTGTTATAAATGCAGGCGTGTCCTATAATTTGTTATAAATGCAGGCAATATCATCCTGAAGTACTTCACATAGAAGAAGAACAATCAGAGCAAATAGAAGAGAAAACGGAACAGAAGGTGAAGCCAACTACTAGAGATGCTATCACCTCGCCTCAAGTAACTGCTCATATTGGGGCTGGTGTAGAAGCTTGTATATTTTCTATCTTACCAGTACAGGTAAGGAATAGCAAGACGAATACCATGTTGCAAACATATGCTTTTCTGGATCATGGAAGTTCGACTACCTTTTGCACAGAAAACCTGACGAGAAGGCTGAACATCATAGGAGAAGTGACTAAGATTTGATAGCATACCATGAATAAAGATAAAGAGAGGAGTCATTACATTACGAGTATGGAGATATCCAGTCTGGATGAAGATAATTTTATACCAATATCTGAAGTGTTTACACTTGGAACCATGCCTGTTGGTCATCAAAATATACCAAGACATGAAGACTTGAAACAATGTTCTTACTTGAAGGATGCCAAGATATCTGAAATAAATTCTAGTGTTGTTCTAATTATTGGAACAAATGTTTTGAAGGCATTGGAACTTATACAGATTGTTAGGAGCCAAGGTGATTGACCGTATGCTACAAAAACCTGACTTGGATGGGTTATCTATGACTCCTTGAAAAGGAACCACAAATACGAAGCCAGAAGAACTATCCTACCATTGCTGTTAATCAGATATCTACTGATAAATTAGAAAAGCCGGTGATGAAGCAATACAATCATGACTTCAATGAAAGTACCAGCAATGAATCTGAAGAGATGTCAAATGAAGAGATGAAGTTCATGGATATTATGAACTACTCATTAAAGATTGACAGACACTATTGTCTGGACTTACCTTTCAAGCAAAAAAGTGTTAGTTTACTGAATAATCGTCGTATGGCAGAGCAACGCATCCAGAATTTGAAATGCAAGTTTGTTAAGAATACAAAATTTCATGAGAAATATACACCCTTCTTACAGGATATGATTGATAATGATAATGCTGAAAGGGTACCGATGAATCAAACAAATCGGGATGATGGAGAGCTCTGGTATATTCCGGAACCATGGGATGTATCACTCAAAGAATGGGACCTTGAGTATTTGACTGTGCTGCAGAATTCAAAGGAACATCACGTAACTGTCAACTACTGCAAGGTCCAGACCTTACCAACTTACTCATTGTAATTCTCATTAAATTTAAACAAGAGCCAATTGCTTTAATAGCTGATACCAGAGTGATGTTTCATCAAGTGAAAGTAGCTGGTAAACATATTGATTACCTGTGATTCTTATGGTGGCCTGAAAGGGATGTGCAGCAAGATCTTGTTGAATACCGGATGATGGTACATCTCTTAGGAGCAGTGTCATCACCATGTTGTGCGAACTTTGCTTTAAGGAGGACCGCAGAGGACAATAAAGATTATTTTCCAGAGGAGGTAATAACCACTTTGAAAAATAATTTTTACGTGGATGATTGCTTAAAATCCATGTCTACTAAGCAGAAAGCAATTCAACCAGTAGAACATCTGACTTCCCTTTGCAATAAGGGAGGATTCACACTTTCCAAGTGGATCAGCGACAATTGTGAAAGCATTCCACTAGAGGATAGAGCCAAAGAAAGCAGAGAGCTGGATTTGGATAGAGACAATTTGCCAATGGAAAGAAAATTGGGAGTTACTAATGTTGCACAATTGAAATATGTTAACACAGAAGAAAATCCTGCGGATGAAGTTTCCAGATAACTGACCGCGAACCGCTTTTTAAGCGATAAGAGATGGAACAATGAACTAGAGTCTCTCTGTAAGCCAGACAGAGATTGGTCAAAGTTTGAGCTGGGATTTGAAATCTCTGCTAATGATCCAGAAATCAAATCAAACCTAACGGTGAACTTTATTACTAAAAGTCCTGTTATTCTCTCGAAGGATTTTCACACTTCAACGTTGCTGTTACAACAAATCCATGAGTTGATCGAACATGGAGGAAGACGTTTCATGCTATCAAAGCTTTGGTCTGTTATGTTTTGGACTATATACAGGAGATCATGACAGATTTTAAGGGTTTGGTGCGCACAATACAACTTTAAACTAAAACCAGTGTTTTAGTAAGATTAATAATCAAGTTATGCTTGCTTCTAGAAGACAAAAGTGAAGATGGAAGAGTCGATGAAGAATTCTGATTGCGGATATATAGTGCATGCTATTTTTTCCTCATTAGTATAGTGATTTGTATCCCTGCCTGTCACGCAGGAGACCGGGGTTCAATTCCCCGACGAGGAGCCACGAGGTTCAATTCCCTGATTTTTTGCTTTTGATATATGTTAAGCCTTCATGGCTACTTTTTTGAGGTTTATTAATAATTGCCTCGTTATATTCTCGGAACAATTAGGGGCCTGTATGTAGTGGCCATTTGGCTTGTTTTGTGTGTCATTAATGAAGGCATGTGTCTTTCAATTTTAGACTGTCCGTTATATTGTGGGTGGGATTTATGATGTATTTTATGGTGTGTTTGGAGCTAAGTTTCTTGTGCAGAAGCTTAGTTTTCAGTTTAGTTTTGGACCAGAATGGGGAAGGTGTACCCTTTGACCATGCGGAGTGTAACGGAGACACGAGGAGTTTTCTAACCTTTAAAGCGATATGCTGAAGTTTGATGAAGATTGTAGTGTACGAGTCAGAAGGATGGATGAACACCTTACAGTTTTTCATCAACAATAAAGAATGTGTTACTCAAAAGATTGTGTTATCAAGATTTATCTGTGAAGAAGCTCTGAAGGTCTCTGACGGAGAGCTCGCATGCATATAACGACATTCTCCTTAATCATGCAATCCACTTAGCAGCTAGAGGGAGTAATCCCTTGAACGATATAAAAATCTGTCACTACACCCATAGCCGTTTGATTTGCTTTGACAGTGTGCGTGACAAGGGCTGCGGAAATAACCTGAACCCATGGCTTTCAGATGCTTTGACTACACTGAAGTCGTGAGGACCAAACTGTTCCGTTGCTGTGGATCTGATATCTTGATATGCGCTCCGTCAGCCACAGCACACTAACAGTTTAGAAAACCTCTCACCTATATAACTGCTTCACACAGGCCTCAGTGAAAATGGCATAGATTTTGCTTCAGAGTCACGTGAGTGATTCCGTGGAGAAGAACCCCACCAGTCGGCATGAGCGTCATTACATCTGACGCGTGGTGCAGTGACCGGCTGGGAGGAGCAGCGCTCCTCCAGCAGTAAGTTTAAAAAGCCTCAGGTAAGTTTCAAACTTGTTGGAGGTCGATCTTCTGTGCTTGTTAATTCTTGTTACAGAAGGGCAAGTTCAAGCATGAAGAATTCGTTAGCAGCAAGGCGAGCCGTAGCAAAAGTGTCTAATGCCCGCGGGAGTTCGGGTAGCGGGCGGCCACCTAGCTCATCTACAGAGTCGCTAGTAGTGAGACCAGCGACTACAGACTTGGTGTCCGAGAGCACCGTGGCTACGCCGGAGGGGCGTAAGGCCACTCGAAGGTCTGTCCAGCCGATAGTCTCGGACGAGTCCGGTTGGGAGGGTTCTGCCTCAAGAATGGATACCATAGAACAGTTATCCAGGATGGAGCTCCAATTGGAGAGGACGCTCCATCAAGAGCGCCGGCCTCTCCAAGAGCCCACACCAGCATCACCTACTGGGCTGCCTAGTATCTCCCGCTTGGAGGAGGAGAGTTTACCGGGTCAGTATGATTCTGACGCCGACTCTGAGGGCTTAGCGTTGGAGGCTGCCCCACGGTACGAAGGGCAACACCCGGAGGTCCCATTCCTAGCGGCCAGATTTGCTGTCCCAATAGACTCTGGAGAGCCACTGGGGGAAGAGCTGGCTGCCAATATAAATTACTTGGCTTTGCAATAGCTTCAGGAACTGGCCCTGGATACAACGGCCAAAAATATGACCCCCCCAGAAAACTGTATTCTGCTCAAAGTGCCGGCCATCAACAATGCAATTTGGGGCCTTATGGGGCTAGGCATTCGAGCGCAGGAGTTAAAACTGCAACGGGTGCTGAAACTGCTCACAGCCAGCATTATGGCTTTTGGTAGGTCGGTAGATGGTGGGCTCCTGACTGAAGTCCAGCAGGATGCCCTGGCTCTCATGTGCAATGTGCACTTTGAAATTAACTGTCTTAGAAAGAGCGCCATCCGTCCTACCATCAACCCAAGATTCGCTGCCCTGTGTAAGCCTAGTAACATCCAGCGCCCGAACTTATTGTTCGGGGAAGACCTCGCAAAGAGGGTAAAACCGTCGGGCTCATCAAGGCACCAGTGACCAGCAGAACCCTTCGGCAACAGTACCCTTACAAACGGTTTGCTGAAACCGGGTCCAGACAAGGACCGAGCCGGCCATTCAATGTGCGCAGCTGGCGCACTCCAGCAGGAGTACGGGCAAACATGCCTTTTTCATCCAGAGCCAGGGGACACAGAACTCCACCGGTAACCATGGAGGTAGGTGGGTCTGATTCTTGTCGAAACATATTGAGTGAGAATTACCTACCAGTTGGGGGGAGGTTACACAGGTTTCTCAAAGAATGATGTAAAATAACATCAAACGTGTTTATACTGCAGAGTATACAAGGGTTTCAAATTGAATTTATTCCCAACCTGTGTCCACCCACCCAGCACAAGCCAGAGCAGGCACTCATTTTCTCACAACGGGAGAATTTGGAGATTCAAGCTGAAATAGCAAAATTAGGTTTTAAAGGTGTAATTGAGAAAACAGTTTATCAAACCCATCAATTTGTGTCTAATGTGTTTCCTAGACCAAAGAGAGATGGTGGATGTAGGATTATTTTGGACCTGACAGGACTAAATCGTTTGTGCAGTATAATCATTTTAACCATATAACCATATAACAATTACAGCACGGAAACAGGCCATCTCGGCCCTTCAAGTCCGTGCCGAACAACTTTTTTCCCTTAGTCCCACCTGCCTGCACTCATACCATAACCCTCCATACCCTTCTCATCCATATGCCTATCCAATTTATTTTTAAATGATACCAACAAACCTGCCGCCACCACTTCCACTGGAAGCTCATTCCACACCGCTACCACTCTCTGAGTAAAGAAGTTCCCCCTCATGTTACCCCTAAACCTCTGTCCCTTAATTCTAAAGTCATGTCCTCTTGTTGGAATCTTCCCTATTCTCAAAGGGAAAAGCTTGTCCACATTAACTCTGTCTATCCCTCTCATCATTTTAAAGACCTCTATCAAGTCACCCCTTAACCTTCTGCGCTCCAGAGAATAAAGACCTAACTTATTCAACCTATCTCTGTAACTTAGCTGTTGAAACCCAGGCAACATTCTAGTAAATCTCCTCTGTACCCTCTCTATTTTGTTGACATCCTTCCTATAATTGGGCGACCAAAATTGTACACCATACTCCAGATTTGGTCTCACCAACGTCTTGTACAATTTTAACATTACATCCCAGCTTCTATACTCAATGCTCTGATTTATAAAGGCTAGCATACCAAAAGCTTTCTTTACCACCCTATCTATATGAGATTCTACCTTCAAGGAACTATGCACGGTTATTCCCAGATCCCTCTGTTCAACTGTATTCTTCAATTCCCTACCGTTTACCATGTACGTCCTATTTTGATTTGTCCTGCCAAGGTGTAGCACCTCACATTTATCAGCATTAAACTCCATCTGCCATCTTTCAGCCCATTTTTCCAACTGGCCTAAATCACTCTGTAGACTTTGGAAATCCTCTTCATTATCCACAACACCCCCTATCTTGGTATCATCTGCATACTTACTAATCCAATTTACCACCCCTTCATCCAGATCATTGATGTACATGACAAACAACAAAGGACCCAACACAGATCCCTGAGGCACCCCACTAGTCACCTGCCTCCAACCCGACAAACAGCCATCCACCATTACCCTCTGGCTTCTCCCATTCAGCCACTGTTGAATCCATCTTGCTATTCCTGCATTTATACCCAACAGTTGAACCTTCTTAACCAACCTTCCATGAGGAACCTTGTCAAAGGCCTTACTGAAGTCCATATAGACAACATCCACTGCTTTACCCTCGTCAATTTCCCTAGTAACCTCTTCAAAAAATTCAAGAAGATTAGTCAAACATGACCTTTCAGGCATAAATCCATGTTGACTGTTCCTAATTAGACCCTCTTTATCCAGATACTTATATATATTATCTCTAAGTATCTTTTCCATTAATTTGCCCACCACTGAAGTCAAACTAACCGGTCTATAATTGCTAGGTTTACTTTTAGAACCCTTTTTAAACAATGGAACAACATGCGCGGTACGCGAATCCTCGGGGACTATTCCAGTTTCTAATGACATTTGAAATATTTCTGTCATAGCCCCGGCTATTTCTACACTAACTTCCCTCAATGTCCTAGGGAATATCCTGTCAGGACCTGGAGACTTATCCACTTTTATATTTTTCAAAAGTGCCAGTACTTCTTTTACTTTGAAACTCATAGTATCCATAGCTACTCTACTAGTTTCCCTTACCTCACATAATTCAATATCCTTCTCCTTGGTGAATACCGAAGAAAAGAAATTGTTCAATATCTCCCCCATCTCTTTTGGCTCTGCAGATAGCTGTCCACTCGGTCTCTCCAATGGACCAATTTTATCCCTTGTTATCCTTTTGCTATTAACATAGCTGTAGAAACCCTTTGGATTTACTTTCACCTTACTTGCCAAAGCAACCTCATATCTTCTTTTAGCTTTTCTAATTTCTTTCTTTAGATTCTTTTTACATTCCTTATACTCCTCAAGCACATCATTCACTTCATGCTGCCTATAATTATTGTAGATCTCCCTCTTTTTCCGAACAAGATGTCCAATTTCCCTTGAAAACCAAGGCTCTTTCCAATTTTTACTGGTTCCTTTCAACCGAACAGGAACATAAAGATTTTGTACTCTTAAAATTTCCCCTTTAAATGTCCTATTTCCCCTTTAAATGTCCTTTTTAAATTTTAAAATGGAAACGTTCGCTACTGCCAAGCAATTGTTTTCCAGAGGGTGTTATGTGGCATGTATAGATCTTCAAGATGCATATTATTCAGTGTCTGTTCATAAAGAGTGTCGGAGATATTTGAAATTTTGCTGGATGGGGCAATATGGCAGTTTAGAGCACTGCCTAATCGGTTAACCTTAGCCCCTTGCTTTTTTACCAAATTGTAATGGCCTATTTGGATGACATCTTAATAATTGGAAACACCTTTGTGGCAGCCAAATTATCCGTTTCAGCTGTGAAACTCATGGTTGAGAGGTTGGGGTTCATTATTCACCCAGCTAAATCCAAATTGGTGCTGGTTAACACTATTGACTATTTGGGATTCACAATAGATTCAATTCATCTGTGTGTGACTCTGCCCAAGGGCAAGAGATTAGATTTAATTGAAGGCTGTATCAAGCTCCTGGGGGAACAATCACCTTCAAATAAACAGGTGGCCAGCTTAATTGGTAAATTGGTAGCTGCCTTTCCAGCTGTGCAATATGGACCTTTGCATTACCAACATTTACAGAGGGCAAAGTTACAGGCACTGAGAATATATGCAGGTCATTTCAATCGGTTCATGCACTTGCCATCTGAAGCCATTACTGAAATACAGTGGGTGGATTAGAAACATTTCAAATTGTTCTAACAAAAATTTGATCACAACACCTTCAGTTGTTCTGCAGACTGATGTTAGTGCCCTAGGATGGGGTGCTACTAACACCAGGTCTAGCTGTGGAGGCAGATGGAATATGCATGAGGCGTTGATTCTCCAATCACATGGAATTAATTATTTAGAACTTTTATGGGCATTTTATGGGCTCAAAGCTTACTGTACCACTAAGCATGGGTGGAATCAAATCGAAATCTTGTGACGGATTGGCTAACCTTGTTTGGCACTGGTGCATTAAAAATAATATTTGGATTTCAGCTGTCTACTTGCCAGGCAAATTCAATATGGTGGCAGACACCAGGTCACCCAAATTCAAGGACAACTGAGTGGATGTTGAATCATGATGTATTTAATGAAATTGTTCTCCGGTATGGGATGCCAGATATCGATTTGTTTGCATCCAGACTTAATCACCAGGTACCGAAATATGTTTCATGGGAAACAGACACAGGGGCAGTTACAGTGAATGCATTCTCCCTGCACTGGGGCGGAATGTTTTTATATGCATTTCCCCCCTTCTGCTTCATCAATCGGTACTTGACTAAGATCACACAGGACTCAGGGGTTTTGGTGGTACCCGACTGGTCTACATAACCATGGTTCCCTCTGATATCAGGTGTTAACAGCCGATTATGGTGGTTCCAAAATGTTATAATCTGTCAGTGCAACCTGTGACTGGAGGTCAACACCCATTGTATGATTGCCTAAATTTGTTGATTTGCAGATATTAAGAAGGCCATATCTGGGTCTGGGACTATCCAATCGAATTGTGAATCTCATCACAGCGTCCTGGAGGGATAGTACGAAATGGCAGTACATCTCTCATGTCAGGCAATGGGAGGAATTTTGTTTACAGGGGAACATTACATACCACACAGCCTCCATCCCATATGTGCTTGAATTTCTTTCCAACTTACATTTTGATGAAGGGTTGAGCTATAGTGCCATCAACAATGCCAGGAGCACTTTGTCCTCGTACCTATGCTGGGGTCAGAACTTCAGTCTATAGGATCTAATTCGTTAATCTCCAGATTTATGAAGGGTCTTTTTAATTCTAATCCTCCCAGGCCTAGGTATTCTGAAATCTGGGATGTAAGCATGGTACTGACGCTGCTTCGTCAATGGGGTACAGCCACATCCTTGCCCTTAACAAAGATTACCCTTAAGTTGGTTATGCTTATGGCGCTCGTATCAGCGCAAAGGGTTCAGACCTTGCACAAACTTCGCCTGGACAGGATGGTGTCCTCACAGAATTATGTTAAATTTTACATCTATGACCTAATTAAACAAAGCAGACCAGGGGTGTCTGGATTCAAGCTTGAACTGTCAGCTTATCCCACGGATTTACGGCTGTGTGTGGTGGCGTACTTGTATTGCATTATATTGAAGTCATGAAGAGCCTTAGAGGCTCTGAGCAAGCATTGTTTATTAGCCACAAAAAGCCACATATGAAAGTGTCAGCATGCCGACTGGCGGGGTTCTTCTTCACGCAATTGCTCATTGTAACTCCTCATAAAATAAAGATCAAACTTCAAACTGGTAAGCTCTCATTTAATCTTACTATTATATTGAAAAAAAACCCAGTTCCAGTCCATTCAACTGAACTGTCGATAGCTGCAACCCCTGACATTGATATGGCCCAAAATAGTCATAAGTTGACTCTTTCACAGTGCCACTCTAAGTAAATTATAGCATCATATAACTGCTAAATCTGTGGAATAAACATTAGCTGCAATTGAAACTTTGCGAAGGTAGTTTGGGGGATGGTAGTCTTATTAATAACTGTTACTAACATGTGTCTGGTTGTTTTTAATGCTGGAATACATTATGTTTGTACTGGCTGTAACACTAAACATTGGAACATTCACTAATTGCTTGAGTTGTAGATTTATGGATTCAAATTCCACTTGTAATTCACTTTTCATTCTTTTGCTGCAAGAAGGGTTTAGCTCACACGTCAAATTTCCAATGAGGTTCAGTTAGAATCGTCCAATATTTATTTATCCTCTGCATACATCTATATATTTTGGCTCATTATCATTCTAGCAAAATACTGTGTGTACGTGAATATGGCCTGGAACCTTTGAGAACAAAGATGTATCAAAAATCCTCCACTTATGAGTGGAGATAAATATGGCAGGTTCCCGAGAAACAGGAAAAAAAGTCAGTACCATGCCTTCAATGTCTTTAAAATTATTTATTGTAATGGATATTCGGAGATGCTTTTTATCGCTTTATGCTGCTCATCACGGTGAAATATGAAGGCTTGTTATTAGATAGTGATTTTGTTTCTGATACATATTTGGGTAAATCTAACGATATTTTCAGGAATTTATGTTATTTCTCGAACCTAGTCTGATCTAGCAAAAAGTAATGAGATTTATGCCATACTCTAGAGGAGGCATCAAAGACCGCCCGCATTTTGCTTACCGCTCTTAAATTGTTTTCTCCTTTCTCTTCCAAAATATTCAATTGAACGATTCTTATGTTCCTACTCAAAACCACTAAAAAGAGCTTCATTGTCCAACATTGTTTAATGCATCAAACAAGTTAACAGCATCAATGCTCTTATGCAATATAAACTAATCATTATCATTATGAAAACTTGGTATAACAGTGCATAAGCATAAAGCATTTTGTTGGATCTACTTGTGTTGGAAACATATCCGACACAGTAAATGTGCTCAAGTTAGCTATTAACGGGTTTTAAATGGTGGAAAAGGAATGATACGACTCAAAACCTGACTGCCCAAGGCTTTTCCACCAGATACAGGTCGAGAGCATAAAAGAATGCTTCCCATTTAGATGACTGCAACTCCAACAACACTTGAAACTTGATACCTTCAAGAAAACAGGAGGTTGCTTGATTAACACAAAACCTCATCCACCAGAATATTAGCTCTCTCCACTAGCAGCTCACAGTAGCCACATTGCAGGCAAATTGTAAAATGTGTTGCAACAATTTACCAATGCTTCTCCTCTTGTCCCTCCCAAACCATTAACTTATATCACCTGATGCAGAGCCTTGACAATTGAAATGTGGACCATTCCTTTGCCTCCACAGATGCTGCTTGATCACTGATTTGCTCCAGCAGTTTGTTTTCTGCTCCAGATTACAGAATCTGCATGCTTTTATGTCTCTGTTTTACCACTCCACTGTGAATTATCTTCAAGGCATTCCAACATTGAAGAACTTCTGTTACTTTCAGTTGTCTCATTCTGTTTCTCCGTTCTTCCTCTCTTTGGCAATGTTCTCTCAAGATTCCATACTACAGCTACATGCCCACTCTCAGTACGTCTTTGCCACCATCTTGCCCATGTGATTTCCATCTGTCCTGTGGCAAGGCGTTGATCTGAAATGCCGACCGTCCTCTTGTTTCCACAGATGTTGGTTGACCAGTTGACCTTCTCCGACAACTGCAGTCTCTCTTGTATCTCAAACCTCAATCACCCAGAGGAGCAGAGCAGTTGCAAGAGAACACTACTGAGCAGCACAGTGGTTGAGTGGCTGCTTTACAGCACCAGAGACTCGGGTTCAATACTTACTATGGGTGATGTCTGTATGGAGTTGGCACGTTTTATCTGTGACTGCGTGGATTCTCTCCGGGTGCTCCGATTTCCTCCCACATTCAAAGATTTTAAGGTTTCAATGTTAAATGACCTCTGTAAAATTGGCCCTAGTGAGTATGGTACGGGTGATCATTGGTCAGTGCTGTCTCGGTGGGCCAAAGGGCCTGTTCACACACTGTGGCGCTGCACAGGACAAAGGGAGATGTTTTGTATATAGTTTATCCTGTCTGTAGACAGTGTGTGTGCAGACATTTTTGAGTTGTCTTGCTGTCAGCATTGAGTAAAGCACTGGTATAAATTGAAGACTCTCAAGTTTTGTGCAGACCTAGAAAAAGAACACGAAAGTGGTGTCAGAAGTGGGATACTTAGCATTACAACTAAAGACCCAAATAAGAGCCTATTTTTTTATTTTAGAAAACAAACTAACATGTCTCGGCAATTCAATCGTTTCGAACCCGAGCGAGAAAAGTGGTTGTTGTATTTCATGTTGTATTCAAGCTGAGTTTTATTTTGAAAGTATGGCAATTACTAGTGACCTGAAGAAGAAGGTGTTCTTGTGTTCATCAATGTCTCCAGAAACTTTTGCACTGCTTCAAAATTTACTTACATAAGAAGTAACTGAAGTTTCATATGCTGAAATCACAACGGCTTTGCAGCTATATTTCGAAGAACGTTGAAGTTTCCTAGCAGCTCGTCTTGATTTCTACCAAACAGTGCAACAGGATAGGCAATTGATCACTGAATTTCTTGCCAAACCTCGCACCAAGTCAAAGGCATATGATTTTAAAGCTCAATGCTGTGAGAAGTGCCAAGATAATGCATTGCGGGATAGTCTGGTCATGGGCTGCAGGCACGCATTCACCCAGCAGGCGATTCTCAAGGAATCGGATACCTCATTAAAGAATGTGCTGCAGTGTGCTAAGATGGCTGAGCTGCTGAGTAAAGAACTGCACAAAATGGCCGGCAAAACAGCGTCGAAGCTCACTCAGGAGATGCATACAGTTCGTCAGACTCGTCCGCAATGCCAGAAACCACTTGATCGACCCAGAGCAAATCCGGAGAAGGTGGGACAGTTTCAGAAGGACCATCCCCCTGTGGGGGGAGGCTCGAAACCCTGCTACTGGTGCAGCTCGACTGCTCATCATCACCATGAGTGCCCGTATCTCAAGTCTGTTTGTTATGCCTGTTACCGAAAAGTTCATTTCCAGGCAGTGTGTCAATCCATAGGAAAGCTGAGAAAGGGCAAGAAAGAGCAAAACACAGTCGACCAAATCGCGGAGACCATTGCTATTGAAGTGCTCGGTGTGTCTTCGATCACCGACAAGACGAGGAATTCGCTGCGGGTCGTGAACATCGATCTACAGTTCCAGGTGGACACTGGTGCAGCAGTGTCGCTAGTGGGTCAGGACATCTGGGAGAGGATCGGATCGCTGAAACTGAAACCGGTCAACATCCGCCTTTTCGGATACAGACGACAGCCCATTCCCACGAAAGGCAAATGCACTGTCGCCGTTTTCTGTAATAGCATGACACAGATGTTGCTGCTGATCGTTGTTTGATAAAGAAGGTACATCCCTGTGCGCCATCGACTGAATCCATGCTTTTAAGCTTGACATGAACGCCTTGATCTCCAATGGATCACTATGGCATTGTCATCGACCACGGTTTTCAACATGGTCAGCAAGTGCGAGAATAACCTGCAGACGTCAAATGGCACTGGTCCAAAGAGTGTGACCATGCATTCACCAGGTTGAAGGAGATGCTCGCCCAGAAGACTCGTTTGGTCCACTATGACCCATCAAAGTCGATCTCACTGGCCGCCAATGCATCGCCATATGGTCATGGAGCTGTAATCTCACAAACTGCGCCAATCGGCAAGGAAGAACCAATCACGTTCGCATCCAAAATGCTGACGACCGCCGAGAAAAACTACAGCCAAGTGGAGAAATAACAGCATACACATAAAGCAAATACTGGTATCCCTTCAAAAGAGAACACTGAGGAAAACTCTGTTGATTCTGAGCCTTTAGCAAGAGTTGTGAAACGCAAAAAAGGCTGGAAAAAATGAGTGAAGCGAGGTCGAGCCAAATGAAGACATTCAAACTGGAAAGGGGGAATGTGATGTTTGGTGGACTATGTGGGGTGGGAGGACCTGTTCCTCCTCCCGGCAGCAGGTGGCGGTGCACAGGACAAAGGGAGATATTTTGTATATAGTTTTTTCCTGTGTGTAGACAGTGTGTGTGCAGCTATTTTTGAGTTGTGTCGCTGCCAGCATTGAATAAAGCATTAAAGACTTTGGTTGTAAATTGAAGACTCTCAAGTTTTGTCCAGACCTAGAAAAGGAACACGAAACACACTGTATCTCTAAATTAAACTAAACTAAACTACTGCCAGATGTATGTACTTCTAAGTCGCTTTCTATTCACTTGGATATAGATTGTTTTGCTGTCAGTGAGCTGAAATGCTGGCACGCTCTCCCTATAATACCACACGGGTTCACAAAGCGAGCTCATCTCAAGAAATACACAATAGATTTTGACCTTGCCAGTGATAGCCCCATTCTGCAGATCAAGAAGTTTAGTTTCTTTTCGAGATACAGGGTGGAAATGGGACCTTCGGCCCACCGAGTCCATGTTGACCATTGATCACCTGTTTACCACAGGTTTGGAGCTTGACTAATCTTCTGGAATTTTTTGAGGATGTGACAAGTAAAATGCATGAAGGGTGCCAGTGGATGTAATGTATCTAGACTTTCAGAAAGCCCTTGATAAGGTCCTGCACGGGAGACTGGTGACTTAAATTAGAGCACATGGTATTGGGGGTAGGGTGTTGACATGGATAGAAAATTGGTTGGCAAACAGGAAGCAAAGAGTAGGAGTGAATGGGTCCTTTTCAGAATGGCAGGCAGTGGCGAGTGGAGTTCCACAAGGCTCGGTGTTGGGGCCGCAACTGTTTACCATATATATTAATGATTTGGAAGAGGGAATTAGGAGCAACATTAGCAAGTTTCGGATGACACAAAGCTGGGTGGCAGTGTGAACTGTGAAGAGGATGTTAGGAGGTAACAGGGGGATCTGGACAGGTTGAGTAAGTGGGCAGATGCGTGACAGATGCAGTATAATATAGATAAATTTGAGGTTATCCACTTTGGCGGCAAAAACAAGGGGGCAGATTATTATCTCAATGGGGTTAGGTTAGATAAGGGGGAGGTACAGCGAGACCTGGGTGTCCTTGTACACCGGTCACTGAAAGTTGGCATGCAGGTACAGCAGGCAGTGAAGAAAGCTAATGGAATGTTGGCCTTCATAACAAGAGGATTTCAGTACATGATTTCAAGGGGTTCTTCTGCAGTTGTATAGGGCTCTGGTGAGACCACATCTGGAGTATTGTGTACAGTTTTGGTCTCCTAATTTGAGGAAGGACATCCTTGCGATTGAGGCAGTGCAGCGTAGGTTCACGAGATTGATCCCTGGGATGGCGGGACTGTCATATGAGGAAAGATTGAAAAGACTAGGCTTGTATTCACTGGAGTTGAGAAGGATACCTTACAGCAACATCTAAAATTATAAAAGGACTGGACAAGCTAGATGCAGGAAAAAGTTCCCAATGTTGGGTGAGTCCAGAACCAGGGGCTACAGTCTTAGAATAAAGGGGAGGTCATTTAAGACTGAGGTGAGAAAAAACCTTTTTACCCAGAGAGTTGTGAATTTATGGAATTCCTTGCCACAGAGGGCAGTGGAGGCCAAATCACTGGATGGATTTAAGAGAGAGTTGGATGGAGCTCTAGGGGCTAGTGGAGCCAATGGATATGGGGAGAAGGCAGGCACGGGTTATTGATAGCAAACGATCAGCCATGATCGCAATGAATGGCGGTGCTGGCCCAGAGGGCCGAAGGGCCGAAGGGCCTCCTCCTGCACCTATTTTCTATGTTTCTATGTTAACACATCTGAAATTGTGGCAAAAGTAATGTGGAACATAGAAACGCTTACAGTAGGTTTCTCCGTAATCGCATGGAAGTTCAAGTTAACAACACTGATTTTGGCCTAAGCTGGTGATGACATCAGCCACACTGCTGCAGCTGCTGTCTGTGGCTCACTGTGACTCTTTATTGGACTTAGATGGATTAATTTGTGGAAGTGGTTATTTTTAACCATTTTCGATGCAAAATTCATTATTTTTACAGTCACAATTTTTATCCTGACCTCTCGGTGTTACTAAAGTCACAAGCATTCAATGGGGCCTGTTCACATTAGCAGTTTGAACAACCTGTCTTTTAGGGGGGTGGTGAAGCGTTTATAAAGGCAAGGGTTTATGGAATCACACAGGCCCTTCTGTGAGCCCAGCCAGCTGCCCGCGACAAGGTGGCCCTAGTGCTGTGTGCAGTCACGGCCAAAGACTGGGTCCTTGGATCCCAGTAACAGACTGAGTCACGGACCACGTAAGAGCAGCAGTGGGTCACGAGGAGACTGGGCAGCAGCTTTGGGCCAACAGAAATACAGACCCACAGTGTTGTCATGGTTATGACTGCAGAAGCAACACTAATTGCTAGTTTAGATGCCACAGTATCGGGGACATTACGTGACTATTTTGTTCAGTATTAATACAAAGGGTAGATAGGCATTTGGCATTGAAATAGTACCACATTCATTTCAGTTAAAATAACTTAATAATATAATTAAAATCATTGCTGACAGATTGAAAGTATTTCTTGCAGGATTGAATGTGTGATATTATTTCATAGTATAATTCCTTGTTTAATTTTATGTTCTGGTTTGATCTTATTCTGGTGTAATTTTGATGCAAGGCTGCATTGTATCCAACTGGGCTGTTTGTCAGTCTATGACTGAAGGACTGAAGTCACATTGAAGGATTAGCAATTGTGTGGTTATACATTTGCAAATACATATTAAACAAAAAATCTTTTCCAGCAATCAAACACTGATTCTTTCTCAATCTTTGTCTTTATGTAAATAGCACTGTAGTCAAGATCACAAAGTGCGTAACAGCTGGCAATTTTGTCAAGTGACACTGAGCAATACTAGGTAAACAAACGCAATAATTAAAATGACTTTATTTGTATATACTTTATATATTATTTATTTATATATTACTTTATATATATATATATATATATATATATATATATATATATATATATATATATATATATATATATATATATATATATATATATATATATAACCACCATTAACAGCTGTCCATTAGTAGAGTCATGGGTCAAATAACAGAAATAGGCCGTTTGACTCAACAGATTTATGGCGACTAAGATGCCCCATCTACGCTCGTCCCATTTGCAAGCATTTGGCCCATCTATATTACTAAAAGTAAGATCTTGACCGCTTTTGACTCACTGCAATGTGATTTCCGAGAGAATGCCGCCCCTTACGGCCGTCATTTTTGGCAACCTCGCTCAGAGCCCCCCTCTGCCGGACTGGACTGGAGGATTTTCCCATCGATAAAATATCAGAGAGATAGTAATGCTTTTAAATATCTCGCCATTCTCTCTGCTGCCCCTGAAGCTCTGACTAACACTGAACACATGTTTACTCAACTGCGAGTGCCCTTAATGTGGTTTGAAAATGAAAATATGGTTGCTTTGAAAGGCTGCACTGCAAAAAAAAGGCTGTTGTTGGTGGTGGTAACTGCTTTGAAAGGCTGCACTGCAAATAAAATGGCTGTTGTTGGTGGTGGTAACTGCTTTTAAAAGGCTGCACTGCAAAAAAATATGCTGTTGTTGGTCGTGGTAACTGCATTGAAAGGCTGCACTGCAAAAAAAAAATAAGGCTTTTGGTGGTGGTGGTAACTGCTTTGAAAGGCTGCTGTACTGCAAAAAAAATGGCTGTTGGTGGTGGTAACTGCTTTGAAGGGCTGCTGCACTGCAAAAAAAATGGCTGTTGTTGCTGGTGGTAACTGCTACGAAAGGCAGCGCTACAAAAAAATGGCTGTTGGTGGTGGTAACTGATTTCAAAGGCTGCGCTGCAAAAAAAAGCCTGTTGTTGGTGGTGGTAACTGATTTGTAAGGCTGCACGGTAAAAAAAAAATGGCTGTTGTTGGTGGAAACTTGACAACTTCCTGTTTGCACTGAATATTGATTTTAGATAAAAGGCTAACACTTATGGCTGTGACTATAGGCCATCTTACTCAGTTCTGCGCCACTCATCAGGTGCAGAGGATTCTTCCCATCAATGAAAAATAAAAGTGTTATTAGAGTTTTAAAAATGTTGAGAATCCCTCTCCTGTCAATCATGCCATGAAGGCCACGCCCCTTCCAATTGGAGGGGGAAGGATTATAAAACCCATAAGTGTGGGTGTGGCTCAATCTCTGCAAGATGGCAGAGAGAGAGGTCACGCCTCTGTCTGAGCTGTGAATCAACTGAATACACTGAATGTCTACTGAACTGTGAGTGTGGTGTTTATGTGGTGTTTTGTGTGGGTTTATAGTGGTTTTATGGTGGTTTCACCCTGCTTGAAATGAGATGAAACTGCATTTGAATGTGGTGGCCTTGCACCCTGCTTGAAATGGTATGAAACTGCACTTCAATTTGGTTGTCTTGCACCCTGCTTGAAGTGGTATGAAACTGCACTTGAATTTGATGGCCTTGCACTCTGCTTGAAATGGCATGAATCAGCACTAGCATTTGGTGGCCTTGCACCCTGCTTGAATTGACATGAAACTGCACTTGAATTTGGTGGCCTTCCACCCTGCTTGAAGTGGCATGAAACTGCATTTAAATTTGGTGGCCTTGCACCCTGCTTGAAATGGCATGAAAGTGCACTTGAATTTGGTGGCCTTGCACCCCGCTTGAAATGGCAGGAAACTGCATTTAAATTTGGTGGCCTTGCACCCTGCTTGAAATGGCATGAAACGGCACTTGAATTTGGTGACCTTGCATCTTGCTTGAAGTGGCATGAAACTGCACTTGAATCTGGTGACCTTGCACCCTGCTTGAAATGGCATGAAAGTGCACTTGAATTTGGTGGCCTTGCACCCCGCTTGAAATGGCAGGAAACTGCACTTGAGTTTGGTGGCCCTGCACAGTACTTGAAGTGGTATGAAACTGCACTTGAATTCGGTGGCCTTGCAGCCAGCTTGATGTGGTCGGAAACTGCACTTGAATTCGGTGGCTTTGCACCCTGCTTGAAGTAGTAGGAAACTGCACTTGAATTTGGTGGCCTTGCACACTGCTTGAAGTGGTATGAAACTGCAATTGATTTCAGTGGCCTTGCAACATGCTTGAAGTGGTAAGAAACTGCATTTGAATTTGGTGGCCTTGCACCCTGCTTGAAATGGTAGGAAACTGCATTTGAATTTGATTGCCTTGCACCCTGCTTAAAATGGAATTTCAAGGAATAGCCGTGTCAACTGCTAGCCCACCAGCCGTTAGTGAGCTGCCAGCACATCAGGCTTGAGTGACTGAGCTGCCACCCCAAGAATCCATTTGGCCCACAATGTCCATACTAACCAGTCCCTTCAGCCTACAGTACCCATACTAGCGCTCCAGAAAGGTGGAATTGGTGGAGAGGTGGAATATTGGGTTGGGGGACCAGCCCTCCCATGTGAACATGGGACCCAATGGGTCCCACTTAGTCTAGTATTTCTCTAAACCTTTCCTATCCATCTGATGGCAAGTCAAAAGATACACAGTTACCTCAAAACTGGACTCCTAGCATCTATTTTTGATACACGAATGCACAAGATTTTATGCACAAATTCAAATATAAGCATGTCATAACATGTTTATGCCTCTTTAGACTTTAGAGATATTTAGATTTTAGGGATACATCATGGAAAGAAGCCTAACTGCCTACCAAATTTGCACCGACCAGAGATCACCCTGTACACTAGCAGTATCCTACACACAAGGGACAATTTACAATTTTAACAAAGCTAATGAACCTACAAGCCTTTGTGGTGTGGGATGAAACCGGAGCACCCGGAGAAAACCCATGCGGTCACAGGGAGAATACACAAACTCTGTGTAGACAACACCCATAGGCAGGATCGAACCTGGGACTGTGGCACTGTAAAGCGGAAACTGTGCTACTCTGCCGCCCTTTCCATTTGAAGACTCCTGGAAACTGGAGCATGTATTTTCTTACATGATGCACTATTTCCGGGACAGTCATGTTTCCAGTGTTATTTACATTGATGATGACATCGTCAATGTGCGTGAAGTTCATCTCTGCCTCACTCGCTGAAATTGATCAATAATTTGTACCCTACAACCTTCGTTTTTAACTTCCAGTCAAACCAAGTAGAGCCTGCAGCAAGTTGTCAAGCAAATGTGAATTAAATTGTCCCAACTGGGAAATGCAGGTTCTGTTTTGTACGGAGAACATGTTCTGTACATTGCAATCCTCATTACTGGGTCTCTTAGAAACTGATGAATGTTATCACAGCCTGCATACCTGCCACATCCTCTGCAGATTTATGAGCCCATGTATTGTGGTGCCATAGAGCCAATTGCTTAATGAAACTTGGTTGATGCTGGCAGCTGTAAAATATCCATTAACATGTCTTTCCTACTCCTTGCTCCACCTCTCTCTTTGTCCCTCACCTCCATGATAGCCATATGTTGCTGCATGGTGGCTTTCATAGGCAGTGTAACACAAGATGTTTCTGTGCGATCAGTCATAAGGTCATGTCATAAGGAATAGGAGTCGCATTAAGCCATTTGGCCCATCAATTATATTCCATTCAATCATGGCTGATCAATCTCTCCCTCTTAACCCCATTCTCTTGTCTTCTCCCCATAGTTTCGGACAGTTGTACCAATCAAGAAGTACAGGTGTGGGAATGGCACAGCAGATTTATGCTCTCCATGATACAGCTGTCAGGAAGCAAGCAGCAATTTAATTGTAAATGGTGCACAAACCATTCTAATGAATTCTTAAACATGACTCACCAATTTAAGGATTATTTGGTAGTTACCCTGTTTGTGCATTAGACCTGGTAGAACTTCTGCCTCATAGTGCCAAATATCTAGGTTTGATCATCAAATCGGGTGCTGTCAGTGTGGAGTTAGCACAGTGGCTGAATGAAATGTTGTGAAGGTGAAGAGATATCAAGGAGAGGAGTACTGTGAGTGGAGAGGAGGCAGACATGAGGACTCGGCAGTAGCAATGGGAGGAAGGATTTGTGTCTCATCCTTCATTGTAACCATGAACTGTGTGCAATCTACAGTGGAAGCAGATACAATTGTGGTGTTTAAGGGGCTTTTAGATAGGTACAATGATATGTAAGGATATGGATCATAAGCAAGCAGAGATTAATTTAAGTTAGTATCATGTTCAGCACAGACATGTGTGCTGAAGGGCTTGCTCCATGTTCTCCAAGACTGAAAATGAAGAAGGGTCTCGATCCAAAACATCACCTATCCGTGTTCTCTAGCTATGCTGCATGACATGCTGAGTTACTCTAGCATTTTGTCTCCTTTTGTGTATCAACCAGCATCTGCAGTTCTTTGTTTCTCCATGTTCTATGTATGTACCTGGTATAAGAAATGTTGTCTGGAGAGGATATTTTGAAGAAGAGGAATTAGTCTCCCACCTTGCCTCCCAACTTCCAGTGCCTTCAAAGCACCTTTAGAAGAGGATCGATCAACACTTACTTTGGCAATCTACTTCCGGTATCTGCTGTCAAGCCTGCAGGTGCACTTTGAAAAGTGCAGACACATCATTCGGCACCTTTCACACAAGCCTGATTTCTCCTTCCATTGCCTCCAAAGCTTTACAAGCAGATGTTTCGGGTTGAGACCTTTCTGCAGGCAGAAAAAGGGTCTCAACCCAAAACGTCACCCATTCCTTCTCTCCAGAGATGCTGCTTGTCCCTCTGAGTTACTTCAGCTTTTTGTGTCTATGTAACTTTTTGTGTCTATCTTCAGTTTAAACCAGCATCTGCAGTTCCTTCGTACACATGTCAAGCTGTATATTCAGGTAAACCTGAGACTAACCGTTCAAACCAAAAAATGTTAATCAAAATAATATCAACAGGGACACCAAGAATTTCCAAAGTACACATACTTCAATCTTGGCTAATGGCATGGCACCTCACCATATAGTGATTATATATTAAATTTATTTTGTCCTCTAACAACAATGTGTCTTATTTACATTTTATGCATAAAGATGCTGCACGAACATTGGGACCGGTTGAAATTATATATTATTGTATACTATTTTGTCTAAGGACAAATCAGCTTGTTGAGAGCCATGTGGCAAAAAAATAAGTTTTATGGTTAGCATTTAGATTGCACAATCAAAAATTAAAATCAATGAAATTCAGTGAATGCTTTCTAACAGGTCTGCTTTGAACTGCTGATATTTCCTATTTCATTAAATATTATTAACAAGGATTGAAGAGATCAGGTGTCTTATGGTAGGTTATTGATTCAACCTCTTAGTTGTTAGAAAGCAAATTGTAATATATATTAATATCAGGTCAGACTTTTAGATTTTATTTCTTATGAAAGATCTAAGGCAAAGCAACGTTTGATTGACAGTCATTGCAATTAAGTAAATATCACCCTGTTCACCACTAATTAGAGCACTTCTAATATTACCTAAAATGCTTTGTTATTGCAGATAAATATATGCAGGTTATGACATTAAAAAGGGCATTGTGATCAAAACAAGTTTGCATATATTTCCTCTCATTATTTTTGATTGCACTGAATTCTTATTAAATGTTAAGCTGCCAACCCAAATGGGATGGAAGGGGGGGGGGGGGGGGTTAATCAATATAGTTCTCTATTTTCCCAGCTCTCCTCAATCCTCTTCACTCAAGTCATCTATCTCCTGTTTTTCCTCGCTTACCGCCTTCCTCCGCCGCTGATCTCCCATTACTTGATACTCTTCTCCCCTTTTGCCACCACTACCTCTACTCACCATCTCTTCCAGTCCCTTTCTTTCCTCTTCCACAATCCCAAATCATTTCCACTGCCCTCTATTGTCCCCAAAGTCTCATTTCCCTATACATCCCGTCTCTCTTCTCATAAAGTTTCCGACTTTAAACCTATGCTCAGTCCTACTTGGCCTACGCAATCGCCCGGTTGCCAAACATCTTAACTTCCCTTCCCATTCCCATACTGACCTTTTTATTCTGTGCCTCCTCCATTGTCAGAGTGAGGCTACACGCAATTGAGGAACAACACCTCATATCTTGCGTGGGCAGCTTGCAGCCCAGCAGTATGAATATTGATTTCTCTAATTTCAAGTATCCCTTGCATTCCCCCTATCTTTGTCCCTGCCCCACACTAGTTGGCCTGCTAGTTTCACAGTTTGTATCCCTTCATTATCACCTCCTCCACAGCCAACAGTTGACCATTGTGGGCTCCTGGGCTACTGGTGCCGGCTCTGGTTTGCTCTGTACCTTTTCCTACCTCTAGTTTCCCTCTCCCCGACTCTCATTCTGAAGAAGGGTTTTCACAGAGATGCTGCCTGACCCTCTGCATAACCCAGCATTTTTTGTCTACTTCTGGATTGATCATCTCCTTTGTGTAGGAAGGAACTGCAGATGCTGGTTTAAACTGAAGATAGATACAAAAAGCTGGAGTAACTCAATAGGGACAGGCAGCATCTCTGGAGAGAAGGAATGGGTGACATTTTGGGTCGAGACCCTTCTTCAATCTTGACCCGAAACGTCACCTATTCCTTCTCTCTAGAGATGCTGCATGTCCCACCGAGTTCTTTCAGCTTGTGTCTATTTTTGATCATCTCCTTTATTCTCTTTTTTTTCTCCCTGGTATTCCTTTACTACATCAACCTATTTATGTGTTTACTCCAACTGATTAATGAAAATCCTTCATGAGGTGTTACTTCCCTATGTGCAATAAGTGAAATGTAAATATAAAGCAAACATTGAACTACCACGCCGTTGTGAAGCCTCCTGGAGGGTCTCATTATGTGGTGCATTAAGCACAGAGAAGGTCCACTTACTTTATGTAAAACCCGCTGTTCCATTTCCAATCACCTACATTAACTAATACTTTACCAAGGTCTAAAGGACCTGTCCCACTGCGGCGACCTAATTGGCGAGTTTAGAAGAGTTTAGGAGAGTTTGAAAAAGTGTCATATTGAGGACCTCCTTCGACGTAGAAGACCTCATTCGACCTTCTTCGACTATGTTGAAGACTAGCTTCGACTAGCTATGACTAACTTTGAGAAAATTGGACACCGAATAGTGGAGAGTGAAGCCGATCTCCTTCGATCTCCTTCAACCTCCCTTCGACTAAGTTGAAGACTATCTACGACTACCTTTGTCAGCTTCGATTGCCTTCGACTACCCTCGATTACCTACGAATAACATGCCGACTACTACGACCTACTTCAACTAAACCTATGAAGAAAAAAAGTATCGATTTTTTTCCATGGTGACCGTTTTTTACTCGCGGGTATTTTTCAGGCATCGAGTATGCAGGGACTATTTTCAAGCATGAAGGAGAGTTACAAAGCCCTCCTAGGACCTCGTGTCGACCATGCTGCGAGTATGAGTCCAGGGCAAACTCTTCTAAACTTGCCAATTAGGTCGCCACAGTGGGAGGCCCTTAAAGGGACCAAAGGTCCAGCTGTTTACTTTGAATGGTAGATTAAACAACAAATCAATTACCTTGAGATCTTCTGCTACTACCAAGATCATAGCTTAATGTAAACAGTAAAAATTCTAGGTAGAATTATTTAATTATCCACGATTATTGCCACATTTATAAGGGGCTGTCCCACTTGGGCGACCTAATTGGCGAGTTTAGAAGAGTTTGAAAAAATGACATGTTGAAGACCTCCTTCGACGATGTAGAAGACCTCCTTCGACCTCCTTTGACTATGTTGAAGACCACATTCGACTAGCTACGACTAACTTTGGGAAAATTGGACACCGAATAGTGGAGAGTGAAGACGACCTCTTTCAATTTCCTTCGACCTCCCTTTGACAATGATGAAGATTATCTACAACTACCTTTGACTACCTTTGACTACCCTCGATCACCTACGACTAACATGCCAACCTACTACGACTACACCTATGAGTAAAAAAAGTATTGATTTCTTCCACGGCGACCTTTTTTTACTCGCGGGCATTTTTAAACATAGAAAAAAATGGTCAGATGTTTCTAATTTTTTTACTTTTGACTTATCTTTGAAAATATGTCACACACATCCTCAAGGAAAATAATTTGTATCTATGTGGGAGACTATCACCTGGGATATTGTCAGTCCTAGAATCAGCATTAAACAGGCACTTAATCAACACTGGGGAGCATGATTGGCAACATTCTTCAATCTATTTTCTATTTCATTTTGAAATGTCCAACAGGCAGGTGTTGATTCTTTTATACATTTATTGAAATTTGCAGTGATAGGCCCTGATGGAATGTATGGGTTATATCAATATAAACAGACATATTATGATAAAACTTTCTGGCATGGCATCAAATTGCTTGAGAGAAGCACTTCCTGCAATAATCCTTCTTCATGCAAAGTTACAGTTATAATTTAAATTCATATTATTTGTAATTTGCCTAACACAATAAATTGTGAACAGATAAGTTACAGCTGTGCTCGTTCACTCACATCTTTATGTGTGGAACTGAACTTGCAGAGAGGGAAAATAGGCCTAACAGTTCCATCATATTCTGAATTATGACTGCGCAAATTGCACAATTCGTCAGAAAACCACAAGAGATTTGACTGCACATATGAGACCACAGAATGAATTTCACATAAATCCTTCAGCAATCATTTGTGACATCTGTTTGATTTCTGTGAGCATTGTCGGAGACATTTAGTCTTCAGATAGCATATTTTATAGGCCTGGCATTCTACTAAACAAAATGTGCATTATGCTACCAAACTTGGTTATGTCAAGGGAAAAAATAAATCTCAAGGAGTGAATCCCAGATAAAAAATATTTTATATTAAACAAAACTATGCAGTTTCTGCTTTTTGTACCAGTGATTGGCTTCTCTCAGCTGAGGGAAAACCAAAATTCTGACATGCATTTCTCATTACATTTTCCATTACAAGGCTGCTATCTACTATTTTGATGACACACTCCTAGCACATCAAAGGCAGGCTTCATTTTTATAAACAAACAAAAGAACAAAGACCCAGGAGCACATGGCAAGATTAACCTTCTCTGCTGACCATTGTCAAAATACGATATTTAAAAATAAAAGCTTGCTTGATCAGCACCTCAGCAGTAATGCTTAACAGACATCATAAGTTCCTTGTTATCTTTCCACCACAGCTGAATATACATTACTCAGCTGCACCACCTAAGTAAGACTCTCTGTTAATTAATACTGTATGTAAGTACCAACTTCACATATTGCAGTAGTTAGCTGGAAGCTGATGAGGTGATTGAGCTTGTTGATATTTTTGCAGAAATCAATGTGATTCTCATCTTGACTCATCTTGGCCAAAGCTATTTCTTAATTCCAGATAAAGCCATACTGATTGTGCCTGAAAAGTGGTTAACACATATCGCAAGAAATTTCCATATTAGCTTGCCTTAGTTTGGGTGATTCTCTGCAAGATTTAACATTCGTTCAGGAGAAAGAGAAAATTGACATCCGTCCATCCAGCATGGACCATTTATATAATTAATCCTTTACTGAAAACACTGCATGCTTTACGAGCCATTTTATAGGGCCTTATCAGGCTGAGATTAATACTGCCTTAATCTTGTGCCAGTACTGCACCAGAAAAGGTTCTACCTAATTTAAACAACAAATTAAAGTGTTCACAATCTCCGTGCAAACATTCTTAGAAACTATTCCACTTTTCCAGTTATTGCGTTAATTCAGAATGCAGAATGTCATATGTCATATGGTCAGAAGATTGTTGCTTCATTTTACAAACTCGTATATTTTGTTGGGCTAATCTATGCTTTGAGAAGGGACACTACAATGTGTCAAGCTGCCTTGTCCTAAAATTTACATAGTTTTGATTATCTTTTCTTTGGAAACATTTTGTTATCCTACGTATGAATGATTTTCACCCTGGGTTAGTGCTGCCTGTTAACAACATCTGTTTATTAAAATTGTTGATTCCCACTTTTAGAAAGTTAAATGTAATGAAAACATTTTATTTTAAGATAGTGATCATATGCTTTTGTTTTAGCACTGTTTGCTCATCCAAGACAAATGAATAGGGATTTCCATTTATGGATTAAACCTATTAATAATTTCAATTATATCTGTATAATATCCAACAGTTTAAAGTAATTGATTGGTTGAAAGCATGATGGACTGACTTGTATTCAGTAGGAATATTTACAAAACTTATTTTGCATCGTAAGATTAATGACTTTGACTGATTTGAATGATCTACGTGAAGTTTACCAAAATTGATTTGTGATATTCATGGAATATGTGGTACAGTTCCATTCTGATTTTATCCAATCAACAATCGTTTATATTTACTAAGGTAACGTGATATCAACATTGTCAGTATCATAAATATATTTTGTAACAAAATTTTTAATCAGTCATTTAATGTTTCAGGAATCACTGGGCAGCCTCTGCCTTGACTAACCATTCTGTATGGTTATTTGCCTGGGTCCTATACCATTGTGCATGCTGCATTAAAATTCATACTCGGTCTGCTTGCTGAGAATTATGTGCGTATTGACTGAAAATGAATAGTTTTTCCTCCAAATACAAAACTCTTTATTCCTCAGATTTGGACAAAGGCCTAGTAATATCACTAAAGCAGATGATCATTATTCTATAGGGAAAATCCAATATAATAACAATTGCACATTGAACTCTACCACTGAAACTCATTTCAGTTGAAGTCTTCACTACAGAACTTTGGAGACAAAAGAAAATGCACAATTTCTACTGTAGTAAGCATTTAACGTGCATGCAAGCAGCCACACACAGACATCAACCCTGACTGTTTAAGTATCCAGGTCCCATCTTCTCCCCCAGAGCTGTCTTTGTGAAGTTTTACGTCTTTTCTCCCATTAAGGGTCAATTGTGTTAAACCAATTTCATAGATTTTGTTTAATGATATAATGGATACAGTTTGTTAAACAAACTCAATTGACTCTATTGTTAAGGTATACACTAAAGGTTTTCCAATAAAGTTAACAAACATGGCATAAAAGACATATTAGTAGCACTGATACATATTTGGCCAAAAAGGAGACAATAGGTTGTGGTAATTGGGTCTGTTTCAGGCGTGAAGCAGCGGTAGAGCTGCTGTCTCACAGCGCTATAGACCAGGGTTCGATCTTGTCTAAGGGCGTTGTCTGGGAGATTGTACATTCTCCCTGTGACCTCTAGGTGATTGGGTTTTCTCCCATATTCCAAAAACTTGCAGGTTTGTAGGTTAATTTGCTTTGTAAATTTTCTTAGTGTGTAGGACATAGAAATAGTGTACAGGTGATCAATGGTCGGCATGGTCTCGGTGAGCCAAAGGGCCTCTTTCTTTGCTTTATTTCTAAACTAAACTAAAATATGAATACTGGCATGTCACAATGATATTCCTGATCAATATTAATGACCAAAACTTGGGGGGGGGGGGGGGGTAATAGAAAATGGTCTAGATTCAGCTAATATATTATATACAATTGTGAGCAAAACACTAAGTGCTGGAGGAACAGTCCGGCAATGTCTGTGGAGGAAATGAATGAGCAACGCTTTGGTTTGGGACCCTTGCATGTGTCATCATCGTATTTAATTCTACTGTCTCACTGCAGGAAGGATGTGGAGGCGCTGGGGAAAATTGAGTGTAAGTTTCCAATAGTTCCTAGGATGAAGAATTACAGGTAGAAATTTGTACTGAAGAAGCTGAAACTGTTTTCTTTAAAGAGAAGGTTAATCAGAGACCTGGTACAACAATACGTAAAATTATGAGGGTCTTGGCAAAAATGGATAGTGGATTATAGCAGACTGTTCTCTGGAGGTCACGTTTAATTAAAATAAAATGAATATCAACACCAGGAAAAACATTTTTTTCAACATATGATTGGAATCTAGAGCATCTTGTCTGTAGAGGTAATGGAGGTATGTTTTATGTAGAAGCAAAGAACTGCAGATGCTGGTTAATACACAAAAGAACATGAAGTGCTGGAGTCAGCAGGTCAGGCAGTGTCGCTGGAGAACACGGATAGGTGTCGTTTCAGGCCAAGCCCTTCAGGAAAACAGGGATACAGTGAAGAAACATTTGTAAGCCTATGGACAAGGTGCCGGAGTATAGAATGATGGTCTCTCTGAGAACTGGTATGGAAAAGCCAAATTGCCCTTTATTTATGCTGCGACCATTCTATGTTCCCATAATTCTATCCTTGCTACTCCATTCACTTTTCAGCCCACAAACAGTTCAAATTTGTCACAATTTGTGTGTTTTTTAAAAAATTCACATAATCATCTCACCCCATCTTAGTTTACAATGTCAGGATGTCTTGAGTGAGGGATTCAGTACTGAAGGCGACAGAAATTATGAGAGATGGTCTGCTGACAATGGAGTCTGACAGGTGGGGTGAGGCCAATGGGAACCTACCGCAGCATTGCGCTGGCCAGGAAGAGAGGGATGAGAGCAGAAATATTTGAACAGAGAGGAAGGTAAAGGGGATGGCATGGTTAAAGATTAAAACATTCTGACACATAAATAAGAAATTAGTCTGGGGGTGTGCATTTTGCATGGGAGGGTTATGTGAAGAGTGATGAGGATTAAAGAGTGGGATTGTGATTTAGAGCGTGTGGTGATGAATGGGTGAGAGGGGGATGGGAGGAAGCACTGGCAGTGGTTTGATTAGAAGGTGTATTGTGGTAAATGCATCGCCCATGGCAAAGAAAACCTCACTTTGTTGAAATTCTGTGCATTTTCATATTACAATTTTACATTCTAGTTATAATCCAAAATTTGCTCTTTGATTTATATCAGAATTTCTTTATGATTGCAAACAATCATTAAGGTTTTGGTTTGACTGGAATTGTTATACAAGCTCAATTTGTTAGAGAACATACAAATTTTCTTTACCAATGCAATTGGCTAATTTTAATTGGTAATTTACCAATTTCAGGTAATTAGTAAAAATATTATATTTTTAGAGCTTGCATTTTCTTATTGTCATCATTGTTATTATTAATTGACTTATTATTGGTGGTGCACCTGTGATTTGTGTTAGCAATTAAGTAAAAAATCATAGCTCAACTAAACTAATAAAAAAATCTTTGTGTACAGTGCATATTTTTATTACTCCCTTGTAGATAAGGTAGATACTGCATTTAAGTGGAAAAATTGTTAAATCAGGACCAAAAAAAAAATCAAGTTTGCAATGAAGATATACAGCACAAAACTTACCATTTCTGTCAGACCCAGCCCAGTCACAGTGGTGCAGCGGTAGAGTTGCTGCCTTACAGTGCTTGCAGCACCAGAGCCCCGGGTTTGATCCCAACTACGGGTGCTGGCCGTACGGAGTTTGTACTTTCCGTAACCACGTGGGATTTCTCCGAGATCTTTGGTTTCCTCCCACACTCCAAAGACATACAGGTATGTAGGTTAATTGGCTTGGTGTAAGTGTAAATTGCCTCTAGTGTGTCCAGGATAGTGTTAATGTGCAGGAATCACTGGTTGGTGCGGACTCGGTGGGCCTGTTTGTATCTCTACACTAAACTAAACCCTAACTGCAAATGCTTGGAGCCACCAGATACCATAACCCGGTTCCCAACCACATGCCACCCACATGCTTCTTGTAAAGGAATCTGAGTTATTAAATAGAAACAGAAAATGTTGGAAATATTCAATAGGTCAAGCAGAATCTGTATAGTGAGAGAGGTGTTAATGTTCCACATTTAGGGCAGCACGGTGGCGCAGCGGTATTGCTGCCTTACAGCGAATGCTATGCTGGGGACCCGGGTTCGATCCCGTCTACGGGTGCTGTCTGTACGGAAGTGGTGTTATCTGGTCAGTGCAGACCCGGAGGGCAGAAGGCCCTGCTTCCACGTTGTATCTCTAAATTAAACTAAACTAAACTAAATTAGTGACCTTTCATCAGAATGAATTAGACATGTTTGTATCGCATATTACACACTTAAATCCAATTAAAGTTTAAGTTCCAATCCTCCACAAAAATGTTTTCTCCTCATTGCAAAGGTTTTTCTAAAGTCAGAAAAATATGGATTTTAATTCATCAATGATATGTTGGAAGATGTTGTTGAAAAGAGTTCTTGTATAAAATTGTCTTTATCATTTATCCAAAGTATTTTTATGCTTTTTGCCATTCAATCCAAACAGCAGATGCTTATCTCTTCCATCAAGTATTAATTCTGTTGGGAGATATCATCACCAGATCCCCTTTGATGGGGTTGGCAGGATGATTTAACACATCACTGGTGAACTTTAAGCTAATTACTGGATGGTCATGGATAATAATGCAATACTTGTTGATGGGATTATTAACAGAGAGAAAAATATTTCACAATTTTATCAGCATTTTTAAAAGATGGAGAAGAAGGCACAGTCAAAACTCTCAGAACTTGGTTTTGGAAAGCAATTCTCAGCCCCAAGAATCATGACTTTGAGAAAAAAATTCCATTCAGAAAGGTTCTTTAATATTCCTTTGAAATATCACATTTACCAAAACATCTGAACTTGTGTCCTTGATTAATATGATCAAATTGCCAGTTTTCAAGTTCAAGTTCCCGTTTATTGTCACAACCAACTAAGATACAGTGAAATTTGAGTTAAAGTGAAAAGAACACAATACACACATAAAATAAAAGATTAATATTAGCATCCATGACAGTGGAATCAACATTCCTCACTGTGATGGAAGGCAATAGTTCAGTCATCTTTGTTCACCGTGGTCGGGGCATTGAACCCTCCGCACTTGCTGACGGTCCGATGTCTAGGCCCTCTCATCAGGCTGATCGAAACTCCAGCGTCGGGACAGATTGAAACAATCCGCGGCATGGAGCTCTCGAGTCGGCCACTTCATACCAGAGATCTGGCTTCACGGTGTTAAAGTCCACTGGCCCCTCGATCGGACTCTCCTTCTGGGGATCCCCGGCTCCGCGATGGTAAGTCCGCGCCGTGCCCGCGGCTTGAAGCTCCGGGCCGGTCTCCAGGAAAGACCGCACTCATCCAATTTGTTAGGCCGCGGGGCGGAGTTTCGAAACAGAGAAAATCGCATCTCTGTTGAGGTAAGTGACAAGTTTCCCCCTATTCCCTCCCCCCTCCCCCCACATAAACTAACAAAGAAACATTGAAACAAATATTTAAGACATACTTAAAATAATAAAGACAGAGAAGGGACGCGATAGACTGTTGGCGAGGTGGCCATTACTGGCGCCATCTGGTGGTCAGATTTATGAGCACAGAAAGCACAGAGCGCAAAAGATTATTGGGACACCGCTATCAGCCTTGGAGGGCATCTACCCCACACGGTGCCTCAGGAAGGCCGTCAGCACCCATAAAGACTCCTCTTACCCTTGTAATGGACTGTTCGAACTACTCCCTTCCGGCAGACGTTACAAGGACTTCTACGCCTGCACCTCCAGACTCAGGAACAGCTTAATTCCCAGAGCTATAGCGGCTCTGAACCGGCCCTGCTGAGTGCCCCCCACCCCCATGGACTGTCTCCGTCAGATGGTCATGTTGCACAGCCACATCTGCACTTTAGTCTGTTTTGACTTTACTGGTCTAATGTTCGTTTTACAAACCTTGTTCTCGGGGTATCTAAACCTAAATTTTATTTGTCGATTAAGTTATGACATCAGATGGAAGTTGCAAACCAAATCTCGTTGCACTTATGTGTAATGACAAGAAAAGATATTATTATTATTATTATTAAGAAGCTATGTAGCTCTTCTTGTCAGTACAGAAAGAATCAAGTGTACAGTTAAGTATTCTTTAAATGTAGTAAATTGTTCTGCTTCCATAGTTCTTTTGGGTCATGTGTTCCACACGTTCATTAGTCCATGGGTGAAAAAAGGCTCCTCAACCTTTTTCTACACGGTATATTCAGGAATGTATTGCCTGCACATGTTTTTGAAGCAGGCTCCATTCCGATCAATAAGACTGAATTAGTGTAAATTTATGATGAAGAAAATGTCTAAGTCGATGTATGGCATTAATCATAAATCCCAGGATGTGAGAGCAACAGTGCCTTAAAATACTGGATAGTTATGATGGTACCAGTGGCCATACAAAAAACACAAAGCTCTGGAGTAACTCAGCAGGTCAGGCAGCATCTCTGAAGAACATGGATAGGTGAAGTTCAGATTGGGATCTTTCTTCAGACTCCAGCACTTTGTTTTATTTGGTAAACTAGCATCCATAGTTCCATAAAGTGAAGTTGCCTGATCCGCTGACTTCAGCAGATTCACCCCTCAACTTTGTCAGCTTAGCCACAATTTATGTTAGCTTGGTAAATAATGCCAAGTCACTGCCAACAAACTCCATCCCATTACCTCACATTTCTGATAGAATTCTATTTATCTTTTTGCTGGACACTTACTACCAGTTTAGATAACTGCAGATGCTGGTTTACCAAAAAAAAAGATACGAAGTGCTGGAGTAACTCAAAGAGCCAGGCAGCATGTCTGGAGAACATGGATAGGTGATATTTCGGATTGGGACCCTTCTGTCTAAAGAAGAGTGCCGACCTGAAGTGTCAGCAATCCATGTTCTCCAGAGATGCTGCAGGGGCTACTCCAACATTTTGTGTCTTTATTTATTTGCAATTTTAAATGTTTCCAAAATTATTAAACATGTCTACATTTTATAATAACTGAAAACTTAATTATTATCTCATATTTGTCTAACTTATTAACATATAATTAAAACAAGTGACTCGGAACAAAGCCATGTGAAATTCCACAAACAATTAGCTGTAATTGTAAACTGTTATCCTTCATCAATGAGTCAACTATTGATGTTATGTCATTGTGCTTGGATCCCATGGGTGTTTATTGACTGCGTGAAATCTTGCAAAACCACTGCTAAAATCCACGTAGAATACATCAATCATATTACGCAGGAAAGAACTGCAGATGCTGGTTTAAATCAAAGGTAAACACAAAATGCTGGAATAATTCAGCGGGACAGGATGCATCTCTGGAAAGAAGGAATGGGTGACGTCTCAGGTTGAGACAATTCTTCAGCCTCTATGTGTCCCTGTTGATATTATTTTGGTTAACATTTTTTGGTTGGAACATTTCAGTCTCAGGTTTACCTGAACATGTAGCTTGACATGTGTAGGTAGGAACTGCAGATGCTGGTTTAAACCAAAGATAGACACAAAAAGCTGGAGTATCAATCTGAAGACGGGTCTCAACCCGAAACATCACTCATTCCTTCTCTCCAGAGGTGCTGCCTGTCCCGCTGAGTTACTCCAACATTTTGTGTCTAATGTCAATCATATTTCACCACCACTCCTTATTACATTCTCAAAATGTTCAATCATTGGTCAGACAAAGCTATTCCCTAAACAGTCCACGTTGACTGTCCTTGACTAATCCATTACTTCCTTAAGGGTTCTTTAATGATATGCACAGTACAGTGTCAAAAAAAATTGCAGATGCTGGTTAATGCACAAAAGGACACAAAGTGCTGGAGTAACTCAGCATTCAGGCAGCCTCCCATGAGATCTTCTTTTGAGTCTGAGGAAGGGTCTCGACCTGAAACATCACCCATGCATGTTCTCCGGGAATATTGACTGAACTGCTGACTTTGTGTCCTTTCGAACACACTACAGAGGTTAGGCCAACCAATCAGAAATCGTCATATTTATCTCTATAACTTCTTTAAGAATAGTCCTCCAGTCCTCCTGCACCATGTACATAGCCACAAATATTTGAAAATAATGATGAGAGTCTCCAGCATTTCCTTCCTAGCATTTTCTAACAGTGTGGGGATACAATTTTTCCAGGCTAGCAATTTACTGAAAACTTTAATAATTCCTCTTTCATTATTTTTATTCCATCTATTATTTCACACTCTACCCCCTTGACCATTGAGTTTGCATTGTTCTCTATTACAGCGCAGGGTTCAGATTAATTAGAAAAGGTTCTGGCTACCCCAAATCTTTTCACTTAACTAACCAAGCAAAGGAAACTGTAACTATATCTAAGAACAGTGATCTTCAATCCATTTCCTGAGATGAAAAATTGTGTACTAACATCATCAATCAGCCTGCAAGGAAATTTATATTGTTGTCAGCTGAGCCAGTCTTCAATATGTTTTTAAATATGAGCCTTTAAATGTGAACATCTTCGAGATTGTAATCAGAAAATGTGATTCATTTTGCATTCAGTTTTCAATTTATGTCAAAAATAAATTCTAAACTGATAGAACAATTCAAGTTTAATCACCAAACGTACTAGGAACAAAGTCAATATATAATAACATCTGCTGCATAACTGCAATAAAAACAGTTGTTTGTACTTACTATTGTGTTATGATTTATCACATCATGAAAGTATACAGGCAGTATACAACATTTAATAAATCTGATGTTTTGCAGGTGACATTAAAAAGTGCAAAGCTGAAGACAAATGTTTATAACACACACAATTTTCATAAAATATCAGATCAATCTGACATGTTAGATTATTAATTATCTAATATCAATACTCTTGTGGTTGAGATTCTCCTTATTGGACTGATGAAAACTACATGTGCAAACTGCTATTCACTTAAAACATAGAACAGTGGAACACAGAACAGCACGTTCAGCCCATCATGTCTGTGCCACCTCTGATCCCAATTATAAGAAATCCCATCTACCTGCAAATGATTCATACCCCTCTATTATATGCTTATTTCATGTGTGTATCTAAATGCCCCTTAAATATAGTTATAGTATTTGCTTCCATCACAACCCTGGCAATGTAATCCTGGCACTTATCACTGTGTGTGAAAAAAACCTGCCTCCCACATCTCCTTTAAAGTTTTCCATCTTGGACGACACAGTGGTGCAGCAGTAGAGTTACTGCCTTACAGCGCTTGCAGTGCCGGAGACCCGGTTTTGATCCCGACTATTGATGCTGTCTGTACAGAGTTTGTACGTTCTGCCCATGACTACGTGGGTTTTCTTCGAGATCAGAGAGCCTTTGATAAGGTGCCACATGGGAGGCTGCAAAGGAAGATGAGAGCCCATGGTATCAAAGGGCAGATACTAGCATGGATATCAGGTTGATCACCCCCGCGGTCGGGGGCCATAAACCTCCGCAGTCGCCACTGCGGGTGGCCCGCAGCTTATAGCTCCCCAGACCGCGGCTTCAGGCTGTAACAGTCCGCGCGCCAGCAATCGGAGCACTCTCTTCTGGCAACCCCAGCAAGGGCTCGCCCACTCCGTGATGAGAAGTCCACGCTGCGCCCGCTGCTGACACTCCAGGCCCGACTCCGGGAAAGGCCGCACCAATCCATGGTGTTAGGCCGTGAGGGAGGCGACATGGAAAAAGTCATCTCTCAGTGGAGGAGGAATCCGAAAGCGGTTCCCCCCTTACCCCCGCCCCCCTCCCCTCACCACCCCCCACACAAGACACAGCAAGAGACATTGAAACACGCATTTGGACACACTAAAAAAACAAAAAAAAGTAGAAAATGATGCTCACGCTGCTGGCAGGGCAGCCGACTCGCAGCTCCCCTATCGCCCCCATCGCATACAGCACATAATCATCCGGCATTTTCACCACCTCCCAACGAGACACCACCATTAGCCATATCTTCCCATCTCCACCCCTTTTTGTTTTCCGCAGAGACCGTTCCCACTGCAACTCCCTGGTTAACTCATCCCTTCCTACCCAAACCATTCCCTCCCCAGGTACTTTCCCCTGCAATCGCACGAGATGCAACACCTGTCCATACACCTCCCCCCTCGACTGCGTCTAAGATCGTGGATAATCTTTTCAGGTGAGGCAGATGTTCACTTGTACCTCCTCCAACTTCATCTACTTTATCCACTGCTCCACGTGCGGACTCTTATATATCGGCTCAGTGATTGTGTCGTTGAACACCTCCCTCAGTCTGCCTAAACCCACCTCATGTCCTGGTTGCCAAACACTTTAACTCCCCCTCCCATTCCCACACTGACCTTTCTGCCCTGGGCCTCCTCCATTGGCAGAGTGAGACCAAACGCAAATTGGAGGAACAACAGCTCCTCCCAGCGGTATGAATATTAACATCTCTAACTACAGGGAAGCTTTGCCTTCCCTCTCTCTCCATCCCTCCTGCCTTCTCAGTTCTCCGACCAGTCAGACTGTCCTCGTTTACAATTCATCTCAGTTTGTTTTGTTGTTAACCTCTCCCAGCTAACAATGATCTATTCTACATTGTCCTTGATCTCCATCACCTTTGTCTCATGTTCACAACTTACATTTCCTTATCTCTGTAGTTCCCTCTACCCTGATTAAGGCAGAAAAATGATCTTGACCCGAAAGGTCACCCATTCCTTCTATCCAGAGATGCTGCCTGTCCCGCTGAGTTATTCCAGCATTTTGTGTCTAATTGGAACCAGAAATTCATTCTTATGACCCACATGATAAGTACAGATGTACTTTTTATAGATCTGCCATTGTCGAGTTTCTGGCCTTTGGAGTCCTAATCCCCAGTTAAGAAGCTCTGTGCAGCAGCTGAGTTTTACATAATGTAATGGCATGAAGATAAATAGGAAAAAGACATCTCACAGCTGGCTCAGCTACATCACTGGCTAAGCTACATCACTAGATCTTCTTATGATTCACTCCTGCTCATATCACTTTTGCTAACGTTCCAATTGATACCTCCACCCCACCAGCTACCCATCACACATTTCTATCCCTTCCCCCTCCCAGTTGCGTTCACCAACTGTTGGATGAAGGGATTCAAAGTAACATTAGCAAATTTGCAGATGACACAAAGCTGGGTGGCAGTGTGAACTGTGAGGAGGATGCTATGTGAATGCAGGGTGACTTGGACAGGTTGGGTGAGTGGGCATATGCATGGCAGATGAAGTTTAATGCGGATAAATGTGAGGATATCCACTTTGGTAGCAACAGGAAGGCAGATTACTATCTAAGTGGCGTCAAGTTGGGAAAAGGGGAAGTACAACGGGATCTGGGGTCCTTGTACATCAGTCTATGAAAGTAAGCATGCAGGTACAGCAAGCAGTGAAGAAAGCGAATGGCATGTTGGCCTTTATAACAAGAGGAATTGAATATAGGAGCAAAGAGGTCCTTCTGCAATTGTACAAACCCTAGTGAGACCTCACCTGGAGTATTGTGTGCAGTTTTGGTCCCCTAATTTGAGGAAGGACATTGTTGTTATTGAGGGAGTGCAGCGTAGGTTTACAAGGTTAATTCCCGCGATGGCGGGACTGTCATATGCTGATAGAATGGAGTGGCTGGGCTTGTATACTTTGGAATTTGGAAGGTTGAGAGGGGATCTTATTGAAACATATAAGAATATATAAGAACGGTTTGGACATGCTAGAGGCAGGAAACATGTTCCCGATGTTCAGGAATCCAGGACCAGGGGCCACAGTTTAAGAATAAGGGGTAAGCTATTTAGAACGGAGATGAGGAAAAACTTTTTCACACAGAGGGTTGTGAATCTGTGGAATTCTCTGCCTCAGAAGGCAGTGGAGGCCAATTCTCTAGATTCTTTCAAGAGAGAGCTAGATAGAGCTAAAGATAGCGGAGTCAGGGGGTATGGGGAGAAGGCAGGAACGGGGCACTGATTGTGGATGATCAGCCATGATCACAGTGAATGGCAGTGCTGGCTCGAGGGGCCAAATGTCCTACTCCTGTACCTATTGTCTATGTCTATTGTCTGCTTTCCCTTTTTATATTATGCTGTTCCTTGCTATTTTTCTCTATCATGAAAGTTCTTTTAACAGGTAAATGAGCATCTTAGGTATATATACATTTGACCATAGAAAGCATCAGGCTATTTAGGACTGAGATGAGGAAAAACATTTCACCCAGAGAGTTGTGGATGTGTGGAATTCTCTGCCACAAAAGGCTGTAGAGGCCAATTCACTGGATGTTTTCAAGGAAGAGTCGGCTATAGCTTTTAGGGCTAATTGAATCATGGAATATGGGGAGAAAGCAGGAATGGGGTACTGATTTTGGTTGAACAGCCATGATCATACTGAATGGCGCTGCTGGCTCGAAGGGCTGAATGGCCTGCACCTGCACCTATTTTCTATGTTTCTATGTTCAGACTACGCCATCAAATTCTGATCAAAAAGCGCCATAAGAGGGAGCAGAAAGTGATTTACTACCAGAATGAGAGCTTTTAGCTATCTGCATAGGATGGAAGAAAATCACAATAGCTTTGGGATAATAGCTTTGTCAAGCTTGAAAGGGTTCAGAAAAGATTTACAAGGATGTTGCCAGGACTAGAGTGTGTGAGCTATAGTGAGAGTTTAAGTAGGCTGGGTCTCTATTTCATCGAGCGTAGGAGAATGAGGGAAGATCTTATAGAGGTATACAAAATCATGAGAGGAATAGATGGGAGTAGGGGAATTGAGGACCAAAGAAGGGGTGGTGGGTGTATGGAACAAGCTGCCAGAGGTAATTGAGGCTGGGACTATCTCATCGTTTAAGAAACATTTGGACAGGTACATGGATAGGACAGGTTTGGAGGTTTATGGACCAAGTGCAAGCAAGTGGGACGAGGGTAGCTGGGACATTGTTAGCTGGTGTGGGTGATTTGGACCGGAGGGCCTGTTTCCACACTGTATCATTCTATGACTCTAAAAGGTAGAAGCAGGCCATTCAGCCACTCTCACTTCTTTGGTGTTTTATAAGATAATGGCTGACTTCTCTTTACTTCAGCACCACTTTCCTGCTGTGACCTTGTGTGCTTTGATTTGTTAATATCTAGTAACCCAAAGAAGAATATGTAGGGTTTAAAAAGATGAGATCAGATAGGGCATTTGAGGTGTGTAAAGCAGAAAATAACACTTGGCAATCAAGCAGACAATCACATGTAGGCATGGGAGGTTAGTTTAACCTGGCATGTTAACCTGTTTGACATGGGTATTGTGGAGCTTGTTCCTTTGCTGTACTGTTCTATGTTTTATGATCTATCATTTTCAGTCTGGTTACCTACTGTCAGGATATGTCACCTCATCTTTCTCCTGGGTAGCAGACCCCTTATTTTGAGATTGTGGGTCCAGTTACTACAGATGCTTCCTGACCTACTGAATGTTCCCAGCATTTACTGTTTGTGAATGGACACCTCCACATGGGGCCAGGCTGGGCAAGATGGGCCAAATGGTCCCAATCACTGTTGTAACAATTTTATGCTACCATGCCTTCCACGTTGCTATCAAAGGTGCTTGCATAAAGCATGTTTAATGAGAGGAACATATTTGTTGCAAAAGGAGCAATATTTATGGGAATTCAAGGTAAGGCAAAAATGATCCGATAATGCAAAGGAGATATATTTTTTTAAGAAGACGTAGCTTCACTGGAGGATGGAGAGCAGCCAGCAGCATACTCAGGCGGGCTCCTTAGCTGCAGATGGCATTGCCTGTAAGGGACTTAAATTAAATGTACGGGCAATGCAAATGAGCTCCACATATGTTGGTAATACTGCTTCATTGGAACTGTGATAATCACTGCCCGGGAAGCTTTGTGCACTGCAAATTAGGCACACATTGTCACAAGGCGAATTTAGTGATGGTTGCCCTTTCCTGCAAAGCTTAAGACAATCAGAGCTAGTATTCCTTTGAGATGTATTCAAGGTAAATTAGTGCACTGTGAATGAGATCAGTTTAAGGAATTCATTTGCGTATGTTATACAATGTCAGAGTGAAAAGACATTGCAAGTTTCACCATTAACAAAATTTAATGACGCTAAACAGACAAAGGTCAATCACAATAATTATGTATACAAGTAGATAAATCAAATAATATATAAAAGTAGGCATAAAACATGCAAGGTGTATGCAGAATTTCCAGATATATAAAATCTGTCAACATCAAATAAGTATATTATTGAGAATTGATTTCAAGATTTTGAGCGTGTGATCCATTTTCGTTTATCATTTCGTTTACCATGATGTTTATCATTAAGAACTGCTTTTCCTTTCCAATTTTAGCAAATCTGGAAGCTATCTACAAATGTGGATTGGGTAAAGGGAAACTCCCATTGACATGGCCTATCATTTTAGATGACAGAATATGACAAGTTGTGTCTGTATGTGTGAAGCTTCTGTGTATAGCAGGTGACAGTAACCAGAATTGACAAAAAATGGTGACTTGTCAGATCAAAAATGAATGAAGATATATTACAAAAAGAATTGGCACTTGAAAATATAAAAATGACATTAGACAGAACACAGTAATAAGAGATGGCAAGCAGTCTACTAAGCTGTCTGGAGCAACCAAAGTCAGCTACACTTTCTCTGCAGAATGTCAGAAACAACATGGCAGATGACTGTATCATCTGTGAATTAATTTTGATATACATGTTTGGAATGCTGATATACTTAAGATTTAGTATTGTGAAATCTTGTGGCACTGGGGTTCATTTTATTTTAACGAATATCCCACCAACAATTTAAAGTAACTGATTTTCAACAATGCTTTTGTAAATGTTTCATAAAGAAATAAGAGAAATAGATATAGTCATACAGTCGAGAAATAAGCTCTTTGGGCCATCAAGTCTGAACCAATGAGCAAACACCGATTTATGCTAATCCTACACATCCCAATATATTCTCCATGCATCCCATCACATTCCCCCTGATTCTACCACTCACCTACTTATTGGGAGTAATTAACAGCGGCGTATGGACAGCACCAGAGGTCCCCGTTGCTGTGAGGCTATATTTTTACAAGCTGTGCCATTTTACCACTGCTATGTATGGATGAAATATATCAAACTTTTCTAACCCAGGTTAACTCTCCCATGTTAAAATGATGATATGCTTGTCCTAATTACAGTGGATTGCAAACATTGGTTGCAATCAATGATTTCCTATGGCAGTTCTATATTCAATTTTCAGCAAACTGTTGGTGATATAGGTTATGCTATCTAGTGACACTAATTCACCAATAACATGTTCACTGAGGTACAGTTAGGAAATTTCCAGACCTCATCGTTGCTTGAGTCTAAACATTGACCATGGAGCGTAATTCTAAAGGTGAGATGAAAGCAACTGCCCTTGACTTCAAGGAAGCATTTCTCTGAATGTGGCATCAGGGACCCTGGTAAATTCAACGGAAAATGTGAACAACTCCAATGGTTACACAAAGGAAAATTATTTTATGATTATGATATTTAAATGATTGTACAGTTTGATAGCCATAGGGTAAAATTATCTTCTGTGGCATTCTGTGCTGCATCTTGGTGAAACCAGTTTGTTGCTGAAGGTGCTCCTCAGGTTGACCAGTGTGTCATGGAGGGGGTGAGCTGTATGGTCCAAGATGCTATCAAGTTTCAGGAGCATCCTCCACTCCAAGACCTCCAATGAATCCAACTCCACTCCCAGGATGGAGCTAGCCTTCCTGATGAGCTTGTTGATTTTTTGGCATCTGTTGCCTTCGCCCTGCTGTTGTAATTAAACACTTAGTGATGATTCTGGATACTATTATCTGTATGAAGCACAACAATATTCCAGTATAATGCAACAACAAAAGCTGGAGCTAAATGAATAGTTTAAAACACTCAACATCTTGAAATCAGCAATTGCAGAAAATACTCAGCAAGTCAGACAGCATCTCTGGAGAAATAAACAGTGTTAGCAATTCAGGTTGTTGAGCTTTCATTGGAACATCTGTGATACATGTGGATTTGTAGATTATTCCAAGTCATGCATTATCCAATTTAAAATATTGTCAATATTGATTATAGCACTCTTTATTTAGCCGAACAAGCAAATAATAAAGTATTTAATTTTTTAATAAATTAATAATACTTAAATCAGTTTGATCCAAAAACAAAATCGGGGCAGAACTTTTGTGTGAACATGACCATACTGTCTTTGCAAATGTTTCACTTCTCATTGTCTATAATATTGCACTTCTCATTGTATACAATATAGAACTATAACTTTCCTCAAGAAAAATAAAGAACTTTAACTAATAAGCTTTGAAGAGTGAAAAATAATATGTATGACATGTCATTTGTCATGTGAAACATGAATTTACATCTAATTAACATTTTATTAAATTCTCAGAAGCAGTGGAGCAAAGTCACAACCATTTGGTGGGTAATTTACCGGAGAATTATTTTACAATTAGCAAATAAAATAAAGAAAATAGCTTTAGTAGGGAGGGCAATGAGGAGCATTAAGGGCCGGTCCCACCAGCATGCGTCTGCATGCGGTGAGCGCGACCAAATCGGCAGTGGGGGCCACGCGGAGGTCGGGTGAGTGGCGCGAAGTGGCGCAAAGTCCGCGGTACGTTCGCAAGGACAGAGAGGGACACACAGAGAGGGGCACGGAGGCACATATAGAGAGGGTCATGGGGGCACATATAGAGAGAGCCACCGAGGCACACAGAGAGAGGGTCACGGAAGCACATATAGAGAGGGACATGGAGGCACAGAGAGAGGGTCACGGAGGGACAGAGAGAGGGTCACGGAGGCACACAGAGAGGGTCACGGAGGCACACAGAGAGGGTCACGGAGGCACATATAGAGAGGTTCATGGAGGCACACATAGAGAGGCTCATGGAGGCACACAGAGAGAGGGCCAAGGAGGCACATATAGAGAGGGACACGGACGCACGACATCGACGCGGTGCGTAATGCGTCGAGGTGGCTGCGGGCGACAGACCCTTGCCGTGCAGAATTTTTGAATACGGTCAGTTTTTCGGAGCCCAGCGCAATGTCGGGACCAGCTCCGCACAACTCCATGCGGCTCCAGCGATCGATGTGGGGCCGGCCCTGCGAGGCTGGACGGCTCAAGCGACCACGTTAGGTCGCGTTCACCGCATGGAGTCGCATGCTGGTGGGACAGGCCCTTAAGACTTAGAGAGTTACCATACTTCAAATAGCACAATAGGATCCCTTCCATTCATCCACATGACAAAGCATCACTTTAACACCTCCTCTTCCAGACAGCACCAGACGGCAACAAAGATCCTATAGCAATCTTTGAACAGCAATACAAAACCTTTCACTGCTGCAGTGAAGTAGCAGACAAGATTTTCTGGCCAAGTGCTGGAGCAGGATTTCGGCTTTGAACCTTATGACTCAGAAGAGAATGCTATCAACTAAGCCAAATTGAAACTTGAAGTGTTTGGCAAAATTAGATTCAGTGTTTGAACATTAAAATTATGAGCCTGTATGAAGTTTTTAGGTTAGGGTTAAATTATTCGGAAGAAGGCATTCATGTACAGTAATGCCACCTCTATAAGATAAATTCCATAATTGAAATTAACAATTTAAAGCCATCATATTACCTCATCCCTGACAAAACTTCCTGTGTCTAAATCTATTTTATTTTAAATCAAAACATTTACATTTGAAAGAGAATTAGTGGACATTTAAAATATTTATGTTCAACCATGCACTTCTAAATAGATTAATTTGCTTTGTCCAGTTGCTTACAATATAAACTAAAAAATATTTAAAATTCATTTAATACTTTATGTAATTAGTATTAACAGAAAAGGATCTTGTCTCTGTGTGCTCCCAACACCAATGATAATTCATATGTTGCTGTTACATGTGTTTTTCATCTCAACACCATATGTAGAATACATATCATGGGCAAGAAATTTGTTTCCTCAACTCCAAACAAAATAGTGCTCTGCTGTTGAAAATTGGATTAGCCTGAAGTGGAGTAATTCAGCTCTGTACCTTGGCATTCATCGGGAGGTTCATCTCCTGAATTTTCAATGGTATTTTCATTTTCTTTAATCTGTTAAAAGCATTTTTTCACGTGTAAAACTCCTCCGAATTACACCAATAATAATAAACAGCCTAAATTAATTTGCTGTAAGATATTCAAAACTCAAATTAGCTTCTCACAGATCAATTAGTTTTACCATGTTTCCTTTAAATGTTTGCTTTAAAGCTCCAGTACTCAAAATGTATTAATGTCCTCTTAGTCGATGATCTTCTATGATGTCAAATACAACATAATGAGTGTCGGAAGAAGGGTCTCAACCTGAAATCTTACGTCTCCATGTTCTCCGCAGATGCTGCCTGACCTGCTGAGTTACTCCAGCACATTGTATCCTTTTGTGTGTGAGGGGCTTGACTGGTTTGTCCATGGTGGTCAGGGTCAGGTATCATCTCAGCTTCTAGACTACAGGATAATTCCACGCTGTTACTGCTGACCTCTGCCACATTGCACGATTTGCTGTTTGGTGCTGCATCAGGAAGGTCATTCATCTTCATACTCAAGGAGAGGATACCTCCCTTTCATCCCACACAGACAACATGCTTTCATCAGGCACTGTTTCTAAACAACCTGCCCGAGTACTTCTTCAAGGTCTCTCCCAGACCATTTCCATTATTACGTAATCCATTAATTCAATAGGGTTGTTCAGTGAAGTTTAGTTTGGAGATAAGGTGCGGAAACAGGCCCTTCGGCCCACCGAGTCCACGCCAACCAGCGATCCCCGTACACTACGCTATCCTACACACTAGGGCCAATTTATAATCTTTACCAAAGCCAATTAGCCTACAAACATATACGTCTTTGGAGTGTGGGGGGAAATTGGAGCACCCGGGGAAAACCCATGCAGTCATGGAGGATTGTACAAAAACCATGCAGACAGCACCCTTAGTCAGTCTCTGGCGCTGTAAGATAGCAACAATACCACTGCACCACGTGTGCCACCATGCTCCTCTATATGTGGGAGAGTGTTGCTCGTACTGTAGTATGTCCCTGGAAAACCTACACACAAAATTCACTTGCTGACAATGGTGAGAATTCAGTAAAGAACCTTGGACTGAAATTGGTAAAGTCAGTTTCACCAGAACACTATACAGTGCTGCTCTGTGAACTATACAAATAAAACTCTTTTGATCATTATACAACTGTTACAAGATGCATTGAGTGATCAACAGCAGTAGTTTAAAGCCCAAAAAAGTATCGTAGAACAGTTTCTAGGGTAAAAAACAAAGTGCTGCAGGGGCACAAGTGAGGCAGGCTGCATCTGTGGAGGGACATGGACAGACAACGTTTCAGGCCAGGCTGCTCTATCAGACTCAAGAAAATTCTGTTCCTTTCTTGGGACCCTTCTTCAGACTACCTGAATAAGGGTCTTGACCCGAAACCTATGCATGGTTTTATGACCTGTTGAGGTACTCTAGGACTTTGTGTCTTCTTTTGTGAACAAGCATCTACAGTTCCTTCTTTCTACCATCCAGGACACAATGGCCCACTGATGGCCCACCAAATCAGCCAACTTAAAATCCATTGAGCAAAAACCAAACTGCTAGAGGAACTCTGCAGGTCAGGCAGCATCTGTACAAAGAAATACACTGAGGGTATTTTGGGCGGGACCTTTCTTCATACTGAGCCCATTTCTTTCCACAGATGCATATCTGTGGAAGGAAATGGAGTCCGTATGAAGAAGCCTTACCCACTGAGTTCCTCTGGAAGTTTGTTTTTTGCTCAATGGGCAACACGGTGGCATTTCAGTAGAGCATCAGAGCATTATACTGTTTTCCTGCGCCAGAGACCTGCGTTCGATCCTGACCACAGATGCTGTCTGTACAGTTTGTGCATTCTCCCCAGAACCTGCCTGGGTTTTCTCCGAGACCTTTGGTTTCCTCCCACACTCCAAAGGCATACAGGTTTGTAGTTTAATCGCCTTGCTGCAAATGTCCCTAGTGTGTGTAGCGTAGTGTTAATGTGCGGGGATTGCTGGTTGATGCGGACTTGGTGGGCCGAAGAGCCTGTTTCCGTGCTGTATCTCTAAAGTAAACTAGACTAAAAGGTTCCAGTAACAGCAGTCTGCTGTGTCTCCATTTAAAATTCATAGTCTCCATCACCAGTGTACTGTGGCTGCATTATGTTCCAACTGCAATCTGCACTGCAGTTACTCTCCAGTCTGCTTCAAAAGCTCATAGAAAACCCCCAACCACTATGAACAATAAGGAAAGGGACAGAAGGCACCTGGGAACACATCTATCTGCTAGTTCCCCTGGAAGTTCCATGCCATTGGCATGGAAGTGTATTGCTACTCCCTCACCATCCAGGGTCTCTCTGCACTCCAGCAATGTCCTCAGTAGTACCCACCAGTATACTCACATCAAATGCTGTCGCATTTCAAGATGGGACTCACCATCACCTCAGTGGCAATTAGGAATGGGCAATAAATAAATGGGCAAAATGTGCCAGCAGTTTTCAGCAGTTTCTAGGAAATTAATAGAAAATTGCATATAGAGTTGATGCTCTGTCATCATTCTAAATTAAACATGATAAATTTCATTAGTGTAATTAACTCTGTGAATGGCTATTAAAAAGAATAAGCACCACAGAGACTCAGATTAATCAAGCAATGCTGTTCCCACAGTGGCGACATTCAGACTACACATCAATTATCAACTGCTGCATTTTCATGACAATCTCTACCTTCCTACAGACAATATTAGTACCATTGCAGTTTCTTTACCAGGTAGGTATCAGCAGTTTGTTGTGTTGGCAAACCTTTCTCCTAATACACTAGAGTGATAAAAAATTAATTTTTAATTGCGAGCTCACAGTGTTCATTTGAATGTCATAAACAAAAGAAAACAATAGTTTAGAAATTGGACCCTTTGCGCTCGTATTTTATCTGCAAACCTTGCATAAAGGTAATTATTCCAGGATTTGTTCATGCTGGCCACCATAACTTGGTCCTATTGTGCTAATCGTGAAATTAGACCTGCAAATTCTATGTACAATTACCTTAATGTAGCCAATAGTCACAAACATGTTGCACATCTAATGATTAGTGCACAGTGACCGTTTCCATGTGACATGGCATAAACTGGTGCATGAAGTTGCAACTTCAAACTGTTGTTTATTCGTCGCAAAAAAATAAGGAGCAATTTTGCTGCAGTTCAGCAGAATGATAGAGATTTGAATGAAAGAGATCCCATGAGATATCAATGCTTAACTTCCAGCATCTGCCAGACCCATTTTTGTATTGGTGAGCATATATGCAGACTCATCACTGTTTGTCCCCTCAGTGATTGCAGCAGTATCACGTTAAGTGTGCTGCAATATTTGCTAGATTGATAAGCCCATACCTAGCAGTGGTGCAGGCAAGATCGGAGTATTATATTGCATGAGTAGTACAAGTACAAGATTCCGGCTAGGATTGCACTATCATTCAATCCTGGTCATGGGTGATCTCTGTATGGAGTTTTGTATGTTCTTCCAGTAAGTGCATAATACCATAAGAGATAGGGGCAGAATTAGGCATTTGGCCCATCAATTCTATTCCACCATTCGGTCATGGCTGATTATCTCAACCCCATTCTCCTGCCTTCTCTCTGTAACCTTTTTGAAATCCTTATTAATCAAGAAACAATCAATATTAGCTTTAAAAATACCCAATGTCTTGGCCTCCACTGCCATCTGTGGCAAAGAAATTCCACAATTCAGCACCCTCTGGCTATAGAAATTCCTCCACATGCCAAAGCATTGCTGGTTGGTAGTGTAATTGGCAGGTGTGTAGGGGAAAGGAGAGGATGGAAATACGTAAGGGATAGTGTGATCAGTCAAGATGGGTGCGCGCTGATTGCCATCAATGTGCTGGGCCGAAGAACCTGCTTCCACACTGTATGCCTCTGCATTTATATCATATTCATGGAGCTTCAACTAACCATTCTGCTCTTTTTTTCTTCCTGTCATCTTTACGATAGCTGGTTGCTTCAGTAGATGTGTCGATCAGCAGGCTGCCGGATTCAGATTCAGATTCAATTTTAATTGTCATTGTCAGTGTACAGTACAGAGACAACGAAATGCATTTAGCATCTCCCTGGAAGAGCGACACAGCAAATTATTTGAATAAATAACAATAAGTGTCCGGGGGGGGGGGGGGGGGGGGGGGGGGTGATTGGCAGTCACCGAGGTATGTTGTTGAGTAGCGTGACAGCCGCCGGAAAGAAGCTGTTCCTGGACCTGCTGGTTCGGCAACGGAGAGACCTGTAGCGCCTCCCGGATGGTAGGAGGGTAAACAGTCCATGGTTGGGGTGAGAGAGGTCCTTGGCGATGCTGAGCGCCCTCCCCAGCTGCTAATTAATGCTTTGGCCCTTTTCAATTATTTTTTAATGAATCTGGATATACAAGTTCATGCTAAGATTGCCATTACTTAATGATTGTTAGCACCCAGTGGCGGACATCATTCTGTACTTTTAAATTACAATCATTCATAAGTGGTGTCTGCTCTGTATCATTATCAAACCCATTTTAATTCTAATTCATGTCTTTACCCTCCCATCACACTGCAGGTTTTTAAATGTCTTTCTTTCAAGCCCTCAGTCCAGTGCATTTTAATGTGTGCTTGAAACTATGGCACCATAATTTAATGATCAATCACACTGGCACGACCTCTCTTCAATAAATCCATTCTTCCTCCTATTCATTGTGTGAGAATCTTAACTATTCTAATGGCCATCCATTACTTTGAATTTGTGGCCCTTAGTTACTGTTATTGAATTTCAGGTTTTTAAGCTAATACAGCTAAGCAAAAGAGCACAGTTTCAATGAGTACAATTTGCACCAGGACAAATTTAGAATTAACTGATAAGCTTTAAGTTATGTTAATTTATTACTGAAGATAAACTTAGGAATAAACAATATCACCTTTTTTAAAATGTTTTAACCTTTTTTACCATACATCTCATTTTTTTCAATTTTCATACAGTAATATGTTAAATCAATGCATTGTACTCTACCTGTAAAGCTCTTTCCACTGGAGAATGAATTCTGGAGGGACAATATGACGCACAAATATAGCGTGCTCAGCACTATTGATCAGAGATGTATTTTCTAGGTGCACAACATATACCACAGAGTTTTGTATGCAACTCGATACTCAACTTACTTATTGGCAGTCTTAAATCTCCAGATTGGCATCAACACCTCCTCATCGCTGACGGTCGAACTGACCATCAGCAGTGGGGCAGCTGTGAGCTGAGTGCTACATTCTCTTTTCGATTTGCCTCTATGCCCATTACTATGTAGCCATATACAACTCCGACACCATTTTTAAATTTAACAACCTGGCTCTGTGCGTGGGTGACCAGGCCTCATGAATTTGATTATGTTATTTGAAGAAATAACCGAGAAAGCTGATAAATGCAGGGTGGAAGTCATAGTCTATATGGACTTCACCGAGGCCTTTCTTAAGGTTTTGCATGGTAGGCTGCTCTAGAAGGTTAGATTGCATGGGATCCGGTGAGTGCTAGCTAATTGGATACAGCATTAGCTTGTGGTGGAAGATCTTTCAGACTGGAAGCCCATGACCAGTGGAGTGTGTCAGGGATTGGTGTTGGAACCATTGCTGTTTGTCATCTATATCAATTATGTGGATTAACATGTACAAGGCATGAGTAGTAAGTTTGCAGATGATGCTAAAGTAGCTGGTATCATAGATAATGAAGATGCTTAACAGGAATTACAGCAGGATCGTGATCAGAAGGGTAAGTGGACTGAAGAAAGGTAAATGGAGATAAGAGGATTCAGATCATTGTGAGGTGTTGCATATTGGGAAGTCAAACCAGGCAAGGTTCTTCATAGTGAACAAGAATGTCCTGGGTAGTGTTGTAGAGCAGAGGGATCTGGGAGTACAAGTACATTGTTCCCTAAAATTAGCATTGCAGGTAGATAAGATGGTGAAGACAGTTTTTGGCACACTGGCCTTTATCAGTCAGGAAATAGAGTTGGGATAAATATGTTGCAGTTGTGCAAGATGTTGGTGAGGATCACTTTGAGTATTATGGTCACCCTGCTATAGTAAGGATATTGTTAAGCTGAAAAGAGTGCAGAGAAGGTTTATAAAGATGTTGCCAGGATTCAAGGGCCTGGGATTTAGGGGGAGATTTGGCAGGCTGTGACTTTTCCTTGGAGTGCAGGAGGCTGAGGTGTGATCTTATAGAGGTGTATAAAATCATGCGAGGAATAGATAGGGTGAATGCAGCCCGGGTGCTCCAATGTCCCCCAACATTGAGTCTTTTGTCCAGGTTGGGGGAATGAAGAACTAGAGGGCATAGGTTTAAGTTGTGAGGGGAAAGATTTAATAGGAATCTGAGTGGTAACTTTTTCATACAGATGGTAGTGGGTACACGGAAAGAACTGCCAGAGGAGGTAGTTGAGACAGGTGCAATGACAACAGGTGCAATGACAACCTGGTGCAGTGGAGCCACCAGGGGCGCCGTACGATTGGCAGCCTCGCCAACAGTCTGTCTGTTTTTTCGTCTTTTTATTGTTATTTTTAGTGTGTTTTAAAAGGTTGTGTAAATGTTCTCTGATTTATTTTATGTGAGGGGAGGGGGGAGGGGGAAACTTTTTTTTCAGTCTCTTACCTTGCCGGAGATGCGATTGTTTTTTGGGTCGTATCTCCGGTCGCTCTGCGGCCTAACATCATAGAGCTGGAGGCCTCGCTCGAGACTGACTTTGAGACACACTGTGGGACGTGCGCTTACCACCGGGGCCGATTCCTTGCCTGGGATCGCTCCAATCGCAGCCTGCGGATTTGACCATCAAGAGCTCGCAGTGTCGGGAGAGACCAAGTCGGGAGCGCCAGAAGCCACACGACGTTCAAGCAGCCCCGACCTGGGGTTAGGTTGCCTGGCGCGAGGGAGCTGAGATTCCCCCCTGATGCAGGAATTGATCGCTCCGATGAGGAGCCCCGCCTACGGCTACGGGAGTAAGATCGTCCCGTCAATGGAAGGCTCGAGGTCCCCCACCGCCGGATGACAAAGAAGGGAAGAGATTTAACTTTTCTTTCACCTTCCATCACATTGGAGGCGTCACCGTGGTGGATGTTTATGTTAAAATGTATTTTGTGCATTCTGTTGCTTTTTATCTGTATGGCTGACTTGGCAAATGAAATTCCTCATATGTTGCAAAACATACTTGGCTAATAAAGTTTTATTGTATTGTATTAAAATAAATATAGACAGACACATGGACAGGAAATTAGAGGCATACTAGACTAAGTGTGGATCTGTTGGTTCCCGGTCCCCCAACGCAATATTCCACCACTCACCCGTGCACGATGCGATGTTCAGTCAAAATGGCAATTCCAGACTGGCAAACCTTCCCCAACTGCGCACGCAAACAAACAAACAAACAAACTAGATGAGAGTTTTAGCAATACATAGATGATCCACACACTAATGAGATTAACTTAATAAGAATATCTTGGTCAACATGAATGAGTTGGACAAAGGGCCTATTTCAGTACTGTATGACACAATATTAATACCTACATTGTTGTACAAATAACAGATGTCAATGAATCAGAATATGGGTGAGATTCTGAGAAGAAAGGTCTCGACCCAAAACATCACCCATTCCTTCTCTCCAGAAATGTTGCATGTCTCGCTGAGTTACTGCCACATTTTATGTCTCTCCAGGGAGATTGATAATGTGGTTGATTGGTGCCTGGACAACAATCTTGCTTTCAATGTTAGGAAGACCAAGAAGATGTTGTTGCCTTCAGGAGGGGGAAGCCGAGGGGGTATACACTTGTCTTCATCGGTGTGATGATGGTAGAGAGAGTCAAAAGCTTCATGTTCCTGGGTATTCATATCTCTGATGAACTCCGTGACCCAGAATTTTGATGCAATTTCTCAGAAAGCCACTAATGTTTCGAATTCTTCAGAATTAAAAAAAAATTCAGTATGATACTGAATACCTGCTTGAATGTCTACAAATACATGGTGGAGAGCAGATTACTGATTGCATCACCGTCTGGTTTGGAAATTGAAACGCTCAAGACCAAAATAAAGTGCAGAAAATGATGGACATTGCCAGGCCCATCATTGCTACTACCATCAACCACCCTACCATCAAAGGGGTCCACAGGAAGTGCTGGCTCAGAAAGACACCCAATGCCATCAAAGACCCAGACCATCCAAGCCATTCTCTCTTCTCACTGCTACTATCAGGAAGAAGGTACAGTAGTCTGAGAGCCATTATGTCTGGCTTCAAAAACAGTTTATTTCCATTAACCATCAGGTTCTTGAACAAACCTGCAGTTCCCTGCAGAATCAAGCACGGTGGTGCAGCGGTAGTGTTACTGCCTTCCAGCGCCTGCGGCGCCGAAGACCCAAGTTCGATCCCGACTTCGGGTTATGACTATGGAATTTGTACGTTCTCCCTGTGTTAGTGTGGATTTTCTCTGAGATTTTCAGTTTCCTCCCACTTTCCAAAGACCTACAGGTTTGTAGGTTAAGTTGCTTGGCATATGTGTACGTTGTGCCTAGTGTGTGTTGGATAGTGTTAATGTGCGTGGATGGCTGGTCCATGTAATGTGCCACAAAGATGCAGGAAATAAGAAATTCCTTGTGCATGTGATAAATAAATACTTGTGGCGCCATCTGGTGGTTAGGCCAGTTATAGATCGAACCGTCGTTAGCAGAACTGGAGCGGGCACGTGATGGCGTTTGGCAGGAAGATTACATCATGAGTCACTGATGTGCCAGACTTCAACTGCAAGAACTCAGTTAGTGCTCACTCTCAGCGCGCGAGTGTCTGACTCTGCATCTGCCAATAAAAACCACCTTGTTCTCAAATGTGTGTCTCACCATATTGGTGACCCCAACGATCCAAAACTGTTCTTTTGGATTTTCACGATAGACGCAGCTGGTAATCTACCTCAGCAACCCGAAGCAGCTGACAACCTGGCTCAACAGAATGCCGTTTCTCTCAAGCTGCCCGTGTTCTAGACATCGCAGCCCCAGGTGTGGTTCCAGCAGGCTGAGGCCCAGTTCCATGTTTGATGCATTATGGCCGATGATTCAAAGTATTATTATGTGGTCGGTGCACTGGATCAGAATTAGGCCGGTCACCTCATACATTTCCTGCGCCTGCCGGCAGCTGCCAACAAGTACGAGTGCTTCAAGGAGCTCCTCCTGCGCACCTTTGGTCTCAGCCGCCGCGATCGGGCGGTGAGGCTCATGCACATGGCGGGTCTCGGTGATCGCAAGCCGTCTGTATTAATGAGCGAGATGCTCACCTTGCTGAGCATCTGATGGTCATCAGCCCTGTCTCCTTTTTGAACATGCTTTCCTGGAGCAGATGTCCGAGGATATCCGACTACTCCTTGCGGGTGAGAATTTCGACGATCCTCGGCAGCTGATGAACCAAGCGGACAACCTGTGGCAGACCAAACAGCAGGGCTTTGCGCTACTGATCAGGTGTCAGTGGTGCCTCGGTGGGCCCAACGGCTAGTTCGTGCCTCTACCATGGGTTCGGCTGTGAAGCTGGGACCGAGCAACGCCGGTAAGAGGTCGTGGTGCTTCTATCACCAGCACTGGGGTTCGGATGCCCCTCGATACCGCCCACCCTGCACGTTTCCGGGAAACGCCTCGGCCGGCTGCCAGTAGTGGTTGCTGCGGTCAGCCTGAAACATTGCCTCTACATCTGGGACCGTCATTCAGGGCAACACTTCCTCGTTAACACGGGCGCAGAGGGCAGCGTTTTGCCCCCATCGGGACTTGACACTCGTTCCGGTAAACGGGGACCTTCTCTTACTAAGGTTAATGGCAGCTCCATCCGGACATATGGAGTTCGCACAGTCCCTCTCATCTTCGGCTCCTGCCATTTTACTTTTGCTGATGTCTCTTAGCCATTGCTGGGCGCCGTTTTCCTCCGGGCTCAATCCCTGCTGGTTGATGTGAGGGGGCAGCGCCTTGTTCGTCTGCCTGTTCGATTTCATTATTATGGTTCTGTGCGGTGGGGGGGGGGGGGGTGGTCATGTGGCTGAACGCTTTTTAGTAGTACTGGAATGATCACGTGACTGTTTGGCGGGAATATGATATCAGGAGTCACGGGTGTGCCCGACTGCAACTGCAAGGATTCAGTTAGTGCTCACTCTCAGCGCGTGAGTGTCTGACTCTGAATCTGCCAATAAAGATCACCTTGTTCTCAAATGTGTGTCTCACCATACACTCTTGACTGCTGAGTTTAATTTAACAAAGCTCAACAACAATAATGTGGTGCATGATGTACGAGTATTTAATTGAGCTACGGGGGAACAATATGTTCTAATTAAATAAAATTACATCACGATAAGTTAACACATTCTCCCTTTTGGCAAAATAAATCCATTCACCAAGTTTCACAACTATAATTGTTTTCCTATGCTGCTATATCTAATTGGACATCTATAGGACCAATTTTTATTTCCCTTATTCTCTAGTACTTTGCTCCATTGAATTAATTAAGAACAAAAAATCTCCTAATTTTCTGTCATTCAATAAAAACAAATGTAAAATTTACATGAGAGGGAAACTTTACAAAAAAATGCAAAAATAGACATGAAATTAATAATCTGCTTATTTATCTTTTGTTAGATGGGTTGAGGCAAGGCATTGATGGTTTAATCTCCCTTTGAAATTACCATGAGGGGATTGGGATAACTTTAACTTTTACCCCCTCCCTAATAAAATAAGTGTGTGCAGTTCAGACCAGTGGTTAAAAAGTTAGAAATCTGAAACAGAAAGCCCACCTACCTGCAATCCAGTGTTGCTGCAGATGGGACTAGCAGCAGGGCGAAAAGTCTATTTACCAGGGCAACACAGCAGCTAAGAGAGGAATTCATGACTTAAGCTTCTTCGCAACATGCTTGCAGCTGACAGTGTGGTGTGGAGAAAATAACCTGCTCCTGAACACCTTAAAGACCAAGGAGATAATAATAGACTTCAGGAAGAACAAAACAGAAATGGTACCACTAATCATCAGAGGGGACTGTGTGGAAAGGGTGGTGGATTTCCGCTTCCTGGGAATCCATATTGAGGAGGACCTGACGTGGAGCGTGAACACCTCTGTGCTGCTGAAAAAGGTCCAGCAGAGACTGCACTTCCTGAGGGTGCTCAGGAAGAATAACATCACACAGAGACTGCTGCTGTCCTTTTATTGGTGCTCCATTGAGAGCATCCTAACATACTGTGCATGCATGTGGTACACCAGCTGCACAGCGGCTCAGAGGAAAGCGCTCCAGAGGGCCAGTGACAACGCCCAGAGGATTGTCGGCTGCCCTCTCCTTACCTTGGAGGACTTACACAGTTCCCACTGTATCAAAAAATCCCAGAATATTATAAAGGACATTTCCCACCCCGGACACTCCCTGTTTGAACTGTTGCCGTCAGGCAGACGGTACAGATCTACAAGGACAAGGACAAACAGACTTAAAAACAGTTTTTACCCCACTGCTATAAAGGCACTAAATGTAACCGCCAAGGAACACGGGGACTAAGGGACTGTGGTTGATACACTGTGAAATCGACAGAAGGATGTAGGGTTGGGTGTTTATGCGTGCTATTTTCATATTTCATATTTATTTTAGTTGTTTATCTTTTTTTAATATTTTACCTTGTATGTATCGTTAGCTTTTATGGTTTGAATGGTGCACTGACATTTTTAAATTTTGTTGTACATGGCTCATGTTACAATGACAATAAAGAAACTATTACTATTACTATTACAGTGGGAAGGGATAAGAATGCCTCCTTCAAATCCAAAAATACCTTCAGTAATTCTGAGCTGTGAAATCTATTAATTTTCCAACTTCATGGACAACCTTAGACCCCAAACTAACTACAATTACCCCCTACTCTGACCATCATCTTCGCCTTAAATGCTCTTCAGATAATCGCCAGCTAAGGAAGCATATAATGTAGTGGTTAGCCATCATTGTTAATGCTAACAGTGTTTAATTTGTTTAATTATCTGAATTTAAGTTCCCTAAATGCTATGGTGGGATTCAAATGCAAGTTTGTTTTTTTCACGAACCTAGGCCTTTGGATATTCAACATCCAATTTAAACCACAAAGCTTGATAATGTTCCAGTAAGCAGGAACCATACTGAGGTTCATGATATTAGTACTGTGTCATTGGACTACCAACCCTCAATAGTCAACCTTACAGTATTTGGTGAACTTATTACAATCATTAGGACCAACGACATGGCTAATTGATTTGGAGTCAAACACATTGGGTCAATCCGGAGCATGGCTGTTGTCTGTGCGAAGTTGGTTAGTTCTTCCTGTGTTCACAGTGTTTCCTCTGTGTTACTTTGGTTTTCTTCTACATTCCAAAGTCATGGGACTTGGTAGGTGAATTGGGCACTATTGATTTCTCCTAATGTGTAAGTGAGAATCTGGGGCCAATTCATGAGAATGTAGTCTTTATATAATTGGTTAGTTTACCATTGCCATGGGCTCAATGGGCTGAAGTGCTTGTTTCTGTGCTGAGTCTCTCTATGTTGTTGCTGTGGTTTGTCACTCCTTCTCAGGACATATAGTTTATAGTGTTGAAATGTGTATGATGGCTAATCAGGTGACTGATTACACCAATGTGGGCTCAAACATTCCTTGAAGACAGCTGACAGAGGCGTACGGATGCTACAGAGGTTCTTGATTTTAGAGATTCTATTTTCTTCTTTGCTTCCTCTATTCCAGCTTCCACTGCTTTTTATGCGGGTATGCCGAACAGAACGATCCAATACTTGGTGTTCCCATTGTTGTGCGTTAATGTTGGAACTCTTCAGGAATGTTCCAAGACTCTTTGAATTTTGTCTTTCTGTCCATCATGTGACAATTTGCCCTCAATCAGCTCTCCAGAAAGTAGATGCATTTGTATTCTGTCACAAGCCATTCTTCTAACATCTCTCTATGATTGCATGATTCTATGACACTTATTATTGCAATTAAACAATTTGTCAAAATTACTATTAACTAATTTGGGTATCATTCTGAAATATCAATACCTTACCTGCTGGAACAGGAATGATCATGTTGAGGTATAGGAACAGTCTAACACTTTTGAAAACATTCACAGTTTTCAGATTTTTGTTGGAATAACTTAGTGGGTCAGACAGGTTATCTCTGGAGGACGTGGATAAGTGATGTTTCTGGTCTGATGAAGGATCCTAACATGAAATATCACTTATCCCTGTTTGCCAGAGGTGCTACCTGACCCACTCATGATCTCTAACATGTTATAGCTTTTTTAATATAAAATAGCAACTGCATTTGCTTGTATCTCCTCATTATAAAGCATGCCATCTGTATCTCCACATAACCTAATTATAGCATGAAACAAACTATTGCCTTTTATTATAATTACCATCTGATGGCAAGAAAATCATGGGTAATTGCAAGAAAAAAAACAATTATTAAAAACAGCATGCATAAATGTAAAGGCAATAATTAACTCAAAGGTTGACTTTAATGAAAACAGCACCCAAAAATGTAAGGGCAATAATGAACTCCAGGCTTCAACAATTGTCTTTGTTTAATGTTAAAGCCATCAGTACTATACTTGATAAATTAATACTTACTGACTCATTATATTTCCTGCAATGCATTTGAATCCAGAGATATATTTTTTACATGTTGTGATATAATTAGAAGAGTAGCTGGTTTGAGTTTCCATGTTCTTTATTTACATGCAGGCAGCTCTGATAGTGGCATTTCTCCAGAGATTCAAGGTGGTGATAACCGCAGAATGAAGCACAGCAGTAATCAGTCACAGGAATCTATTGTTCAGCAGATACAGCATTAGTTGCAAGCCGATGGCATTGCTGTTAAATTCTGATAGCAAAGATGTTCTCTGGAAGCTAATTCTGTGCATGAATCACGTTATGGCCCAAAGTTTAATGCACAATAAAGTTATAGCAATGTGAAGGATTTATATGCAGTTTTAGCTTGTCTCATGATGTGACCAAAGATAGAAAAAAAAGACATAATTTGTGAAAACAATTTGTAGATTCGATTTTTGGACGGGATGCTGCAGCATTCCTGCTCCATAATGATTATTTCATTGAATAGTAACTAAATAACCTATTAAATGGAAGAATGAGTTGATTTTATTAAATTAAACCTCAGGCTAAATTCTCTAAATTAAACAAGCATAAGATCTTCTCATAACTATGCTCAATGTATTCCCATTGGGTACTCCACAAAGGGATTTATTCAAACTCAGCTTCAAAAACCAACTTAAATCAGAAATTCCTATTTTGTACATTTGATCATTTTTCATTTTGACAAAATGTAAATAATTGCACATTTTAATGGCAATACAATTCAGAACAGGCAACTGCTCTTATTTCTGAACCTTTTCTAATGTTATCTTTGTTAACTGTCACAAAGATAGGATAGAGGAAACAGAATTGTTCTGAAATTAAAGATTTCTTACTGCATGCAAGGGGACTACTTGGTCCATTTCAAAGACATGTCCAATGTCTGTTATTTTTCATATGTCTGAAAAATGTTCCTTTTACATTTCATTCAGCGATTTTGCTGCTGAATCTGCCTGTCTGTCAAATCTTAAGAACTTATTGTAAAAAGATTTCAGCACATCTTACTCCTCGATTATTTGCCAGACTTCTTAAAACTGTGTATCGGGTTGTAAATTCTATCAATGGAAATTGCTTCCTTTTATCTTATTAAAATATTCATAATTTAGAACTCATCCCATACATTTCATTTTATCATTCCCTAATCGAAAGCCAAAAATCCCAGTTTATTTTATTTCCCCATTTACTTAGCTTCTCAGCCTAATATCATGCGTTAATCTCATTTGTGTCCTCACCAACATTTGTGGTAACATGGCGTGCCCTCAACAGGCAGTGTTCTAGCTGAAACCAAACCAGTGATGTTTGAATTTGTAAATTCAAATAGTTGGCAGCTCACTGATTGTTTTGTTGCATCTTATTTTCCACCTTTGCAAACCATCTTTTTTTTTTAAATTAGTAAAACATTTTTTTCAACCTGGAAAATGCCTGAAAAATTATGATTTGATTCAATTTGTTTTACTTATTTTTGATTCAGCTTTTACATGGCAATTCTTGCATCATAGTTTGTATTAGATTGTTTTTGTTACATATAGACAGTAGAGAATAGGTGCAGGAGTAGGCCATTCGTCCCCTCGAGCCAGCACCACCATTTACTGTGATCATGGCTGATCATCCACAATCAGTACCCCATTCCTGCCTTCTCCCCATATCCCCTGACTTTGCATTCTATAAGAGCTCTAACTTTCTCTTGAAAGCATCCAGAGAATTGGCCTCCACTGCCATCTGAGACAGAGAAGTCCACACATTCACAACCCTCTTTGTGAAAATGTTTTTCCTCATCTCCGTTCTAATTTTTTTTTTGTATGTTAAAAAGTGTTGTTTGGAGGTCTAGTCTTTTTATGTGGAGGGTGGGGGGGGAGGGGGAAACTGTTTTTTCTCAGTCCCTACCTTGTCGGAGATGCGTCTTTCTTCCAAGCCGCATCTTCGCCCTCTGCTCGCGGCCTACCACCTGGACTGGAGCAGCGTTTCCTGCCAGGACTGGCCAGATTCTTCAGCTCAGGCGGCGGCGCAGCGTTGAAGCACCATCGCGGAGCGGGCAATTTCTTACCAAGGGCCGCCGTGTGGTAAGCTCCGGAGTGCTGAGACCGCCGACTCCAACATCGCGGAACTGTGGGGTCTGCGGAGCGTCCAGCAGCGGTGGCGCTGACTTTGAACACCGAGGAGCCTGGGATTTTTCGCCGAGATCGCCAGTGTTGGTACTTCGACCAGCGCAGCCTGTGAACTTTGGGAGCCGTGGTCTACAGTAGCAAGCAGCTGTTCCAGACACCCCAAGCCGCTGAAGAGTGTTCTTCTGACGCCGGAGCTCCATCATCCGGCGAGAGGGCCTGAACCATCAGGCCACCATTGCGGCAACTGCATGGGGCTCAAATAGGCTCCGACCATGGAGTGAACAAGCGGAAGAGGACTGGACTTTGCTGCCTTCGCTCACAGTGGGAACCATTGTGGGGGATGTTTTTTTATGTGTAATGTTAAATTCTTCTTTAATGTTGTGTTTTATTTTTATTGGTGCAAATGGCAACTCAAATTCCACTACACCAATTGGTGTATGTGACAATAAATGTCCTTTGTTGTCCTTTGTCCTTTGTAAATGGCTTACCCCTTATTCTTAAACTGTGGCGCCTGGTTCTGTACTCCCCCAACATCGGGAACACGTTTCCTGCCTCTACCGTGTCCAAACCCTCAATAATCTTATACGTGTCAATAAGACCTCTTCTCATCCTTCTGAATTCCAGAGTATACAAGCTCTGTCGCTCCATTCTATCAATATTTGGCAGTCCCACCATACCGGGATTTATTCTTGTGAACCTATATTGCAATCCCTCAATAGTAAGAATATCCTTCCTCACATTTGGAGACCAAAACTGCGCACAATACTCCAGGTGTGGTCTCAGCAGGGCCTTGTACAACTGCAGGCGGACCACTTTGCTCCTATACTCAACTCCTCTTGTTATGAAGGCCAACATGCCATTCGCTTTCTTCACTGCCTGCTGTACCTGCATGCTTACTGCATTATATTCGCAGGGTGGGTTTTGCAAAATATCAATCATGCTAACTCTTATGCATTAGCGCCAACAGGTGCATGAGAGGAAAATACAGTGTAGTATAGCATGTCCCTTTAAGCCCATTGCTCAGATTCTCACGGCAGGAAGGCAATTTAAATAAGCACCTTCTAGAGACCAGAGGATAATTTTCTGTATATCTCCAGCTGTTTACCCTTGGTAACTGCCCTTTGGGAAAAGTTAATGAAGATGAACAGGAAACTATTTATATCTTTGCAGTAATTTTCAAATCTTGAAATTTTTATGAATGAATTGGGACAAATGCATGTTACGCACTGAAAAGAAAGCATTCATGATTGTACATACCTCCCAGTTTTTTAAAATTCTAATTAGACTTGTTTTTGGCAAAATACACTCTGCTGCTTTTAATTAACATAAACTGTAAATGCCTCCACTGTTAATGGCAATCGCTAGAGGTTTGGAAATTAACTTTCATTAAAGAGAGATATGATTTATCAGAGGATTGAGTGAGAAATATTTTTTAGTACTGTCATTTTTGACTTATCTGAAAATTGAATTCAAATAATACATCTCTAAAACTGCTACATCAGCTTCTATTGGTCTTTTGTGGCAAGACTCTTAATATTGCTATGGATTTCTCTAATCCCAAGAGCATACTGTAAACAGTAGAATGGAAGAAACACCAGCTTAAGTAAAGCAGCACATCACCATGTTTGCAGTGCAAGCTGTTTTTTAGCAATATTACATACAAAACAAATCAGATCTAAGAAAAATGCACTTTTGCTTTTCATCCCAATTATAACAATAGCTTGAGTTAGTGCCAGATAAGATATTTATTACACTTTATTATCTATAGAACTATTATTTGGAATTTCAAAAAATCAGTTTCAAAACCTATTCGACTCTCAAACTTACATAATTAAAAATCAGGGCAAAAGGAGTGCAAGTCAATGGGTGAAATGATCATATGTAGTGAACATATAGATAGACACAAACTGCTGGAGTAACTCAGTGGGTCAGACTAGGGTGGTGGAGGGGGGTTTGTATCCATATATCCCTTTGTTATCACCTTTCCACAGCCAACAATGGAACATTGTGGGCACCACCTTTCTTTGGTCATCGTTGCCGGCTCTGATTTGTTCTGAACTCTTTCATACCTCTAGTATCCCTCTCCCCTAACTCTCAGTCAGGAGAAGGGTCTCGACCAGAAACGTTACCTGTTCATTTTCTCCATAGATGCTTCCTGACCCGCTGAGTTACTCTGCAATTTTGAGTCTATCTTCAGTGTAAACCACCATTTTGTAGTGCCCATATGATGGTTGTTGGTTTGTACAGGCCAATGCCACCAGTACATTTTTACAATGTGGAGACCAGCAAGCAATTGTTGTTTTTGAAATGTATTTTTTCCTATTTTTCAGCATGAATGGAGCAATAGATTAGGTGGAGCGCTAGATCAAATTTAATTTTATTTTGTACATCTAAAGTTTCCTTTCCTTTTATCAACATCAAACAATGAATATATCTAGGTTCCTGAAAGCTGCTTCAATCATCTATTAATTAAATAGGAATTAGGCAATATCCCGAAAGGAAACTGGATTTGCAAATGTGATAAAAGACAGGAAAAGCAGATGGTCCCTTGCTCTACATGGAATTATTTGTTCATACAACAAAGGCTTACTGATTCCATTTCCAGACCCCACATACCAAGGAATTGTATTGAAAAGGCAAGAAACATTTTCACATACACACATACTCATAAACACAGATGAATAAATAGATTAAAACATATCAATTACAACATTGAATGTGTCATTGAAAATCTCACCTATTCCTTTTCTCCTGAGATGTTGCCTGACCCGCTGAGTTACGCCAGCATTTTGTGCCATCTTCAGTGTAAATTAGCACCTGCAGATCCTTCCTACACATTGAATGCTATTTGTTGATTATTTTACATAATTTACTGTTTAGTTACCAAGTCGTGTATTAAAATTATTTTACAGATATTAATGCTATATATAAATCAATATTAGCTGCAATGACACTTAAACATATAATTTTGGTTGCAGTACAGTCTAATTCATTTTGCATTCCTCAGCAAATCTTAGCTAGCAGAGATCGCCTTTTGCAAACTAAAATGTTCGAAATAGAAATGATGCTTTGTATGATATAGTGGTTTCTATTGCAACTAATATACTAAATGTGAAATGAGAAAAAAACAAATATATTTTCATAATCTACCCACTCCAAGTTCAGAGAAAGAGTCTTGATTGAATGCTTCTAGATCTGTAAATGCTCTTCTTTTAAGTTAATGCAACCGATCTTAACCAATTCCATTCACTCCACATGAAGTAAAAAAATAAGACTGCAGGGATGACCAGCTGCATTCCAGAACCTGTTTTATCCCTAATCAAACTATTCTAACAGCACTAGAAACTGATAACTACCCAAACTGTTGAAGATTAAGAACATGATATCCAGGTATAGAAGCAGTCCTACGCCCCCTGGAACTTTGTTTTCATTAAAATCATGAATGATCTGACCATGATCTCAACCCCTCTTTCCAGAATCTTTGGCTCCACTACCAAGCAAACATCTAATGTGGTTTAGAACATATCAAATGACTAACGCTTCGCAGCTTTGGAGTTGAGATTTCCAAAGCTTTAAAAACCCGCTGAGCGAAGAAACTCCTTGGGTACACAAAAGGCTGGAGAAACTCAGCTGGGTCCAACAGCATCTAAGGAGCGAAGGAGATAGGCGACGTTTCGGGTCGAGACCCTTCTTCAGACTGGTTAGGGATCAGGGAAACGAGAGATATAGACAGTGATGTGGAGAGATAAAGAACAATGAATGAAAGATATGCAAAAATGTATTGATGATAAAGGAAACAGGCCATTGTAAGCTGTTTGTAGTGTGAAAACTCCTTTGTCTTCTCCATCTTACAGGGGCAACCACATTTTGAAAATTGATTTCTTATAGCATGGGGTGGAAACAATCTCTCAGCATTTACTGTTGGATTCATTTCTTCACGAGTCTCTATTGTTTCTCCTTTTGATCCGAATTCCAAACCGTGCAATAATTTTCATTCAACAATTATTTCACCCAGGAAGCAATCTAGTAAAACTCATCTAAAATGTTTCCAATGTAAGTATATTCATCCTTATTTACAGAGACCAAAGGCAAGTACACTGGGTGTGATCTATTAATACCCTGTACACTTGTAGGATGGTTCTCTGCTTGACATGTGTACATTTTGTTTTCTGTTTAAAGACGCCCAGATTGCTCAATGTAAAAAAACAAAACAAAACAATTTAGTTGTTGGAAGCCTAAAATAATAATAGAAAGTCCTGGATATGCCCAGAAGCTGGGTTAGCTTCTGTGGTGAAACAGAGTTAATGTTTCAGGAGCAATGACATGATGAATGGTCATTGATCTCAAATGTTAACTGTTTTTTTCTCCATTGAAACAATATTCTGCTCTTGGCTTTCTATCCAGCTTTGGCGTGCCTGCAATAAAACAGAGAAATCCAATCCAGCTAGCTATCATCCAATCAGTCTACTTACAATTATTGGCAAATGGTGAAAAACATTGTGAACAGCCCTGTGAATAAATATTTGCATTCCTGTTGAATGATTTTCCTTCAGGGAATTTGCCAGACCTTAGTACAGCATTGGCACAAATGTGGACCAAATAGGTGAATTCCAAAGCAGAGTTAAACCCCTGTCTCACGGTGCGAGTTGGCCCACGAGTGACCCCGACTTTTCACTCGTGGTGATCACGTACAGCCAACGTAGCGGGAACGTGGGACCTCGCGCGATCAACTTGTCCACTCGTGGCGCTAACGGCAGGTACCCGCGAAACTTGTGAACTCGTGAAAAAAGTCAAACATGTTTGACTTTTTCCACGAGTCAAATTTACTGTTCAAGTTTAAAATTGAAACATTTAGACTCGTTGTAAGAACGTAGGGCCCGTGCGTTTAACGTAGTGATTCGTGAGTCTACCGTGGGAACTCTTTAAAATATTTCAGTGCCATTCACACTCGAGTCTTAATCACAAAATTTAATTCACCCTAGACTAAATATTCTTTGTTTTTTGGTCATTTTCGTCTTATTTTCCCATGTGTACAATTTTATATATAATGTATATCCTAAAAATATGTTAAAAAAAACTAGGAGTGAAAAAAAAGTTTAATTACCACAGGAGTTGGAAAATCATTCTATTAGAATGATTAAAAAAAAACATTCCAACGTCTAAACACTGGGCTTCAGCCCTATCCTACCCTTTCGGGGGGTGATTACTGCAGTTATTTATTGGAAAATTAGCTATAAAAACCATGGAGATGAATCAATGAACATTGGATTTTCCTGACGGGTAGATTTGGTGTTGCGGTCCGGCCAAGAGGAGGTGATGTGGACACGGTTTCAGTTACAGTTCTAGAGGAACATTGCTTCCGATCTAAGTCTCTTATGCACTCCTCAGAAGAACTGGGTGTGCTCTTCACCATTATGGCTCCCAGCCTACAGGTTTCTGATCTGAACAACTAACTTCTTCCCAATTTCTCCTCCACCCACTCCCCCACCCCCCCGATTTCCCTCTCCTCCTCGGCGCTCTTGTTCACTCCCTCCCTCCCTCCCTCCCTCCATCCCTCTCGCAGGGCTTGGTTCAAAGGGGGCAACGAGCCAAGCGGGGTCTGAACCCTTTCTGAAAACGAGCGCAAAGAGTAAAAAGTATTGTCAAGCGCTCCAAACTTCGTTTAAAATAAGTAAATCTGACCTTGGCTAATAATTTAAAAATAAATCCTTATACAAAACCAACACCTTACAAACTCTCTGTCTCTCACGCTGCCTGTTGCCTTGTGGGGGGTGTGTGTCGGAGAGAGGGGGTGTGGGTGTGGAGGGGACCCGATGTGAATGTTACCACTATAGGATGGCGAGCTTGGGCTCTGAGCTGCAGTGATAGAGAGCAGAGAGAGAGAGAGAGAGAGGGAGAGAGAGTGGGTGTCGCGTCAGCAGCAAAGTTATATACAACGGGGGTACACAAAAGGCTGGAGAAACTCAGCGGGTGCAGCAGCATCTAAGGAGCGAAGGAGTGAAGGAGACAGGTGACGTTTCGGGTCGAGACCCTTATATACAACGGGCTTGTACGCGCTGGCAAGATGGGTTTCCTTTGTTCTCATCCGGGGCTTCAGAGAGATCGGAGAGAATTAAGTCTCCCTTGCACACCACTCCGAACCCAAGGGCCTTGTCACCCCAGACAGATTAATGACGCCCCCCCCCCCCCCCCAACCTCCCTCACACCTGGGCACCAAAGCAGCTCAGGAGGCGAACCCTGAGCTCCGTCTCCCAACAATCTGATGCGCATTTTCCCTCTGTAGGTCATATTAATAGATGTAGCCGCGCTGATTTCTATCTTTAACTCAAAACCACAGGATGGAGATGTTTTCTTTAACATTGTTGCTTTATTAAAACATACCTTCATTCATGGTTGGCTCAAGTGTAACGGGAGAGGAACTTGGTAACTCGGGAGAGCACCTTGGAACATCGCATAAAGAACATGCCCGTGGGAACTCGGTTAAACACTTGACCATAAACTTTGAATCTCGTGCATAACCACGAGTCCGTTTTTTTTCTTTCACTTGGGGTCACTCTTGGGTGGACTCGCACTGTGAGACAGGGCCTTTAAGATGAAGTACTCTTCATATGCTTATTAAGCAGAGTTTCAACAATTCTCAAGAAACCTAACAGTAAGGTGCCTGAATACACAGCCCATTCCTTCTATCCAGAGATGCTGCCTGTCCCACTGAGTTACTCCAGCATTTTGTGTCTATCTTATGTGTAAACAAGCATCTGCAGTTTCTTCCTACACACTTAGGTGCTTGGTTTCCCTTTACCACCAGATCATTCACTGTCTCCACTACTTTCACACCTACTGCTGTGCCTGGTACATACAAATATAGTTATAACAGTTATCTATCCAGGCTACTGCAATACTACTTCCTAAAAATCTACTCTGTGCCACCAGAGGGAAAGGACAGCAGCTACAAATGACACCACTCCATACAAATCACAGACCAAGCTGCCTTGAAAATATATTGTCAAGTACTGCAAGTACTGTTTCATAATAATTACTAACTGTCTACCACTTCCTTTTTATTGGCAAAATCACTCAGATCAATTTTCAAGGAAGAAATATTATTCCTGACCATCTTTCTTTTCCTAATGTACATGATTTTACATTGAATTTTTACATCTTCTGCAGATTTGTCTGTACATTTTTTGTACTATTTGGTACATGTTTAAATCTCGTGGCTTTAAATCTCACAGTCACCATAATCTATTTTTCTAAATGGCATTGACCTGAAACATTAATTTCATTTCGGAGTCACGTGAGTGACTTCGTGAAGAGCCCGCCGGCGCGCATGCTCCACATATCGTCGTATCGCGTTGCTGCGACGGCTGGCGGTGGAGCGCGCTCCTTGCCAGCCCTTCATATGGGAGCCACGGAGGTAAGTATCCTACCTTAAGTTGGTGGTCCTTGTTGTCTTGATTGTTTTCTTGCAGCAAGGACATGGATGGGAGTTCCAAGGGCCGGAGGACGTCTGGACGAGGTCGCCGGTCAGCAGTCCCGGAGCCTTTAATATCGGCGGTACCTGCAGCGCAGGCCGGGACACAGGCGGGAATGTCGGTAAGCCTTACGGGTCCGGAACCGCCAGCACACCACAGTTCGGAGGAGTTCGACGAGGAGGAGTGTGGTGTGCCGCCAGAGCAGGAGGATCCTGCCATGGCAGTCAGGTCGTCAGCAGGCTTGCTGGCGACCTCGAGCAGAGGGGTGCGTGCAGCTGCATGGCCCTTTTCACTCAGCCCTCCAAGTAGGGGAAGGGCAGGAGCCCGGAAGCCTAACCCTGTCGGGGCTAAGGCTTTGCCTGCCGCCGAGGAGCGGTCAGGTTCCAGGGCGGGACCCGGGGCGGCTGTGAGGTCCAGTCGACGCCCCCCAACTCTCGACGCCGGGACGGGTCGGTTGGGTCGGGTCTCGTCACGGTCGCCGAGTCCCCCATGGATGGGTGGGCGAGACCATGCGTCGGCGAGGCCCACGACGTGGGCAGCCGGCAAGCCCGCGCGGGCATCAGGTATCCATGCTACGGCTGGTGCCGACACCACGCCGCAAGTGCCCTTAGTGGCAGCGGCTTCAGCTCCCGCTAAACGGAGGCGGGTGAACACGCCCGTGCGGGAATCGCGCAGTTTCACTTCGGCGGCTGTTAGCGACGACTACCGGCACCGGGTGGGCCTCGATGAGGTGCGGGCCGATGATAGGGGCCCCGGCAATTTCTCAGAGCCGGAGGACTCCGACCACCCGAGTGTTCAGGGTGAAGGGCGTATTGACCGTATGGAGCGGCTGCTGGAGCTCCTGCTTCACGGTCAACAGCAGCAAGCGTCCAGCAGCGACAGGCACAGGGCTGTTTCACCAACTTCCACCATCAGCCTGGAGCAGCAGGATGAGGAGGTTTTGGTTGATCCCATACCACCTCCGTCAGATTTACCAGCGGAGGAACTTCTCGATGTGGCCACTAAGTTCGCGGCCCCACACACGTCTGGGCTTCCCCTGAACTCGAAATTGGCAGCCACAGTGGACTTCCTCAACAACCATCAGCTCCAGGAAGAAGTTCTCATTCAGGCCATGAGCCGTCACAAGGCTCCATCCAACTGCAACTCCCTCAACGTGCCTGTGGTCAATACGCCGATATGGGGCAACATCAGTGCGGCTATCCGTCAACAGGAGCTGAAACTTCAGCGGATCCTGAAGCTCCTCACGGCCGGTATTACCGCCTTTGTGCGGTCGGTTGATGGGGATGAATTAAATTTGGATCAAGAGGATGCTCTGGCTCTATTGTGCGCAACTCAACATGAGATCAATGGGTTCCGCAAAAGCAGCATCCGCCCGGCGCTCAACCCTAAGTTTGCAGGGTTGTGCAAACCACCGCCGCCGCCGCCGCCCCGTCAGCTCTTTGGAGAAGATCTCTCGAAGAGGGTCAAAGAACTTGACGAACAAGCCAAAACGGTGGGACATGCGCTCTCACAGTGTCCCCACGCCATCGGGCTCGAAAGCTCCGCTTGTTCGTCCACGAGGGTCTGCCAGCACCTCTACAAGGACCTACCCTCCAGCTCCACTCCGTTACCAACAGCCCCAGCAGCAGGGGGCTTTTTTAGGACAAGGTCGGCAGAAACCCTGGTGGAAGATGAGGACGCCGCGCCCTCAAGCCAACCCAGCACCTCCACGTCCACCCACACGTGTCAAGGACCGCCGGTAACCACGGAGGTGAGGCGGTCTGGTTCTCTCTTTTCTCTTTGTCTAACCTCACATGTTGGTGGGCGCCTTCGGTTCTTTTTGGGTGCATGGGGTGATATTACTGGTGACGAGTATGTGTTACAAAATATTCAGGGTCATAAAATTGAGTTTCTTAATGGGGACAGTCCTCCATCCCAGCACAGGCCTGGTCGAACATTTACACTGTCTGCTGCAGAACAGGCAGCAGGCTATAAGGAAATTTTGAGGCTAGAACAGAAGGGAGTGATAGAGAAAACGGTTCATGAGCCAGTTGAATTTGTTTCTAATATATTCACTCGACCAAAGAAGGATGGAGGCTGTCGAGTCATTATTGACCTGACTCTTTTAAATACTTTTGTAACATATACTCATTTCAAAATGGACACTTTTGAAACAGCCAAATCATTGATTTCACATGGTTGCTTTATGCCATGCATTGATTTACAAGATGCGTACTATTCTGTATCCATTCAAAAATATTATACGAGGTTTCTGAAATTTATCTGGATGGGTCAACTCTGTCAATATAGGGCTTTGCCAAGCGGGCTTACCACAGCCCCTAGATTATTCACTAAATTGGTGAAACCAATTATGGCTTATTTACGACAACGACACCATATAGTAATGGCCTATTTAGATGATATCTTAATTGTCGGCCACACCCTGGAATTGGCTGAACAGGGAGTTGCAGCTGCTGTCAATATATTTCAGCAGCTGGGGTTTATTGTCCATCCAGCAAAATCAAAGTTCTGCCCTTCCCAGGTAATACATTATCTGGGGTTTACGGTGGACTCCATTCGCATGAGGGTCACCATACCAACTAATAAGGTTGAGGAGGTCACCCAGGTGTGTCAAGGTTTAATCTACGCTAGTATACCATCGATTCGACATACAGCTACAGTAATTGGCAAACTTGTAGCATTGTTTCCGGCAGCCCGATATGGGCCTTTGCATTATCAGAATTTGCAAAGAGCCAAGATCGCTGCGTTAAAACAGCACGCTGGTCATTATGATCGACCAATGCAGCTGCCGCCCGAAGCGAAGGATGAGTTACGATGGTGGGTGCGTCACATTAGTAACTCATTTAAGCCTATTATTGAGGCTAATCCGGTGGTATACTTGCAAACTGATGCGAGCTCTTATGGCTGTGGAGCTACGGATCATTACTCTAGTTGCGGGGGCAGATGGGATACCCTTGAGGCTACTATGTTGTTGTCACAAGGGATAAACTATTTGGAGCTACTTGCAGCATTCCACGGACTTCGTGCTTATTGTTCCAAGCTTTTTGGAGCACATGTCCGTCTCCAAATAGACAACGCCACAGCGGTGGCATATTTAAACCATATGGGCGGTACCAGGTCAGTTTCGTGTGATAAATTGGCTAACTCAATTTGGCTCTGGTGTGTTCAAAGAGACATTTGGATTTCAGCTACCTATTTGCCAGGTGAGCTTAATACTGTGGCGGACACCAGGTCACGCAAGTTTAATGACAATATTGAATGGATGTTGCATTCTGAAATTTTTGCCAAAGTCACAGCCAAATTTGGGAAACCGGATATTGACCTTTTTGCGTCACGGTTGAACCATCAGGTACCAACATACGTCTCGTGGGAACCAGATTCTGGGGCTATGGCGCTAGATGCATTCTCGCTGGACTGGGGGAATTGGTTTTTCTATGCATTCCCCCCGTTCTGCCTCATCAGTCGGGTATTACGAAAGATTCAGATGGATGCAGCCAAGGGCATCCTTATTATACCCGACTGGCCTACACAGCCGTGGTATCCGGTGGTCTTTGACATGCTCAGTGAGCCTTGGGTCCTTTTGAAGGGTTGCCCAGAATTGGTTACTCACCCTGTCTCAGGGGAGCCACATCCCTGCCATGGCTATTTAAATTTGTTGGCTTGCAGGTTTTGAACAGGCCGTTAGTCCAATACGGCCTCTCAACTAGGACCATGGATACCATTGGGGCGTCGTGTCGAGAGTCAACAAGGCGAAGATACCGCTCACATATCAAGAAGTGGGAAGCCTACTGCAGCCGCTCTCGCATCACGTACGATGACGTGACTATAACCGACGTCCTGGAATTCCTCGCGGGGTTGCACCATGATGAACACTTAAGTTACAGTGCCATCAACAGCGCCAGGAGCGCGCTGTCATTCTACCTCAAGATTGAGGTGGGATCCAACAGGCTAGTGTCCAGACTCATGCGGGGTATATTCAATATGAATCCGCCTACACCACGCTACAATATCACCTGGGATGTCAGGTACGTATTAACCCTGCTCAGGACGTGGTCTCCCATGGAAGGGCTCCAGCTGGACAAACTCACCATGAAGCTGGTGATGTTACTCGCGCTGACTTCAGCACAGAGGGTACAGACACTGCATAAACTACGTGTCGACAGAATGATGTCTACCCCTACAGAAGTCTTCTTTGTTGATGAGCTACTAAAGCAGCATAGACCTGGGTGCACAGGGCTGCAGCTGAAGTTCCCGGCATACCCCGCAGATGCTAGGCTGTGTTTAGCCTCACATATCCATCACTATGTCAAGGTGACGGCATGCATCAGAGGAATGGAGAGATACCTGCTTGTCACTCATAAGAGACCTCATCATCGAGTGACAGTCCAGACGATATCCAGGTGGCTCCGGGTCGTCTTGGGTAAGTCAGGTATCGACACTAATGTGTTCAAGTCTCATTCCACCAGGGCTGCATCGACGTCAGCGGCGAGGATTATGGAGGTGCCTATGGACCATATTCTCGCCACAGCAGGATGGGCTAATGAAGCTGTGTTTCAGCGATTTTATAACAAGCCTGTTGCTGCTCCTCTACAGTTCGCGGAAGCCGTGCTGAATGCAGGTCAAGAACGTGGAGGTGTCCCCGCATGAGGGGTTTTTGATTTGTTGTTAATAAATATGCTCTTGTTTTGCAGTATGAACTATTTGAGCAAGTTTGTTCCTCCCATCCATCCCTGCTAGTGGTGTGTCAGCATGGACGTGGTCCAGGGCGTGTAATCACAGAAGCTTTCAAGTCTTCACGAAGTCACTCACGTGACTCCGAAATGAAATAGTAAGATTGAACGAGAACTTACCAGTTCGAAGGTTGATCGTTATTTCATGAGGAGTCGCGGTGAGGGATTTCGTGCCCTCCACGCCCAACCCTCAATCACCTTCACCTGGTAATTTGAGTCTCTTTCATCTTACTATGCCAAGTCATTTCTGTTACTGGTTTCTGTGATTCCACACCGCTACTTTGAAGAATGTCGAGCATGCGCGCCGGCGGGCTCTTCACGAAATCCCTCATCGCGACTCCTCATGAAATAACGATCAACCTTCGAACTGGTAAGTTCTCGTTCAATCTTACTATTCTGTTTCACTCTCTGTTGATGCTGCCTGACCTGCTGAATATCCCCTGATATTTCTGTGTTTATTTTAGATTCTTAACGCCTGCAGGTGTTTTGTATTTTCATTTTTGACCAGAATCTGTGCTGTTTTTCTTTTCATTTTAGTTTCCGTTGTCACTTCCCTCCAGTTATCTAGGGAAATATATGTTGGAAAATAGAGGCTTTGACCTGTAGTAGGATAAGATAGCACAGTTACATTTTCAATGTTTCTTTCTATTTTACATTCACAAATGCTCGTAGTACACCATTATTTGTTCAGTACGGGTGTCAGGGGAAGGCAGGAGAATTGGGTTGATAGGGAAAGATATATCAGCCATGATTGAATGGCTGTGTAGACTCGATGTGCCGAATGGCCTCATTCTGTTCTGGTGCCTTCTGAATTTTTGAACCATAGTTTCCATCTTGGAGATTACTGTTTCCTATATCAACATAGGTTTCTTCCTTTCAATCATATTCTGATTACTATTTGATAAAGTTTCACATACTATCACACTATTTAAATTGATGTCATTATTCTTAGTGATTATTCATATGATCTGCTTCACGTTTGGTTCTGGGACATTCTAGGACATAATACTATTAAAATCATTTCATATAATTTCCTAGAGTTTTGGTGTTTGTTAGGCAGTTTCACGATCTATATAAAAAGTTACAATACCTCATTAAAACGTTTCTGCATTTGCCAGGGGCTTGTCTAATGTCCACATTTATGCATTGTAATATTTTACAGTTGATGCCAGAAAGCTGAAACAACTCCCACTTCAGTCTTAAATCTTCTTCATAATTTTACCCATAAAGTCTCCATGGACTGCTTACTTCTCATTATACTTTCTCTTATCTTCGAAACAATTTTATCATTAATCATTGCCAATTCCTTTTTGTGTACCATTTTCCCAATTCTTGTCTGTATATCCTATAGAACCTGTTACATTTAATTTCCAGTTCTGACATTTTGTAGATAAGTTTTTCATTGCATATCAATGCTGGAACAGCTTGTATCAAAATGACCAGATCCTATCAATATGCCACAGAAGATCTGTATATGTGTTGATGTGGTACGTGTGCTCTCTAAGGAACAAAAGAGCTGTGTGCTTTTCATCTTTTCAAAAAAAAAGTACTGAAAAGTACCAGAAACGCATCATGTTGGGCAGATCTATGGTGAGAGAAACAAAAAACATTCAGCAGTAGCAAAGTGAAACAATAATTCCGATTTTTTTTCCCCTGCTCTTTTATTTGCTGAGTATCTTCAGCAATTTTCTTTGAATTTCAGGCTTTGATAGTCTTTTGTTTTTGTGGTTTTTGTTTTACTTTGCCTATCATGAGCAAGCAATTGTAATCCAAGTTTCCTCTGTAATGCTCAGTATGATGAATTGGCAGTTAATTCACTGACCATCTATCTTCACATGGAAAGAAATACTACTGAAAAGGATAAAGCCTGGGACACTTAGAGATGGAAATGTATTGTGAGTAATAGGCAGATCAGACCTGAAAGACTTATTTGCCATTCAATACGATCATGGCTGATATCCATGAGGCCCACACCACCTTGCCCACACTCATTTCACCCCTGAAATCGGGAAGAAGCTACAGGAGCCTGAAAACTGTAACGTCCAGGTTCAGGAACAATTTCTTCCCTACAGCCATTCAGCTATTAAACACTCCAACCACAAAAAGGCTCTGAACTACATAGACTATTATTGTGATTATTACACTATTATTGTTTTTTTGTGTGTACATATGTGTGCTTTTTTAAGATCCTTTTGAGCTAATTTGTGATCAAAATCGACCAACATTTAATACCTTCAAAATTTGAAAAGAAAAACGAGTAAAAAACATATTTATAAGATATATAGGGGCGCCTACTGATTTCTAAGCTCCCTGAAAAAATGTTGGCGCGTAACCCACCACGAGGCCTGTAGTTCATTCCAGGGTCATTATAATCGTGTTGTTTGTGACGAGTGCAAAAATTAGCATTGAGAACAGGAGGGACTACAGAATGAAACATCCTGAAAATAGGTGAGCAAACTAGATATTCATTTCATGATTTTAAATTCTCTTCATTATTAAGTATTTCAATGGAAACACAAAATATAAACAATAGAAAAAGAAACAATAAATATAAAAATGGTCACTCAGCTTTTAATTCACACATTTCACACTTGACCAAATGGATACTGCTACTCACGTTCTGCCGCAAAACCTGGGCATCAGAAAAACATTTTATTGGGTGATAAATTATAAACATTGTAAGCATAATCAGAATTTGGCTTATATAGAGTTATTTGATTGCAACATTATTGTAATCTTTCTGGTATAAATTAGCCTAAGGATTTGATGACATCCAACTTGGAAAATGGCACAAAAAAGACAAGAGAATACAAGGACATATCTGATATTTTTCTTTGTAAAAACAGATTTATTTATTTTTGCTTCATCTCATTATTTTGGCTATACACCATGATCTATACTACTTAAAATACAGGATGTGCAACAGTGGGAATATTACATTAAAAAAACTGGAAAATAACCTGGAAGTTTGGAGACCTTCAGTTACCACTGAGTGCTGTATTTATGGAAACCCATATGTATATATGATATTTATATATGTGTATTTGTGAGTATGTGTATATACACACACACTGATTTTTTTCTCTCTCGTTTATTATATTGTACACAGTGTACTATGTTTACACATTCTGTTGTGCTACTGCAAGTAAGAATTTCATTGTTCTATCTGGGACATACAATAAAACATTCTTGACACTATCTTTATCCTATTAGTAGGATTTTAGTGCCCTTTTCCCAGACTGCTTCTGTGCCCAGAAATCTACCCATTCTCATATATTTTCACAGCTTAGGAGCCAATTCAGTCCATTGAGTCTATGCCAGCTCTCGCTCGGAACAATCTCATCATCCCATTCCCTCTCTTACTTCTTTGTAACCTATTTTCCCTCATATGTCTATTAAAACTGTTCTGGCTCTCCTGCATTAGAGGGAATGAACCTGCCAGCCAGTAGGTCTTTGAGATGCAAGAGGAAACTGAAGGAATGGTTGTTGAGCGACAGTAGAAACCCCACACAGGTAGCACATGATATTTGGGACTGAAGACCTGTGAGGTGGCATCACCACCTGCTGCACCACAATGCCATCCCACTGCACGGTTGTCCCCTTCAATGTATTCAGCGACCTGGCCACTATCTCTTCTGCAGTAGTTCACATACTGTCTAAGTGACACCATTTCTCCCCATTTCAGTCACACATGTCTTACTCATGTGTGACCCCTTGATCGAGACCCCAACTGGAAGAATAATCCTCCTTTTGAGTCCAACCTTTTCAACCTGGTTAGAAATGTGTACATTTTAATTAAGGACCCCCAACATTACCTCAATCTTCTAAATACTAATGAATATAAGACCCAATTTCTCCTTGTCTATTCTTTCATCTAACCAAGAAGGATGGCAGGAGTTTCTGTGAAAGATTTATAGTACTTGGATGAAACGCTGCATTGTTAGGGTATTGATCCGTGTGTGCAGCTGGTCTGCAATTGCTCATGGAAGCAGGATGGATGGCATGTTGTCCTATGTGGACAAAATGGTTGTGGGCCTATGTTTGATGTTCCTGATGCTTGCTGAAGATCACAATCCCTGCGGCCCAATCTGCTCATTGCTCTTTTTTTCTAAAGCAATTAAACTAGAACTTTTGAAGAGAAAATGTTTCTTTAATAATATAAATAATACATATGGGAATGCATGGTTCCATTTTGAAGAGATGATGGTGTGAGGGGAATAAACAATGGACAGAATAGGCAAAAAGCCGGAGAGCGAGGAAGGAGGGTTTGTTTAAACTGCACGTATTTTCATGTAAGGGGCTTGATGGGTAAGGCAGATGAGCTTAGGGCGTGGATAGTTACGAGCGACTGGGACATTGTAGCCATGACCGAAACCTGATTAAGGGAGGGGCAGTACTGGCAGCTCAATGTTCTGGGGGTACAGGAGCTTCAGGAGAGACAGGGGTGAGGGAAAAAGGGGAGGGTGTGGGTGGTTGCATTGTTGGTTACGGAGGATGCCACGACTGTGTTCAGAGGTGACATTATGGTCAGTTTGTCTAGTGAGGCTATATGGGTGCAGCTGAGGACAAGAAAGGGATGATCACCTTGTTGGGAGTGTACTGCAGACCCCCAATGGGATGCAATGGGAATTAGAAGAGCAAATGAGCCGGGAAATTGCAGACAACAATAAGGTTGTTGTAGGAGGGGGTTTAATCTTTCCCAATATATACTGGGAAAATCATAGCATGAACGGTGTAGATGGGGTGCAATTCCTCAAAAGTGTTCAGGAGCGTTTTCTGAAACAATATCTGAAGGGCAACGCTGGATCTAATATTGGGAAATTGGGACGAGCAATGAAGTGTGTGTGGAGGAGCCTTTTGGGACAAGTGACCACAGTTCGATTAGGTTTAAGATAGCTATGAATCAGGGTGGAGAGGGGCCACATGTTAAAAGGCTCAACTGGGGTAAGGCTAACTTTGAGGGTATGAGGGATGATCTTGCTCAAGTTGACTGGAGCAGGTTATTTGAAGGGAGAGGAACATCGACCAAGTGGGATGTTTATAAAAGTGCACTGAAGAGATCTCACGGTGTGTATGTCCCCGTTAGAGTGAAAGGCAAAGCAGGCAAATGTAAGGAAGCTTGGCTGATGAGGGAAATTGTGACATTAGTCAAGAACAAGAAGGATGCATAGGACGGGTATAGGCAGCTGGGATCAAGTGCATCCCTGGAGGAGTTTTGGAAACTAGTTAAGAGTCAAGAGTGTTTTATTGTCATATGTCCCAGATAAAACAATGACATTCTTACTTGCTGCAGCAAAACAGAATATGTAATCATAATAAATAATATAACAAAAACTCAGAAAAAAAAGAACAATAACAGTGCAGTAATAATAATAATAATAATAGTCTATTGTAGTTCATAGCTTATAAAGTTCTAGTATTTAATAGCCTGATGGCTGTGGGGAAGTAGCTGTTCCTGAACCTGAACGTTTCAGTTCTCAGGCTCATGTACCTTCTTCCCGATGAGATGAATGTGTGGCCAGGATTGGATGGGCCTTTGATGATGTTGGCTGCCTTTTTGAGGCAGCGACTATGATAGATCCCTTCGATGGTGGGGAACTAAGGAGCAAACTAAAAGAATAGATCAGAAGGGGTTGGGAGATAGCTCTGTTGGGTAGCATAAAAGGCAATCCCAAAAGATTTTTAAAATACATTAGGGGGAAAGAAGTAACTAGAGAGAGAGTGAGACCTGTCAGGAATAAAAGCAGTCGCCTCAGTGTGGAGCCACAGGAGATGTGCAAAGTCCTCAAATAGTATTTCTCCTCTGTATTTACCGAGGAGAAAGACAGTAGGACGGAGGAAATTGGAGCAGTCACTGGAAGTGCAATGAGAGCAGTCAGGATTACCGTCGAGGAAGTACTGAAGGTACTGTCATGTTTGAAGGTAGACAAATCTCCGGGGGCTGATCAGATATATCCGAGGGCATTACAGGAAACTAGAGAGGAAATTGCGGGAGCCCTGGTATGAGTCATCCTTAAATACTGGAGATGTGCCAGAGGATTGGTGGATGGCAAATGTGCCTCTTTTCAAGAAGGCTGCAGGGAAAATGGTGGGAACTATAGGCCGGTGAGGTTAACATCTGTAGTTGGTAAGTTAAGGGCCTGTCCCACTTACGTGCCCTTGGCACACAAATTACGCGACCTCGTGGTCGCGTTGAGCCGCGACGATCCTGCGAAGGCTGCTCACCGGGATGTGGGAACTCCGATGTCGGGACTGGAGGCCAACCTCAGTGACTTGGACCTCCGAATCGGCCGCTTCCTACCAGAGTCCGCGGCTCCGGCGCCGGGCGGAGATTCACACTGGCGGCCCTCGGCAAAGGGCCCCAGGGACTCCGCGTTGTTGTAGTCAGTACCGCTTGCGTTGGGAGCTCCGCGAACCACAGCTCCTCGATGTTGGAGCAGCAGGCCCGACGCTCCAGAGCTTCAAACGGCGATCCAGGAAGGCATCGCCCACTCCGCGGTGAAACCAGCGCCGCGCCGCCGCTGCCGAAGCTCTGGTCCGGTCCCCGGTCTCCGGTAGGAAAGGTCGCTCTGATCCAACTGGTAGGCCGCAAAGTGGGGGGCGAGGACGCGACTAGGAGAAATAGTAGCATCCTTGCCAGGAAGCGACTACGAAATGGTTTGTCCCTTACCCTCCCCCCCTCCCCCACATAGAAAAATAAAACATCCCCAAAACAAACAGTTTAGACAAACATGGACTTTAGTAAGGTGTTTGACAAGGTGCCACATGATAGGCTGCTCTGGAAGTTTAGATCTCATGGGATCCAAGGAGAGAAAGCTGAATAGATAGCAAATTGGCTCCATGGAAGGAAACAGGGTGATGGTGGAAGGTTGCTTCTCAGAATGGAGGCCTGTGACTAGTGGTGTGCCACACAGTTCGGTGCTGGGCCCGTTACTGTTTGTCACCTACATCAATGATTTGGATGAGAACATACAAGGCTAGATTAAACTGTTTGCAGTTGATACAAAAGTTAGTGGTTTTGCAGATAGTGAAGATGGTTGTGAACGATTGCAGCAGGATCTGGATCGATTGACCAGGTGAGTGAAGGAATGGTTGATGGAATTTAATACAGAGAAGTGTGAGGTGTTGCATTTTGGGATGGCAAACAAGGGCAGGACCTACACAGTAAAAGGTAGGTCTCTGGGTAGTGTTGTATAGCAGAGGGATCTAGGAGTACAAATGCATGGTTCTATGAATGTCGAGTCGCAGGTAGATAAGGTGGTCATAAAGGCTTTTGGCACTTCATCAGTCAGAGTATTGAGTATAGAAGTTGGGAGGTCATGTTGCAGTTGTATAAGATGCTGGTGAGACCACATTTAGAATATTGTGTTCAGTTCTGGGCTCCATGTTATAGGACAGATATTGTCAAGCTTGAAAGGATTCAGAAAAGATTTGGGACAATGCTGGCCGGTGTGGGCGAGTTGGGCCGAAGGGCCTGTTTCCACACTGTATTACTCTATGACTCTAATAGTTGTGTGATAGCTGTGTGGATTAGTCATTTGAGAGTTGGCCTCCTGCAGTGTTAATGCAATACAGGAACACAATCATCCAGGCTGGGTTTTGAACAACAATGACAGTGAGATGACAAACTTGAACCCGAACAAGGAATTAAGTTTGCTACTTTTGTTCAATCACTTGCATTTAACAAAAGTTGTCTTTGACTTTAACAATAGAAAGCTTAACAATTCAGCCAACAGTGAGGCTGAACATATCTGCCTAATGTAAAGCAATTTGTGCATTAAGTGAGAATAATTCTGTAAGTGATCTGAGATAAACTATTTTATAAGTAAATGTCAGACAATGTAATTTGACGGTTACACAAAAAGCTGGAGAAACTCAGCGGGTGCAGCAGCATCTAGGGAGTGAAGGAGATAGGCGACGTTTCGGGTCGAGACCCTTCTTCAGATGTAATTTGACAATTGGAACTTAAGGACGGTGAAAGATTTGCCAATAACTATTTTTAAAGTATGGGCTTTATAATGTTCCACTGCATGCAAAGCATAATTGGGATTGGCTATTGCCTTAGAAACCAAGGAATATCTGTGATATGCATTTGTCATAGATTGTGATGACGCAATAGCAGAGAAAGAACTGGAAGTGTAGAAAAGGGCAGAGGTGCACAATCTATTGGCAAACATTAAAACTATATTTCTAAGATAGTTTTGCATCGTCTTTGGTTGTTCTTTGAATGAACAGCCATAGGGTTATACAGCACAGAAACAGGCCCTTTGTCCCAACTTATCCATCCAAGATGCCCCATCAGTGCAAGTCACACCTTCCATATTTGGCCCATTTCCCTCTTAATGTTTCTTTACATAGCTGTCCAAATGTATTTTAAATGCTGTTATTGAAACTTCCACAACTACCCTCTCTGGCAGCTCGTTTCATATCCCCACAACGTTCTCCGTGGAAAAGGTTGCCTCTGAGGTTCCTATTAAATCTTCTCCCCTACAGTGCAATACATTTTTATATACAGTTCAGTGCGTATCACTATACATAAGCACTTTGATACATATTAGATTAGCATCTCAGATGCAGTACAAGTTTATAGCAGCGGCCAATTTGGCGCCATTTTCAAGTTCCAGTTTTTGTAAATGCAGGGATCTTGATCTGACCATGAAAGTCTGTTGTCCTGCTGGCGTTGCAGGGTCAGCCTGGCCAAGATAGCTGTGGGGTCTTCCGCCGCTGTGGGCCACGTGCAGTCCACGTGCACAAGATGACCCCCAGCCTCCTGCACTCCAGGAATAAAGTCCTAGCCTGCCCATACTCTCACTACAGCTCAGGCACTCTTTGGCAACATCCTCATAAACCTTCTCTCATTCATTCCAGCTTAATGACATCTCTCCTGTTCCAGGCTGATCAAAACTTAACACAGTGCTCCAGATGCAGCCTCGTAATATAACATCCCAACTTTTATACTCAATACCCTGACTGATGAAGCCAATATAACAATAGTCTTCTTGACAACAGTATCTACCTGTGATGCCACTTTCACTGTTTCAATATTCCCACTTTCAGGGACCTTTGAACCTGCACTCCTACATCTTCCTGCTGTACAACACTCTGCAACACCCTGTCATTCACTGTGAAGGTCCTGACCTGGTTTGACTGCCCAAAGTGCAACAGCTCACTCTCACCTGCATTCAACTTCTCTTGGCCCACTTCCACAGCTGATCAAGATTCTGCTGTAATTTTTGATAATCATCTTTACTATCGATGATACTACCCACTTTAGTGTCATTCTCATCCAAATCATTGATATAAACTCCAGGCAGCAATGGGATGATCCCAAAGGCACACCACTAGTCACAGAAAACACCCTCCACCAGCACCCTCTACTTCCTTCCATGAAGCCAATTCTCTATCCAATTAGCTAGCAGTCCCTGTGATCTAATCTCCCAAAGCAGCCTATCATGCAGCCCCTTATCAAAAGCTTTACTGAAGTCCATATAGACAACACCTAGGCCTTGCCTTCATCAACATTTATGGTTAACAACACAATTAAATTCATAAGACACGATCTCCCAAGCACAAAACCATGCTGCCTATCCAAATGCATGATCACTCAGAATGCTGATCCTTATACTTCACTACTCAATAACTTGCCCGCCACAGTCATATAGTTCCCTGGTCTATAGTTCCCATGTTTTTCCTTGTAAGACCTTCTTAAATGGAGACACAACATTAGACAGGCTCCCAGTCTTCCAGCGTTTCATCGGTGTCCATGCTGGTACATATATCTCAGCCAGGGCTCCTGCAATTTCCTCCACAACATCCTCAGATATATCTGATCAGGCCTGGGAGAATTATTTACCTTAATATGTCTTAGGATGTCCAGCACCTCCTCGACCATAATAAGGACTGTCATCAATACATCTCCATTAATTGTCCCTAGCTCCCAGTCCTCAGATCTTTCTCCATGGTTAAAACAGAGGAGAAATACTCATTGAGGATGTTGCCCATCTCCTGCAGCTCCACGTGTAGTTGATTTATGAGGGGGCCCAGTTCTCTCCCTAGTTACTCTCTTTCTCTTAATGTACATAAAACCACTGGATTTTCCTAAATAATACCTGGCAGAGCTATCTCCTATCCCTTTATGCCCTCTTTGTGTATTATCAAAGAAATTCAAATTGAGTACTTATGCTCAGAACGAGTCTCAAAGTTTTAAACATAGTTCAGTTCTTCCACATATTGCTATCATGGATGTTTAAGATCACACAGTAACCATATGAAGATCTGTTCAGTGTCCATGACCATTATGTAGGAAGGAACTGCAGATGCTGGTTTACACCGAAGAAAGACAGAAAATGCTGGAGTAACTCAGCAGGACATCTCTGGAGAGAAGGAACGGATGATATTCCTGGGAAACATCACTCATTCCTTCTCTCCAGAGATGCTGCCTGTTCTGCTAAGTTACTTCAGCATTTTGTGTCTGTCTATGTCCATTACCATTGACTGACCTTCCAAATGTACTTGTAATTTTTGCCTTGCAAGTTATTGTGGTTGTACAATACACAATATATGCCAACTTCATTTTTAAAGTTATACAGAAAAAAACGATCAACATCATCTGCCTAGGCTTGCTGTCCTATAACATGAAGGTGTTAATATTTTTATAAAATTTGCCTCCGAGATGCATAAGAACTTGGAAATTAGGAGCATTAGAAGGCCAAATGACCACACAAGTCTTTGCGATATTCAATAGGATTACAGTGGATCATCCAGGCTATTTCCCTGGCTGATCCTTATACTTCACTGCTCAAAATTCTACAAGCTTCAGAGTTAGCTGCATGCAGGGAGTCTGCAACCTGCTATCTTGGATTTCCTCAGCTAATAGATCATGGAATCCAACATGAATGGGTTTTCTCATTGTTTCGTATTTGAAAAAAATAATAAATGTAATAACATTTATTAAGAAAACCTCCTAAATTTTACAAATATTTAGTAACGTATTACAGATATTTTGTCATACTATAACATCTATTTTCTTTTATAAAAACCATACCAAAATGGAGAAGCTGGATGGGGTTCAGAAATGCATGGTGTGATTTAGTTCACTAACTTATTTCATTACTCATTTCTTGTTTATGATTGTTTTCTTTTAACAGCTTGTGATTGCTGTTTGGTATCTTCCTGATTAGTCAATATAATTTGTCGCTGTTTCATAAACAAGCTTGTCTGTACAGAATGTGTATATTTTCTCCATGACCACGTGCTCTGGCTTCCTCCCATACTCCAAAGACATACAGGTTTGTAGGTTAATTGGTTTGGTTTAATTGTAAATTTTTCATAGTGTGTCTTGGATAGTGTTAGTGTGCGGGGATCGCTGGTCGGCGTGGGCTCGGTGGGCTGAAGGACCTGTTTCCATGCTGTATCTCAAAACTAAATTAATAAAAGTGAAATTGGGGTGAAAGAAATTCATTTATAATAAAATAATTCAACATAGATCAACCTAACAAGAAGCTTTTGTGTTTTAATTAAATGTCTGGACTGTAGGCTCAGAATCCATTTACAAACCTAAAGGGACCAATTTTCCTCTGCTGAAAGATTAATGCATGTCTATTCTGTGAGCATTTTGGGGAAGGAAAATTAGAAACCTGTTGTGGGTATTTTCTGTCCCTATATATCATTGATAATGGACTAAACCTGAAGGGAACAGCACTCTGGAAAAAGATCCTACAACTTAAATTCAACATATAGCAAAGGAGCTGTATTATAATGGCTCCAACATTGACACTCTCCCCAACACTAGTTATGGAATAGAGACATGAGAGACTCCAAATGCTGGAATCTTGTGCAAAAAAAGCAAACTACTGGTGGAACTCGGCAGATCAGGCAGCATCTGTGTAGGGAAAGGGACAGATGACATTTCAAGTCGGGACCTTTCTTCAAAAAGGAGGGGCTGGGGAACAGGAGCCGAGGGAAACAGGAATATATGGGATAAACCTGGCATGAGAAACAGGAGGGTCTGGGGGATGGGTGGAGGGTTAGTTTACAGGAGGGGGCATGTAACAGGAGGGGATACACAAAGGGATAACTTTGGGGAATGAAAATTAGGGAAAACATGTGCATCCTGAAAAGGGTAGCACCATCGCAGGAGGGGTTTTCAACCTAAACCTTCAGAAGGAGTCTGTAGATCAACATGGGGATGGCAGCAGGTTGTCGAGGACCAATGCTGCCTGACCTATTGATCATTGTAAACTGTGGTAGCTTACAATACAATGGTATGGACATTCAATTCTCCAGTTTTAGTTAACAACCCTTCTCCTGCCATCCCTTTTCTCCTATGTGTATACTGTGTCCCACCCAGATGCATAGCCACTTCTCCTATTATCTCCTAGCCCCCTACCCCTTGCTCCATCCCCATGGTCCACCTACATCCCTTCCTCTACATCTCACTCCTCTTCTCACCTTACCTTGCACCCGTTTACTTATTTTCATCTGTGACCTTTTTCTTTCTACCTACCTACCTACCTACCTACCTACCTACCTACCTACCTACCTACCTACCTATCCGGTTTGCGCTGTTTTTATATTTGCAAAGGACGGTACCCGATAGTGCTACGATTTTTTGCCACATTACTCGCCATTCTCCTGTGCTGCAAGTGGAACAGGTTTTGTTCTGATTGGTGAAATAATACAAAAGTTATGGAGGTTTAAAAATCGTGAAAGCCGCCCCTTCCGGCACCCGCTGTCAATCACTGGTGGCAAGAAGAATAAAGCTGAAGGAGCAGAGTGATCAGAGTGTGTTGAGCGAGTGCGGAGTGCGCAGAGTGAGCAGCGTGCGGAGTGAGCAGTGTGCGAAGTAAGCAGCGTGCAGACTGCTTCTGCGGTGACCAGCACGACGAGCCGGGCACCGCTGAGTGGAACCGGGAGTCGCAGAGTGAAGCTGGAGCCGGAGCGGGAGCCTTTGAGTGAGGCCGAAAGCTGAAAGTGCGGGGTGAGCAGAGAGCAAACTGCATTGCATCAACCCACAACCTCCCCCTCCCAATAGCCACCACCCCCTCCCCGCCCACACACCCCTCCTTCCCAAACACACGACCCCCCTCCCCATCACCCTCTCCCACACCAACCATCCCCCATACCCCCTCTCCCCCAACCCCACCCCCCTCCCAACCCCACTCCCTCCCCCATGCCCCATACCCACACCCCCTCCCCATGCCCCCTCCCCCACAACCCCCTCCCCCAACCCCCCCGCGCACACACAATGCCCCTCCCCCACACCTCGCCTCCCCCCCACACCCCCCTCCCCCACACCCACTCCTCCCCCACACACCCCCACTCTCCCACAATGGAGTGGAGCGACCCGCAGCAGGGGAGGGGGACGGCTTCAGGAGCGGGCTGTTGGGGGCTGGGGGGGGGGGAGGAGAGGGTTCTACAGTGGTAGGCCACAGTAGTGCTGCCCCCACCAGCCCCCGATAGGCACAGCCCAGCCTGAAGCTGTCGCCGTCCCCCTCCCCCGGGTGCAGGATGCTCCCCCCTCACCCCATCTGGCCCCCGACAGCCCCGTCTGAAGAATGCAACATGAGACGCAACACATACAACTCTTCTCCTGCCAGTCAGCGGCGCGCGGATTCGTCTCTACTCCTGTCACTCCGAAGGTCTGTCCTTTCCTGCACCATCGTGTCTTTACTGTAATTGAATGACGCTCTGGATGGCCGGCAAAAGTCTCCAACCTGACACCATTTTTGGAGGGACCGGAAGCGGTCCTGCCCTGCCCGGCGCAGAGTCGCAGATGTCGCCGATGTTGCCAAACGGAAAGCGGAGACTCTGATCCCAGTGGCGGAGAACGAGCAGCACCCAGCGTCCGCTGTGAGTCCCCATCGCACTGCCAGTTCCAGCCCCTTCTCTCTGGATCCTGCCCCCCTGCCCCCCTCACCCGTGAAACCCCTTTCTCTCCCATGGCTCTTCCCCCGTGTTTTCTCTGAGCTCTCTCCCCCCATCCACCCTTCCCCCCTCCCCTCCTGCCCACACCCCCATTCCCCCTACAATAACCCCCAGCCCACACAGCCCTCAACCCCCACACCCCCCCCCCCCCACCCACACATACCCCTTCCCCCTCAACACCCTCTGCCCACACACCCCTTTTCCCCCACAACCCCGCAACACCCCCACCCACAATTGCAGCAGATTGCTCATTTATTATTTGTTGTTTTCTTTAAAATTTCAGGTTACTTGCACCTTGCAATTGCTGATTGGTATCTCTACAGTGCCAATAAAGGTGACAAGTGTTTTATTTGTTCATTTGCCTCGGCGCGTTCTAGGGAGCATAAGTAGCATCAGCGGCATTAATCTTCTCTGCATTGTTGCACAAGACAGCTGGCAAAGTTTTGCTTGAGAAAGTACTAAGGTGCATCACTATCCTCATCTGCAAATTGTGTTGCAGAATAGATCCATAATTTTATTTATGAATAACAGAATAACTTCTACAGGTGCACAGTAGAGAGCATATTGACTGGTTGCATCGTGGCCTGGTTCAGCAACTTGAACGTCCATGAATTTAAAAGACTGCAAAAAGTTGTGACCACTGCCCTGTCCCTCACCAGCTTTGACCTCCCCACCATCAAAGGGATTCATCGGAGTCGCTACCACAAAAAGGCAGCCAACATCATCAGAGACCCACACCTTCCTGGCCACACACTCATCTCACCTCATCTGCCATCGGGAACAAGGTACAGGAGCCTGAGAATTGTAACGTCCAGGTTCAGGAACAGCTTCTTCCCTTAAGCCATCAGGCTTTAAACATTACAACCTCATAAGCTCTGAATTACAATAGACTATTATTATTATTGCACTGTTATTGTTTGTTTTTTGCGTATGTGTTTATATATATATATATATACACATGTGAGTATGTACACCAAACTTTTATTTTCTCTCTCTCGTTTATCATATTATTTACACTGTAATATGTTTACATATTCTGTTGTGCTGCAAGTAATAATTTCATTGTTCTATCTGAGACATATGACAATAAAACACTCTTGACTATTGAATCCCTAATACACTACTGTGCCACAGGTACTACAGGTGGCACTCTGAGTGATCCTGCATGAAGGCACTCACTTATGGTTAACTAAAGTATTCAAGACGCTCAGAAAGAAATGGTTGGAGTTTATTTAGATGAGAACATCCTTGTACTTTATTTTTTCTACCATTAGAGGGAGCTTGCTGTTTGTGCTGTATCATGATCAGTGGTGCTGACTGAAAATCCATGTACAGAAACCTATTAAGAGCCATGTAGCTCTGTTTATTCTTTCAACATCTTTAGCCATTCCTACGTTGTGCAAAGATTGCTTCAGTGGTTAATGGATCTACATTGTATTGATTGCTTTTACACATATTTTATTAAATTCTGTAAGGGCAGCATTTGACCAAATGTGGTATCTAATAAGCCAAGTAAAATTGATGTCAATTGGCTTCAGGGCAAAAATACTTAAATGATGGGAGTCACATTGGCACAGAGGAAGATGGTTGTGTTGTAAGAGATAAATCTTACCAGCCCCAAAATATCCTTGCAGAAGTTCCTTGGTGCTGCTTGTTAGGCCTAACCATCTTCAGCTGTTGTATCAATAGCATCCCCCCCACCCCCCCCCCCATCATTAGGCCAAAAGTAGGGTTGTTGATGATGATTCCCCAACATTTAATTGTGGGGCGGCATGGTGGCACGGCGGTAGAATTGCTGCTTTAGAGCGTCAGAGACCCGGGTTGAATCCTGACTGCGGGTGCTGACTGTACAGTGTTTGTACATTTTCACTGTGACCTGCATGGGTTTTGAATGGGTACTTGGTTTCCACACACAGTCCAAAGACATACAGGTTTGTAGGTTAATTCGCTTTGGTAAAATTGTAAATGTTCCCTAGTGTGCAGGATAGTGTTGAGGCTACCTGGCCAAACTGAGTTATCGGGGCAGAAGGGCCTTGATTAGGCCTTGACCAAGAACCTGATGGTCACTCTGACAGAGCTCCAGAGTTCCTCTGTGGAGATGGGAGAAATTTTCAGAAGGACAACTATATCTGCAGCCCTCCACCAATCAGAACTTTATGGTAGAGTGGCCAGACGGAAGCCACTCCTCAGCAAAAGACACATGACAGCCTACTTGGAGTTTGCCAAAAGGCAACTAAACAAGATTCTCTGGTCTGATGAAACCAAGATTGAACTCTTTGGCCTGAATGCCAAGCATCACGTCCGGAGGAAACCAGGCACGGCTCATCATCTGGCCAATACTATGCCTACGGTGAAGCATGGTAGTGGCAGCATCATGCTGTGGGGATGTTTTTCAGCGGCAGGAACTGTGAGACTAGTCAGGATTGAGGGAAAGATTAACAGAGCAAAGTACAGAGAGATCCGTGATGAAAACCTGCTCCAGAGCGTTCAGGACCTCAGACTGGGGCAGAGGTTCACCTTACAACAGGACAATGACCCTAATCGCACAGCCAAGACAACGCAGGAGTGGCTTCATGACAAACCTGTGAATGTCCTTGAGTGGCCCAGCCAGAGCCCGGACTTGAACCCGATTGAACATCTCTGGTGGGACCTGAAAATAGCCGTGCATCGACGCTCCCCATCCAACCTGACAGAGCTTCAGAGAATCTGCAGAGAAGAATTGGAGAAATTTCCCAAATACAGGTGTGCCAAGCATGTAGTATACATGCATGTAGTGTAATCACAGCCAAAGGTACCTCAACAAAGTACTAGTGAAGGGTCTGAATACTTATATAAATGTGATATTTCAGGTTTTTTTTAATTACTTTGCAAACATTTCTAAACACCTATTTTCACTTATTTATTATGAGATATTGTGTATAGATTGATGCAAAAAAATTTAATCCATTTTAGAATAAGTCTGTAACCATGTAACATAACAAAATGTGGAAAAAGTGAAGGGGTCTGAATACTTTCTGAATGCACTGTAGCTAGATTATCTCTATACTTGGATACCACCGTTACCAGCATTTTGAGGACATAAATGTTATTTGCCTCATATCAACCCCTGCCTGAATGTTGCCTTGATCTCACTGCATGCACACTGGACTGCTTTATTTTTCTGAGGAGTTGTGAATGTTATTGAACATTATGCCATCACCAGCAAACACCCCTACTTCTGATCTAATGATGGAAGGAAACATTGATGTGATTAGACATAGGACATTGTCTTGAGGATATTTACAATGGATTTTTAAATATTTTTAATATATTTTATATTGGAAAGATTAACTCCAGCACCCACCACTATCTTCTTTCTTGTGAGGCTGCATCCCAGCCATTAATGGGTTTTTTCTCCTTGATGCCCATTGACAGCAATTTTAGCACAAAGCCACCCTCGGCCAAATGTTGCCTTTACATTAAGGGTAAATTGTTCTCACCTCACCATTTTGAAGCCAGCTTTTTGGTTGATGTTTGAACCAAGAGATTGATGAAGGCTGGAGCCAAGTAAAAAAACTGGGCATCAATAGTAGGCTAATAGTGAGTACATGTGTACAATCTTGGAAGTTTATTAAAACTATTGCATACATTTTCAGACAATCTTCTTATTCAGTTTTTGATTGTAGCTTTATTTTTGTCCATTTATGTATCTTCCTGTTTTTCCCTTAGGTAACAGGTTTAAAATGAGTATTCACATTTATTAATCGTTGTTTATTAACATTTAAAATATTTGATAAAAATTGCTTTTTATCACAAGCATTAAATCTGATAGTTGTGAATAAGTACAATTTGTAATAAATGTGGATGTTACTGTTGCCATTGGTTGCCAATCTACAATCTATATTCTAAACCTGATGGTAGCCAAGCATTTCAAACAAATCTAATTTTTATTTAAACATTTATTGCTAATTAATCATATATTGTTGAGTGACTGTCGCTGTGTCCACATATAGTTAAACCATAAAGTCAATATCTGATCCAGACAAATTGAATCCTGAACTGCATAAATGATCATAGAAAGCACGATTGCAAGCTTAAATGTAATTTATGGTTAACGTTTCCTGACCTTCTGTGCAGCTTTATCTAATTCCACCCAGATATGACAGCGCAGATAAATGAAACTCAACCCCATTATTCTTTTCACACATTGCATAGTGAAAATGCATTGCGGGACAACAATTTTAACTGAATTTAAAATTTTGGACAAACTGATTTGCAAGCAGTGCACATACTGCTTAGGCCCGAAAGCATTCCCTTTTGGGAGCAACTCTTCAAATTAAAATTTTCTGTGTTAATTTGCAAATGTATTGATTCTGCCAAAGCTGAAATTGTAATATATTTCACGTGATATGTACTTACTAATTCAGAAAATACCGAACTGTACTTTCATCCAGATGTATTCTTGTGCTATTAACATTGTTCCAACTCTCCTGCAGTCATTCACATTCCATCTTAAAGAGTGTCGTGTTATTCCCCACAGGCAATGATAAAATCCTTCCACCTATTAGCCACGGGAAAGAGTCAGAATCATGCACATTAACACTATCCAACACACATTAGGGACAATTTACAATTTTACAAAGCCAATTAACCTACAAACCTCTATGTCTTTGGAGTGTGGGAGGAAACAGGTCCTGGAGAAAACCCACGCAGTTCATGGGAAGAACGTACATACTCCGTACAGACAGCACCCATAATCAAGATCAAACCCAGGTCTCTGGCACTGTAAAGCGGCAACTCTATCGTGGCACCACAGTCTGACTGGTCATTTTTGACAAGATTTAAATGTTTTTAAATCATACGATTAGAATGAACTCTTTGTGCATTTGCAAAGCACAAAGAGTTAATAGACTGTTCCCCAATAATTATACACCAAACATAATATTTTAACATACAGCAACATAATAAACATTCTAGCATGTCGCTGCCAGAATAGAGGATTAACAGCTGCGTTAAGATATGGGCAGAAGATGGTTTAAGTCAGTCTTCAAACTTGCTGACAAGTGCATTAGCATATTGAAGGACATCATTTAACTATTGATAAGATTCATGAAAGTAGCCTGCATTTGTTCGAGTAAAGTTGCCTTGGAATAAACACTGTCAGTGACTTTCCCACATTTCTTCATGAAAATAGTATGTTATTGTATATAACACAAAATATGTTTTATACATCGCATCTGCGCTCAAGATGAGGTGTTCCATACCAGGAGATGTCCTCATTCTTTAGGGAACGGGAGTTCCCCTTTCCCATCATAGACGAGACCCTCACTCATGTCTCCTCGGTACACCGCAACTCTGCCCTTGCTCACCCTCCCCCAGTCACAACAGAGACAGTCCCCCTCGTCCTTACCTTCCACCCCATCAGCTGTCGCATACAACACATAATCTTCCAAAATTTCCGACACTTCCAACAAGATCCCACCACTAGTCATTTTTCCATCACCACCCCTTTCTGCCTTCACAAAGACCATTCCTTCCACAACTACCTGGTTAACTCATCCCTTCCCACCCATACCATCCCCTCCCCAGGTACCTTCCCCTGCTGCAACTGCAGAAGATGCAACATCTGTCCCTATATCTTCTCTCTCTTCTCTGTCCAAGGACCCCATCAGTCCTTTCATGTTAGGTAGAGGTCCACTTGCACCTCCTCCAACCTCATCTACTGTATCCGTTATTCATGATGTGGACTCTTATACATCAGCGAGACCAAACAAAGACTGGGCGATCGTTTCGCTGAACATCTTCGCTCAGCCCATCTGAACCTACCTGACCTCCCGGTTGCTAAACACTTTAATTCTCCTTCCCATTCCCACACAGACCTTCCTGTCCTCGGTCTCCTCCATTATCAGTGTGAGGCTAAATGCAAATCTTTTATTCATTGTTCTTTATCGCTCTGCATCATCAACTATATCTCTCATTTCCCTTATCCCTAAACAGTCAGAAGAAGGGTCTCACCCCAAAACGTCACCCATTCCTTCTCTCCAGAGATGCTGCTTGTCCTGCTGTTGTCCTACTCCAGCTTTATGTGTCTATCTTCGGTTTAAACCGGCAACAGCAGTTCCTTCCTACACAAAATATAACAATCTGACTATTCATGCATTTTTTTCTGATCCCTCAACTCTCCAATTAGCAGTGATTATTTCCATTAACCCTATCATTTTGCATGAATTCGTTGAAAACGTTAAATCAAATAATTTCTTAGTCTGTATTTTTACAAAATATAATCCTTCTTTGTGTAAATGCTACTCATAATTTAATCCCGGAGGTCCAAAAGCAATTTTGGTAGATTTGCAATGCATGCTCTCCAAGGCCTATATATTCTTTGAAAGGGACAGTGACAGGAACTGCTTATAATATTTGAGTTGCGGTCTAACCACACTTTCAGTGGCATTGTGATAAAACCTGTAGCCTTTTACACTCTAATTATCTAGACATAAAGACTAACACTCCATGACATTTTAATGAACTTTGTATATGGGGCTCCATAGCTCGAATCATGATTGATTGATTAATAGCCTTGTCATAAAGGATGTTCCAGGGAAAAGTGATCGTAAATTGATAGAATTTTATATTGACCAGTTAAATCTGAAATTTGTAAAGCAAACCGTTTATAGTATGCCGGTCATCCCAGATTGTGGCAGTGCTCTGTTCCTGTGAACTGGTTGTAACCCAAACAGTTTGCATGTCAGAAATGTGGCCATGATCCATATTCCCTCTCAATAATATTTATAAGCTATGAGGACAAGATGGCCACATAATGGTGGATAAACAATTTAGAGTCAAGTTTATTCGTCACATACACATACAAAATGTGCCGTGAAATGAAAAGTGGCAATACTCGCGGAATTTGTGCAATAAACAAACAAACTACAAACAGAATGGAACAAAATCACATATTCTTTTACATATTGCATATTGTGGGAGGAAGGAAAAAGGAAAAAAAACCTGCAATTTAAAAAACACAGTAGAATGGTCCAGTAAAGTTAGTCCCTGGTGAGGTAGGAGTTTACAGTCCTAATGGCCTTGGAAGAAACTCCTTCTCAACCTCTCCATTCTCATTGCATGGCAACGGAGGCGTTTGCCTGACCGTAGCAGCTGGAACAGTCCAGTGCAAGGGTGGAATGCGGTCTCCCATGATCTTATTGGCTCTGGAGTTACACCTTCTGATGTATAGTTCCTGCAGAGGGGCGGGTGAAGTTCCCATAGTGCATTCGGCCGAACGCACTACTCCCTGCAGAGCCTTCTTGTCCTGGGCAGAGCAGTTCCCAAGCCAAATCAGTTTGTATTATTATTAAATGTATTATTTATTATTGTTTATTATTATTTGTATTATTACAAGGAGAAGCATAATTTTTAAAGCAAGATTAGCAAACTTGAAGAATGGGTGGATAACGACAGAGAATGTGGATTTGTTAAGGAAACATCATGCATGACCAACATTTGAGTAGATAACAAGAAGGTTAAATAAGGTTAGCCAAGTTGACATGGATTTAAAAAATATTCGACAAAATCTCACATGGCACATTGATCAGGAGAGTAATGGTCTATAAGATCGAAGTGGAAATGGCAAGTTGAGTTAAAATGAGTTCAGTGGAAGAATATCTAACATAGAAACATAGAAACATAGAAAATAGGTGCAGGAGTAGGCCATTCGGCCCTTCGAGCCTGCACCGCCATTCAATGTGATCATGGCTGATCATCCAACTCAGTATCCCGTACCTGCCTTCTCTCCATACCCCCTGATCCCTTTAGCCACAAGTGCCACATCTAACGCCCTCTTAAATATAGCCAATGAACTGGCCTCAACTACCTTCTGTGGCAGAGAATTCCAGAGACTCACCACTCTCTGTGTAAAGAATGTTTTCCTCATTTCGGTCCTAAAGGAATTCCCCCTTATCCTTAGACTGTGACCCCTTGTTCTGGACTCCCCCAACATCGGGAACAATCTTCCAGCATCTAGCTTGTCCAACCCCTTAAGAATTTTGTAGGTTTCTATAAGATCCCCCCTCAATCTTCTAAATTCCATCGAGTACAAACCGAGTCTATCCAATCTTTCCTCATATGAAAGTCCTGACATCCCAGGAATCAGTCTGGTAACAATCCACCAATCTCTATATTGAATATACTCAGCGACCAATCCTCCCAAATCCTTTTGGGTTGGAGATCTTAGACATTCACCAGTCTCCAGGTGAAGACATTTCTCCTCATCTGAATGACCAATTCCTTATATGGACACAAAGAAGTGCAGATGCTGGTTAATACACATAAGGACACAAAGTACTGGAGTGACCCAGCTAGTAAGGCAGCTTCTGTGGAGAACATGGATAGGTGATGTTTTAGGTCGAAACCCATCTTCAGACTGAAGTGATTAAACTGTGATGTAAATTATCTGGCATTGGGAATTAGGGAAATTATATTTGCTAACAGCATAACATTTGGAGGCATGGTAGGTCATGTTGAGTACTATTGAAAACTATAGAAGGCAACCAGAGGACATAAGTAGACAAGAGACACAAACGACTGTAAATGCTGGAACCTGCTGGACGAGCTCAACAGGCTGAGCAGCCTGAGAGGAAAAGGAATTGTTAACATTCTGGGACATCGTTCCTGATGTAGGGTCTTGACCCAAGTTGTCAACATTTCCTTTCCCCCTTGCCCTGCTGAATTCCTCCAGCAGATCTTTCTTTGCTTCGGAATAAATAGACTGGCAGGAAGGAACGGCTTATGGCAGAAGCTGTTCAGTATTTATTGGATACATTTGACAGTAAATACACCTTAATCATTGAGATTTTATAGGATTTCTCATTGTGGGACCTGAATCTACTGAGTGGTAGTGCAAATAGATGACAATTGTAGGTAAAATTAAAATTGATCCTGTATTTTGCATTTAAGCATATTAAAATTAATGGAACCTGACTTGAAGATTTAATCAAAAGTCATTTGGACTGATATATCGACAGGAAACATATGGGCCAAATGCTGGCAAATAGAAATAGTCCAGAATGCCTACTTGGTCAGAATCTGAACAAGTCCAGAATGCCAACAAGGAGGGCCGAAGGGCATGTTTCTGTGCTGTATTGCTCCAGGATTCTATGATTCTATGGATTTATGAAGTTAATAGTACTATAGGATTTGCTACTACAAGAGGAAAATGAGTTATGATTGTAGTCGCTAACTCAACTGCATCGAGCAAAATCCCGAGTAATTTACTACTGAAAACTCATCTCTTTTTGCAGCTGGTTTGACATTGCAGAAATCCTTAGCAACCCTTGTAATTAGCATGTTCAGAATTGTAGGCATTCTCGTGCAACTTAATAAAGTAAGAAAGTTTGATCTAGATATTTAGATGATTTTTTAATAATGTATAACAAATAACAGTTTACACTGCATTCTTGCTTTAATTATTCCGGAGACCTATTTATGTCTTGTGGTGTGTCATTCTCTGAAGGAAAATTATTTATTAAAAAAATAATGAGCCCAATTGAGGTTTCTTGGAGAGAGGATCTAGGAAACCTGTTATTTTTTAAAGGGCATGCAGCTGATAGTTTCCAGCAGAGAGGCACAAAAAATGATGATATCTGCCACTTACTGCTGAGGTATTGGTATTGGCTTCTTATTGCCATGTGTACAAAGATACAGTGAAAAGCTTTGCTTGCATGCTATCCAACCAAATTATACTACACATTAGTACAATCAAGCCATACAGAAGTACAACATGTAGTGCAATGAGAAAAATGCCAGAGTGTGTGCGTTATGCATAACAGCATTATGGTGTTACAGTTGCAGTGAAAGTGCAAGGTCCGCAATGAGGTAGGTTGGAAGATCAAGACTACAACTTAGCTTATGAGAAGACCATTCAGTAGTCTGATAACAGTGTGAATGATGCTATTATTGAATCTGGTGGTATGTGCGTTCAAATTTTTGTATCTTCTGCCCAACGGGAGAGGGGAGCAAGAATGAAAGGAGTGAAAATGTTTGATTATGTTGGCTGCTTTTCCGAGGTAACATAAAGTGTAGATGGAGTTAATGGTGAAGAGATTGGTTGTGCATGATAGACTATGCTACATCCACACCCCTCTGCAAGTTCTTACGGTCTTGGGCAGAGCTGTTACCGCGCAGAGATGTTTCCCAATAAAAAGGAGTAGGTGGCATTTCAGATCGAGACCCTCCTTCAGACAGAGGTCAGAGGAAAGGGAAATTAGAGATATAGATGGTGATGTATAGATATATAGAACAACTGAATGAAAGATGTGCAAAAAAGTAAGAATGATAAAGAAAACAGGCCATGGTTAGATGTGGCCGAGGTGAAAACAGACAATGAGACTCAACAAGACGACTTTCAAGCTGGTACGACTTGGGTGGGGGAGGGATGGATAGAGGGGGGATGCAAGGGTTACTTGAAGTTAGAGAAATCAACATCATACCGCTGGGTTGTAAGCTGCCCAAGCAAAATATGAGATGCTGTACCTCCAATTTGCATTTTGCCTCACTCTGACTATGGAGGAGGTCTAGGACAGAAAGGTCGGTATGGGAAGGGGAATTAAAGTGTTTTGTAACCGGGAGATCAAATAGGTCCAGGCGGACTGAGCGAAGGTGTTCAGCAAAATGATCAGCCAGTCTACATTTGATCTCGCCGATATATAAGAGTCCACAGCTTGAACAACAAAGTTTATGCCTTCTTATACACTTGGACCCCAAGAACCCACTGTACATTTACCTGTGTTTGTTCATTATCCCTCTAAACTTTTGCGATCTATGTACCTGTCCAAGTATCTTTTAAATGCTGTAATACTACCTACTCTGGTAGCTCATTCCATAGCCCCGCCCACCTCTGAAAGAAAATGTTCCCCCCAAGGTTCTTATTAAGTCTCACTGCTCTCTCCTTAAATCTATGTCCACTGGTACTTGACTCCCTTGCCCTAGGTTAGAAGACCCTGTGCATTCACCTTATCTGTTCACCTTCTATTTTTATACACCTCTAAATGAACACTCCTCAACCTCTTGCACTCCAAGGAAAAAAGTCCTAACCTGCCTATTCTTTCTCTGTAGCACAGGCTCACGAGTCCTGGCAATATCTTCATAAATTTTCTCTGCACTCTTTCCAGGTTAATGACATCCTTGTAGAAGGGTGGCCAAAACTGAACACAAATGAAGCCTCACCAATATATTGCACAACTGCAATATAATGTCCCAACTTCTATACTCAATACCCTGATTGATAAAAGTTAGTACCAAAAGCCTTCTCTACTACCCATTCTACATGTGATGCAACTTTCAGGGAACTATGTACCTGTGCTCCTGGATCAAACAAGCTATTTCCTGTTTTGTTTGTGCTCCTCAAAGGCCCTGTTCGATTTCAGCTTCTTAATTCTTACCTCTGCTTCCTTGCCCTTTTTTTGTAATATATTTTTTTATTAAAAGCATATGTACAAATGATAATAAACGACAAATTGGTTATACATAGCTTCAATTTTTAACTTTTTTTCAAAGAAAAGAAATAGAGAAAGAAAGATAAGAGAAACTACAAACTAATAGAAAGGGGAAAAAAAGTAAGAAAGAAAGGAGATTACAAATATAAAGATTGTGGAGATAGATCCGGGAGATGTTGAGTATAGTTGTTCATCCAACCCTAAACTCAAGTTGTGACTTTAATTTTGTGTTAAACCAATTTATTTATTTTTTAATACAATAAATGTAGACCATACCTTTTCCTTTCTGACTATAGTCTATGATCTATAGTCATCCAAGGTTCTCAAACCTTGCCATCCTTGGCCATCTGTGCTATATCACTCCATGACGCTCTGACTCAAATGAAAGATGTTGCTATCTGTGCACCAGTAATGCTTGGCATAAAGCCAAGTGGGCAGGTGTGGTGAACCCAGCCTCAGATCCATGAGGTAAGCAACCGGCCTTGAACTCAGTGTTTCTTGGAATGGAGTTGCCAACCTTCACTAAAAAAGTAAGTGAACCTACATGTTCTTTGTTGCATGAAATAGTGAAAGGCTTGGATATAGTGGATGTGGAGAGGATGTTTCCACTAGTGGGAGAGTCGAGAACTAGAAGTCATAGTCTCAGAATTAAAGGACATTCTTTGAGGAAGGAAATGAGGAGAAATTTCTTTAGTCAGAGGGTGGTGAATCTGGAATTGTTTGCCTGTGGTGGCCGTCAGTGGATATTGTTAAGGCAGAGATAGATAGATTCTTGATGAGTACAGGTGTCAGAGGTTATGGGGGAGAAGGCAGGAAAATGGGGTTAAAAGGGAGAGATAGAAACATAGAAACAGAAAATAGGTGCAGGAGTAGGCCATTTGGCCATTCGAGCCAGCACCACCATTCAATATGATCATGGCTGATCATCCAGAATCAGTACCCTGTTCCTGCTTTCTCCCCATAGATCAGCTATTATTGAATGGTGAAGTAGACTTGATGGGCCAAATGCCCAAATTCTACTCCTATCATCTATGACCTTATGACTGTATAATTGTAAATAACATTAATAGTTTCAATTACAGTGCTGAGCCCAAATACACTGGCATCTGATCTCCAGTGCATTTCCTTCTTTAGCAATGCAGTGAGAAAACATGGAAGTCAGTTCTTGCTGATATGCTGCAACTACTCAATGTTTCTACACAGAGTAACCTATGCATTATCAGTGTACTCCATACCTTCATAGTATTAATGCTGTGGTAATAGCCACTTAAAGTGGCAATCTGGGTACCAAATGCAAATACAATGCACAATAGATTTGAATTGAACCTCCCTTTGTATTAACATTTTATTTCATTTTGTTCTAGATCAATTCTCATGAGAATCCTTTAGGAGGACGACTGGAATTGTTAGAATTACAACACAAAGCAGCTGGTCCAACATTTGCTGATAATTTGGCTGCTCCACAGAGAGTAAATCCCTTGCGGCTGTTTGTGAAGGAGATCCCGAAGGCAAAACAGGACATCACTCATAACCCACGGATAAAAATTTCTGATGACTTGTGGACATGGTTAAATAACCTAACAGATCCTCGGGAATCTCATTCACGGACCAAACGCAGACCCATTGTTAAAACAGGAAAGTTCAAGAAAATGTTTGGGTGGGGTGACTTCCATTCTAACATCAAAACTGTGAAATTGAATCTTCTCATTACTGGGAAGATAGTCGACCATGGGAATGGGACTTTTAGTGTGTACTTCAGACACAACTCAACTGGTCTTGGCAATGTATCTGTAAGCCTCGTTCCACCATCCAAGGTTGTGGAATTTGACTTCTCTCAGCAGTCAACGCTGGAGACCAAGGAGTCCAAGACGTTCAACTGTCGAACTGAGTACGAGAAAACAGACAGAGCAAAGAAGACCGCGCTGTGTAATTATGATCCTTCAAAGATATGTTATCAAGAGCAGACCCAAAGTCATGTGTCATGGTTATGCTCTAAACCATTCAAGGTTATATGCATATATATTGCTTTCTACAGTGTAGATTATAAACTTGTGCAAAAGGTTTGTCCTGACTACAATTATCACAGTGAAACTCCTTACTATTCATCTGGTTAACAAAATAGCCATGGCATGATAGGTGAAGACTGCCATTCTGTATGTAACTTATTTATACATAGTCAATGTCATGGGTTAATAATGATAGTAACTGTTTAAGACAGGCACATCTGGGATAGCGCAGCTGCTACCTCAAAGGGAGCATCTGAGAATGTAATTGCATGATAAGCATTTGTAAAACAAAGAGTCAGTCCTGAACAGTCCTCAGAGCAAGAAGGAAAATAATATAAAATGCAGAAATAAAACTGTCTCTGAAACATTAGCCTAAGGCTGAACTGCATATTTATATTCCGATTGCAGCTCCCTGCGATGAGAATGAATATGTTTCTAAATGTCAAATCTGCACATTAATTCATAATCAAAGTTCTTATAGGGAATTTTCTTTGTGGGGGGTGGAGGAATAAAAACAAGTATTGCAAAGTAGGTTAATCAACTAGCCAAAACATAATATAGGATTGTAAAAATTGGTTAAACACATTTTAATGTATGAATATAGTGTGTTTTGGAAATGTGGTCTTGTAAAACTGCTTCTTTATAAAAGGCTGTGTATGTGTCAATAAAGTATAAATACCGAGAATAAAGTCGAAGACACAAAGAATGCAACATAGAAACTGAATACATGATCCTCCCTTTGTTGTGCAACCCTTCAATAAAACATCACAGAAACATTTCAATGTGTAGTTGTATTTAATAAGAATTTTTGAATGAAATGAATGGCAGCAGAAATATGTTGAATCAAAGCTAACTCATTTTAAACAGGAGCATTTTCTCCTGTCAATTATTTTGCTTCATCTAAATTATTCCACCGATGGAAACACAAGAGACTGCAGATGCTGGAATCAGAAGCAAAGAACATACTGCTGGAGGAACACAACGGGTCAGGCAGAATCTGTAGGGCGAGAAAGGAATTGTCGACATTTCAGAAGAAGAAGGACGTAGGGGTGTAATAGCAAGTCCCAATAATGATGGTCGAAGAGTAGGAGAGGAGTGGAAACTACAGAGGGGGAGCAGTGAGGGAAGGTTGAATAACAACACTCCTTTCCCCCACAGATGCTGTCTGACCTACTGAGTTCCTCCAGCTGCTTGCTCATTTCCACTGATAACTGTTTTTCTTTTTTAAATCAGCCAAACCTATGCTTACATTGTGGGCAAGACTTTTAAAATATGATCAAAGATAATATTTGTTTCTTAGCATTGCTTTTTAGCAGTACATTCATTCTTTCTTTGTTTAGTTTAGTTTATTGTCACATGCACCGAGGTAAAGTGAAAAGTTTTTGTTGCATGGTAGCAAGTCAGCAGAAAGACAATACATGATTACAATAGAGCCATCGACAGTGTCCAGAAGAAATGTTGCTGTCAGAGTAGAGATTTAAAAGAGTGGTGTAATTGTAATGCGTGATTGCAGATCCAATACTTCTATGACTAGCACACAAAGAGTCACTTGGGTTGATCGCCATCTTCATTGAAGCCATTTATTTCTGTGTTATTATTATAATAATGTTTTGAGATTTCCTTTCTTTTCCAAATACATCATTGTGCTATTCCTGATCCTTAACCTTTTTCTCTGTTACCATCATAACTCTTGGTTAAATCAACTCTAATACTTACTGCAGTGAAACCTAACAGAGTGAATGCGGACTACTTATGGGCCTGTCCCACTTACGCGACTTTTCCGGTGACTGCAGGTCGCCGAAGATTTTCAACATGTTGAAAATACAATGGCGACCAGAAAAATGCTACGATTCTTTGGTCGACTGAGGAGACCATACAGGCGACACCCTGGTGACATCTCGTAGGGTGAAACCTGTATGGTCGTGAGTAGTCGCACAAAGAGTCGTACCTTGTTCTGGTCTTTACAGGATTTTCAACATATTGAACATTTTCGGCGACTTGCTGCGACTATGACGGGTGCCGGCAAGTCGCAAATAAATTGCGTAAGTGGGACAGGCCCATTAATTGCTCTTCAGCCTTCAGAGTTTTCAAATGTAGGCTTGGAGTATCCTAATCACAAGTGCCTGTTTTCACTTACCTTCTAAAAAGTTTCAAGTCGCAGAGCACAGAAACAGGCCAGTATTTATTTTAGCAAACTAAAATTAATCTGTAGGGCAGGGAGGCACACTTTTGGTCCTTTCAACCAAAAGTGCACATGGACAGAAAAGGTTTAAAATAAGCTGGGTCACTTACGGACAAATGGGACAGGTGCAAATGGTGCATTTTGATCGGCATGGACAGGTTAGGCTAATTTGTTGGTTGAAAAGACCAAAAGTGTGCTACACAAATCTGCCCTACAGATTACTCTTAGTTTGTTAAAATAAATATTGTGTTTCCAACACACACTAATTCCTAATGTCTGTGATCTTGAAACCAGAATGTGAAAATTGTATTTTCCCCAGTAAGGCGAAATTGATCTGGACAATGTACAATGCTTATGATTTTAAACATTGCCAGTGTTTTACAAAATGTGGGAAATGCACACTCAGCGAATTTCATTATTGGACCTTTTACACATAGATACGTTTCTAGATTAAAATTAAATTATCATCTTTTACATTCTTAGGCATTGGGTTTTGATAAAATATATATTCAATTCTAATATAAACAGAGAATTCTAATCTTCTGTTTATTATTGTATGATCCCTAACTCGAAAAAGAAAACTGCATTACAAGAATGAGGCATAAAAAACAAACACATAATGTAGTTATTTAGCCATTTGACAGTGTTAAATAAAATGTTAAATTTAGTATTTATCAACATATGTACGGTGCAAATATGTCATCACAGGTGTTGCCTAACTACAGTGAAATGTATGACGGTTATGAATCCAAACATGTAAAACTAGTGTTCTGTGTGCAAATATTTCACTCTGGTTAAATATCTTGCCGCTGTGTGTGCATCTTATTATGTATGAAGGGATGCACCAAATAAAGGAACATTGAATTACATTTGTAAAGCAATAAAATACGTAAAAACATTTAACCATAGATAAATAATTTATGAACTCCATAAATCGGTGCATCCAATCGTGCTCATTTTTAAGCCCAGGGATTTGTTTGATGTCACATAAACTAAAAGGGTGCAGCTTAACAGTATGAAACGAGCAGTTATGAAAAATGCAACCAACTCATAACATGTTTTAAAACCTGTACTGCTTACTTAATTTAATTAATTTAATTTAATTAATTTTATTACCAACTTAGAAGGATCCTTTTCAGAAATTTTGTTTGAGAACAACTAATTTTCAACTTATGATTAAAGTCTAATTAAGTCTGCCTGAGATTTGCAAACACAGCAGCATTTTGCTTGTTAAAGGTTTTGTCTCTTTCACTTGTGTTTATTGAAAGTAAGAAAGGTAGTGTGACAGCTGGATCTTGCTTTATTTTCTTCCATAATTCTGCTTCTTCCATTTGTCCTGATTCCTGTATAATGTTAAAAGTTACATTAGCAAATTTGCAGATGACACAAAGCTGGGTGACAATGGACAATGGATAATAGGTGTAGGAGTAGGCCATTCGGCATTTCGAGCCAGCACCGCCATTCAATGTGTTCATGGCTGATCATCCCCAATCAGTACCCCGTTCCTGCCTTCTCCCCATATCGCCTGACTCCGCTATCTTTAAGAGCCCTATCTAGCTCTCTCTTGAAAGCATCCAGAGAACCTTCCAGACTGCCTTCTGAGGCAGAGAATTCCACAGACTCACAACTCTCTTTGAGAAAAAGTGTTTCCTCATCTCCGTTCTAAATGGCTTACCCCTTATTCTTAAATTGTGGCCCCTGGTTCTGGACTCCCCCAACATTGGGAACATGTTTCCTGCCTCAAGCGTGTCCAAGCCCTTAACAATCTTATATGTTTCAATAAGATCCCCTCTCATCCTTCTAAACTAGAGAGTGTACAAGCCCAGCCGCTCCATTCTCTCAGCATATGACAGTCCCGCCATCCCGGGAATTAACTTGTAAACCTACGCTGCACTCCCTCAATAGCAAGAATGTCCTTCCTCAAATTAGGGGACCAAAACTGCACACAGTACTCCAGCTGTGGTCTTACTAGGGCTCTGTGCAACTGCAGAAGGACCTCTTTGCTCCTATACTCGACTCCTCTTGTTGTAAAGGCCAACATGCCATTCGCTTTCTTCACTGCCTGCTGTACCTGCATGCTCACTTTCATAGACTGATGAACAAGGACACCCAGATCCCGTTGTACTTTCCTTTTTCCCAATTTGACGCCATTTAGATAGTAATCTGCCTTCCTGTTTTTGCTACCAAAGTGGATAATCTCACATTTATCCACATTAAACTTAATCTGCCATGCATCTGCCCACTCACCCAACCTGTCCAAGTCACCCTGCATTCTCATAGCATCCTCCTTACAGTTCACATTGCCACCCAGCTTTGTGTCATCTGCGAATTTGCGAATGTTACTTTGAATCTTGAATTTTGTCCTCCAAAATATTACAACTGGAATTTAAACTGGAGGTGGTGAAGGGAGGGGTTTGGCCAGAGAGGGTTATTGGGAAGAAAGTGCCACTTTAAATTTAGTTGCATCTGGCTGGGCAACCGTGACTTGGTGGAGATTATTCCATGCTTTAATAGTGCGTGGAAAGAACGAATTGCTGTATACATCTGCCTTTGAGGCTGGGACCACAAATTGGATTGAATGCCCTCGTCTGCTCCTAATTGTTTGGGGTTGGTGTAGGTCTTGTGATCTATGTCTAGCTGAACATTTAACATTTTGTAAAAACAGGTCAAACGGTGGAGCTTCACGTCTGTCTTGAGAGGGTTCCACCCCAGAGAATTTAGAAGTTTGGTGACACTTGCTTCTTTCTCGTAGGTGTTAGTAACAAATCGAGTGGCCTGTCCCTTCATCTCAATCATTGATGTATATTGTAAATAGCTGCGGTCCCAGCACCGAGCCTTGCTGTACCCCACTACTCACTGCCTGCCATTCTGAAAGGGACCTGTTAATCCTACTCCTTGTTTCCTATCTGCCAACCAATTCTCTATCCATGTCACCACTCTACCCCAATACCATGAGCCCTAATTTAGCCCACTAATCTTCTATGTGGGACCTTATCAAATGCTTTCTGAAAGTCCAGGTACACTACATCCACTGGCTCTCCCTTGTCCATTTTCCCAGTTACATCTTCAAAAGATTCTGGAAGATTAGTCCAAGCATGATTTCCCCGTCGTAAATCCATGCTGACTCGGACCGATCCTGTTACTGCTATCCAAATGTGCGGCTATTTCATCTTTTATAATTGACACCAGCATCTTCCCCACCACTGATGTCAGGCTAACTGGTCTATAATTCCCTGTTTTCTCGCTCCTTCCTTTCTCAAAAAGTGGTGATAACATTTGCTACCCTCCAATCCACAGGAACTGATTCTGAGTCTATAGAACATTGGAAAACTATCACCAATGCATCCACGATTTCTAGAGCCACTTCCTTAAGTACCCTGGGATGCAGACCATCAGGCCCTGGGGATTTAACAGCCTTCAGTCCCATCAGTCTACACAACACCATTTCCTGCCTAACGTGGATTTCCTTCAGTTCCTCCGTCACCCCAGATCTTCTGGCCACTACTATATGTGTGTAAATGTGACGTTATCCACTTTGGTGACAAATACAGGAAGACAGATTATTATCTGAATTATGTCAAGTTGGGAAAAGGGGAAGTACAACGAGATCAGGGGGTCCTTGTTCATCAGTCACTGAAAGTAAGCATGCAGGTAACAGCGGGCAGAGAAGAAAGCGAATGGCATGTTGACCTTCATAACAAGAAGGAGTTGAGTGTAAGAGCAAAGAGTTCCTTCTGCAGTTGAGACCACACCTGGAGGCCAATTCTCTGTATGCTTTCAAGAGAGAGTTGGATACAGCTCTTAAAGATAGCGGAGTCGGGGATATGGGGAAAGGCAGGAACGGGGCATTGATTGTGGATGATCAGCTATGATCACAATGAATGGCGGTGCTGGCTCAAAGGGCCGAATGCCCTACTCCTGCACATATTGTTGGTTTAAATGTCTCTCCTGTCTACAGCACTACAACCCCCACTGAGGTTATTATTGCAGATCCTGTGCCAGGTTTAATCAGCACAGGGGTAAAATCACACTACATTGCAAGATGAACCATAGCCATTGGATGCTACGCACAGCACAGCAGTGGACTGAACCAACAACAACAAATTTGGCATTCAGAATTCATCAAGAGGTCTGGAACTTCTGCCGTTCATGACATTCAGGCACAAAACCTGATTGTTTATTTCCAACAAGTACTGTAAATGTAACGGTTCTGTTGGGAACCATTGGGATTTACCAGCAAGATCTGGGCCTTTTGCTCAGTGGAACTGTTCTTCAGCAAGATAAAGATAGAAACATGCTTTTTACCTTTCAACAGACTTTGCCACGATAACAAAAATTTCACCTCATAAAATCCTATGGAGACCATTTTATGAACTATATCAATATTCCTCTGACACAATAAGTGGAATCTATTTGTGATTTGTAAGTGTGCGGGTCCATCACCATCAAAAACTCTTTACCAGGACACTCAATCAAAGTAAGATATGTCTGGCATTATTTGGTAAAAGGATTACATGAGAAAGAAAAAAGGAAGAAAGGAAGAAAGGAAGAAAGAAAGAAAGGAAGAAAGAAAGAAAGAAAGAAAGAAAGGAAGGAAGGAAGGAAGGAAGAAAGAAAGAAAGAAAGAAAGAAAGAAAGAAAGAAAGAAAGAAAGAAAGAAAGAAAGAAAAGAAAGAAAGAAAGAAAGGAAGAAAGGAAGAAAGGAAGAAAGGAAGAAAGGAAGAAAGAAAGAAAGAAAGAAAGAAAGAAAGAAAGAAAGAAAGAAAGAAAGGAAGAAAGGAAGGAAGGAAGGAAGGAAGGAAGGAAGGAAGGAAGGAAGAAAGAAAGAAAGAAAGAAAGAAAGAAAGAAAGAGAGAGAGAGAAAGAAAGAGAGATAGAAATAAAGAGAGATAGAAATAAAGAGAGAGAGAGAGGTAAAGAGAGAGAGGTAAAGAGAGAGAGATAAATAGAGAAAGATAAAGAGAGAGAGAGAGAGAGAGAGAGAGAGAGAGAGAGAGAGAGAGAGAGAGGGAGAGAGAAGAGAGGGGGAGAGAGAGGGAGAGGGAGGGAGAGAGGGGGGAGGGAGAGGGAGGGAAGGGGAGGGAGGGAGAGGGAGGGAGGGAGTGGGGAGGAGAGGGAGGGAGGAAGGAAGGAAGGAAGGAAGGAAGGAAGGAAGGAAGGAAGGAAGGAAGGAAGGAAGGAAGGAAGGAAGGAAGGAAGGAAGGAAGGAAGGAAGAAGGAAGAAAGAAAGAAAGAAAGAAAGAAAGAAGAAAGAAAGAAAGAAAGAGAGAGAGAGAGAGAGAAAGAAAGAGAGATAGAAATAAAGAGAGATAGAAATAAAGAGAGAGAGAGAGGTAAAGAGAGAGAGGTAAAGAGAGAGAGATAAATAGAGAAAGATAAAGAGAGAGAGAGAGAGAGAGAGAGAGAGAGAGAGAGAGAGAGAGAGAGGGAGAGAGAAGAGAGGGAGAGAGAGAGGGAGAGGGAGGGAGAGAGGGGGAGGGAGAGGGAGGGAAGGGGAGGGAGGGAGAGGGAGGGAGGGAGTGGGGAGGAGAGGGAGGGAGGGAGGGGAGAGGGAGGGAGAGAAAGAGAGAGAGAAAGAGAGAAAACGAGAGAAGGAGAGAGAAAGAGAGAAAGAGAGAGAGAAAAGAGAGAGAGAGAGATGAGATGAGAGAGAGAGAGAGAGAGAGAGAGAGAGAGAGAGAGAGAAAGAGAGAGAGGGATATCCAGTCATGGCTTTCAAAAGAATATCAGGCTGACTGGGTTGCTCTTGCAGAAAGTTTATGCAGGCTGCAGGCTCCAAAGGATTTCATTTAATGCTTTAATGATTCTCTGATCCTATAGAGCTGCTGCCTCAAAGCTCGCATGACCCATGAACATGGTCTACACATTTCCCTGTCTTCTTCTTCTTCTTGCGTTTGAGGCAGCAGGTCTGCAGCAGGATGATGCCATCCGGTTCGACATCTGTAGGTGCCCGCCCTAAAAGGGGGATATGCTGCCGCCAAGCTGCGGCACTGCTGCTGTCTCTGTCTGTTGTCGTTGGCCTGACTGAGGTCAGATGGCAGGGCTCACCACGGGGAGGTCGACAACATGAGAAGAAAACCCATGTACATGGAGTCCACACATCTCCCCTGTGACTGTGCTGGTTCCCCCAGTGTGCTCCTGTTTCCAAATACATGTAGGTCAGTAGGTTGACACAAAATGCTGGAGTAATTCAGCGGGACAGGCACCATCTCTGGAGAGAAAGAATAGGTGATGTTTCAGGGTCGAGACACTTCTTCAGACTGTTGTCAGGGGAGAGGGATGTTCTGATGTCAGGGGAGAGGAGGTATGTCGGTAGGTTAATCGGCCACTGTGAATTGCACTGTGTGTGCCGGTGAGTGGTAGAAACTGTGGGGTGTTAATGGGAATGAAAGAAGAATTTGGGGAAAATATACAGAGGCACAGTGGCACAGCTGGCAGAGGTGCTGCCTCACAGTGCCAGAAACCCAGATTCAATCCTGACCTAGGATGCTGTTAGTGTGGAATTTTCACCTTTCCCTGTACTGTCTGCATTCCTAGTGTCCCGGTTTCTTCCCACACTCCAAAGACAAATGGATTTTACGTTTAATTGACCTCTGTAAAATTGTCCCTGGTGAATGGAGAGTGGATGCAAAAGTGGGATAACAGAACTAGTGTGAACAGATGATTGATGGTCAGCATGGACTCGGTGGACCAAAGGGCATGTTTCCATTCTGTACCTTTCAATCAATCAATTGTATTTTAATGGGTTAAGTGTAAATGGATAGAATGCTTGGTGCAGATCTGATCAGCCAAGAGGTTCGTGTTTGTGCTGTATGATTGTACTACGTGGAGATTCATGAATATTTCAAATACTAGGTAGTTTATGGATCAGCAATACTTTAGAGAATTTATTCATGAAACAAGTGCCATTTTTTCCATTTTATAAGCTTGGTATTATTCCTCATTTTACTGAACCTTTGGGACTCCTTTCACAGGATTGTTTTGATGATTCCAGTGAAGGTTGAAATAGTGCATTTGGGACTACTTATAGCAACAACGTCAAAATGTGCGATTGGAAATCTCAGCACTGTTTATTTGTAATTCTCTGTACTCCAATGATATTTGATAGTGCTGAACAGAGGTTACAAATTGCTGTATCATTATTTCTTTCCACAAAATGCTTTCACTATCTTGGCCTTGTATTGACCTGAACTGAGATTCTGAAACAGCTCCTCGGGTTAGAAGTTTGGAAAAGTCTAACTTCCAAGTGAATGCTCATAGAAAATTGGCCAGAAATGGTAATGGATAAAATAATATTCAATACAGAATGTGGAAGAAATTAAGTTGGTATTTGGAATGGTTTGCATTTGTTTTGCGTACCGGAATACAGCAGAATATCCAGTTTGCATGCTATCCTGTCAAATCATATTATGTAATAGACTAAGTGGGACTTCACACAGGAAGGCTGGTCCCCCAACACAATATTCCACCTCTCAACCAATTCCAATATGCACTTCTCACACACACACCCCCTCCATCTCACACACACATACACACACTCACACACACTCGCACACACACTCGCACAGATTGCGTACAGTTTTGATCTCCAAATCTGAGGAAGGACATTATTGCCATAGAGGGAGTGCAGAGAAGGTTCACCAGACTGATTCCTGGGATGTCAGGACTGTCTTATGAAGAAAGACTGGATAGACTCTGTTTATACTCTCTAGAATTTAGGAGATTGAGAGGGGATCTTAGAGAAACTTTAAAAATTCTTGAGTTGGACAGGCTAGATGCAGGAAGATTGGTCCTGATGTTGGGGAAGTCCAGGACAAGGGGTCACAGCTTAAGGATAAGGGGGAAATCCTTTAAGACCGAGATGAGAAATACTTTTTTCACACAGAGAGTGGTGAGTCTCTGGAACTCTCTGCCACAGAGGGTAGTTGAGGTCAGTTCATTGGCCCTTGTGGCTAAGGGGATCAGAGGGTATGGAGAGAAGGCAGGTACGGGATACTGAGTTGGATGACCAGCCATGATCATATTGAATGGCGGTGCAGGCTCGAAGGGCCGAATGGCCTACTCCTGCACCTAATTTCTATGTTTCTATTCCCACACATACACTCACACACACACAGACTCACACACACACTTATAGTCCTGCCCCCCGCCCCCGCCCCCGCCCCCCTCCCCCCAGATTGGGCGGAATCGCGGCGATTGACAGCCGAGAGGACCAATCAGCTGATCTCAAGGTTTTTTAAACACTCATAACTTTTTTATTTTTCATCGATGGGAAAAATCCTCAGGGCTGGCTAAGCGGAGGAGGACTGTGAGTAAGATGGCCAAAAATCACAGCGATAGAGAGTAATGCTTTTTATAGAATCAATATACACCACAGACAGGAAGTGGTCAAGATGAGATTTTTAATTATATAGATGAGCAAAATCAAACTATACGCAAGTATAACAGGTAGTGCAAAGAGAAAAATACCAGAATACAGAATATAGTGTTACAGTGTTATAGCATTGCAGCTGCAGAGAAAATATGGATCAGAAAATGTGCAAGTGTCTTAACAGATAGGTTCAGAGATACATCCATAGCTTATGAGAGGACCATTCAATAGACTGATAATAGTAGAAAAGAGGCTGTTGCTGAATCTGGTGGTACTTGCATTCAGGCTTTTATCCCTTCTCCTTCAAAGGACATTGGGAGAGGGGAGAAGAGGGAATGACTGGGATGTAAATGGTTCTTGATTATGTTGGCTGCTTTCTACAGTCAGTGAGAAATGTAAATGGACCCAAAATGGTGGTGGTTGAAAGGGGAGGGGGGGAGAAATGAGATTGGTTTGTGTGATGGGTTGCATCCACTACATCCACAACCCCTGCAATTTCAAGCAATCTTGGGTAGAGCTGTTGCCAAGCCGAGTTGTGATGCTTTCTATGGTCAAATGTATATACATATAAGATGGTAATTTACCTGATCTAAGACCTTTCATGATAAAGAAAAATAGCAAGGAACAGCATGAAATAAAAAGGGAAAGCAGACAATATACAATAGGTGCAGGAGTAGGCCATTCAGCCCCTCGAGCCAGCACCGCCATTCACTGTGATCATGGCTATTCGTCCACAATCAGTACCCTGTTCTTGCCTTCTTCACATATCCCGACTCCGCTATCTTTAAGAGCACTATCAAACTCTCTCTTGAAAGCATCCAGAGAATTGGCCTCCACTGGCTTCTGAGGCAGAGAACTCCACAGATTCACAATCCTCTCTGTGAAAAAGCTTTTCCTCATCTCGGTTCTAAATGGCATACCCCTTATTCTTAAACTGTGGCCCCTGGTTCTGCACTCCCCCAAAGTCAGGAACATGTTTCCTGCCTCTAGCCTATCCAAACCCTTAATAATCTTATATGTTTCAATAAGATCCCCTCTCATCCTTCTAAATACCAGAGTATACAAGCCCAGCTACTCCATTCTATCAACATATGACAGTCCCGCCATCCCGGGAATTAACCTTGTGAATCGACGCCGCACTCCCTCAATAGCATGAATGTTCTTCCTCAATTTTGGAGACCAAAACTGCACACAATATTCCAGGTGTGTTCTCACTAGGGCCCAATACAACTGCAGAAGGACCTCTTTGCTCCTATACTCAACTCCTCTTGTCATGAAGGCCAACATGCCATTTGCTTTCTTCACTGCTTGCTGTACCTGCATGCTTACTTTCAGAGACTGATGAACAAGGATCCCCAAATCACGTTGTACTTCCCCTTTTCCCAACTAGACACCATTCAGATAATAATCTGCCTTCCTGTTTTTGCCATCAAAGTGGATAACCTCACATTTATTCACATTAAACTGCATCTGGCATGCATCTGCCCACTCACCCAACGTGTCCAAGTCACCCTGCATCCTCATAGCATCCTCCTCTCAGTTCACACTGCCACCCAGCTTTGTGTCATCTACAAATCTGCTAATGTTATTTTTAATCCCTTCATCTAAATCATTAATGCATATTGTAAATAGCTGTGGTCCCAGCACCGAGCCTTGTAGTACCCCACTAGTCACTGCCTGCCATTCTAAAAGGGACCCGTTAATCCCTAATCTTTGTTTCCTGTCTGCCAACCAATTATCTATCCACGTCAGTACTCTACCAAAAATACCATGTTTTCTTATTTTGCCCACTAATCCCCTATGTGGGACCTTATCAAATGCTTTCTGAAAGTCCAGGTACACTGCATCCATTGGCTCTCCCTTGTCCTTTTTCCTAGTTACATCCTCCAAAAATTCCAGAAGATTAGTCAAGCATTATCTTGGGCAGGGCTAGTACACATGGCATCACAACCAGGTTCTTAAGGCCCATCACCCAGATGATCACCTTTGTGAAGGCCGGAGTGCAGCTGCCAAGAACCACAGCAGCCAGGAATCCGTCAGGAATCCTGGTGACTGCACAGGACTGGCAGCTTTTGTAGACCTGGTGAAACAGCTGAAGTTCCCACAGCACATTGCCACGACCACCCTGTGGCCAGACATCCTCCTGGTCTCAGAGGTGACCAAAAACATTGTCTTGTTGGAACTGACAGTGCTGTGGGAGGACCGTCTGGAGGAGGCCCATGAGAGGAAGAAGACCAAATACAAAGAGATGGTCATAGACTGCCAAAGGCAGGGCTGGAAGGCAGGCTGCATGCCCATCGAGGTTGGCAGCAGAGGTTTTGCAGGGCAAAGCCTCTACAAAGCCTTGAGTGCACTGGGCATCAACGGAATGGAAAGAAAAGCCATCAAGAACACCACAGAGGCAGCGGAGAAAGCCTCAAGATGTTCAGGAGAGGAGGTCCATGGGGAGGAGCAAATGCCACATGAACACAAGTCATGGTCTGATCAACCAAGGCTGGGTCGCCTGGGTGAGGGTGTCTGATGTTGAAAGACCCAAAACACCCAATGACCCCAGGTTACATCACTGATGATGTGTTCAGGAGCATCAATAGATGTATTTTTATTAATCATCCCTTCGTAAATCCATGCTGACTCGGACCGATCCTGTTACTGCTATCCAAATGTTCCGCTACTTCATTTTTCATAATTGACTCCAGCATCTTCCCTATCACCGATGTCAGGCTAACTGGTCTATAATTCTCTGTTTTCTCTCTCCCGCCTTTCTTAAAAAGTGGGATAACATTAGCTACCCTCCTAACCACAGGAATTGATCCTGAATCTATAGAACATTGGAAAATGATCACCAATGCATCCATGATTTCTAGAGCCACTTCCTTAAGTACCCTGGTATGCAGACCATCAAGCCCTGGGGATTTAAATGCACTTTCTGAACACGTAGATAGAAAGGAAAGTGAGTAACAGCAAGAACTCCAACAATGAGCTTGTAAAGTGATTTGCAAGGAAAAACAAAATCAATACAAAAAAGATTACAGTTATATCAGAAAAATGTGGGTGGTTATCAGCAATGTGGATTACTTATATAAATGGATGAGAGCAATATTTTAAGTGATAAAATGAAATTGACGCTATGTTGAATTGTGCCAACATTTACAAAAGGGGAAAAGACTGGTATCTGAACAGTTTAGTTTAGTTTAGTTTATTATTGTCACGTCTACCGAGGTACAGTGAAAAGTTTTTTGGTACATGCTTTCCAGTCAAGTAAATACTATACATGATTACAATCAAGCCATCCACACTATATAGATACAGGATAAAGAGAATAACATTTAGTGCGTGATAAAGTCTGATGAAGTCCGATTAAAGATAATGAATAAAATAAACCTAAAGTTCATTCAAGGAGAAAGTGTTAGAGTATCTAATAGTAGGCAGCATCTCTGGGGAACACGAATAGGTGATGTTTTGGGTCAAGAGCCTTTTTTCAAGGTCTTCCAGAGATGCTGCCTGACCCGCTGAGTTAATCCAGCATTTCTGCAATTCTTTGTATCTACATTTTATTGAGACACTTTAGATCCTAGGGTTATCACTGATGATGTGTTTGGGAGCTTCAATAGATGTATTTTTATCAATAAGATGCATGCAAATGCCCTCACTATACATTTACAAAGCACTAAATACAGAAAACTATTTTTAGACAGGGTAATTGTGTGTTGTGTAAAAAGCATAATGGAGAGAAAGCAAGGGGACTCAACTTCTTAAGCCAATATGTGTGGTTGGGGAATTATCAGTCTATAATTCAGATTAAAAGTGACTGAACAACTTAAAACTTTTCAGATGATAAGAGATGCAAGCATGTATTATTAAGAAGTAAATCACATCTGACAAACCCCATTACATTTTTTGAGGAAGTGATTAAAGTGAACTAGGAAGGAACTAGGAATAATAATAAAAAGTAGGGAGGTTGTAGCAGCTACATAAAACTTTGGTTGGGCCGCATTTGGAGAATTGTGTACACTTCTGGTAGTCACATTATAGGAAGGATGGTGGGGGGAGCATCTTTGATGGTGCAGAAGAAGTTTATCTTTATTGTCTGGTTTAGATATCTATAATTACAAGGAGGAGGGACAAGCTTGGACAGTTTTCTTGGAGACTCTTGGAGAGGGGAAACATGACGGAAGTTTATAAAATTATGAAAGGGATAGATAGTCAGTCGTTTCCAAGGAGGAAGTAGCAAATACTAGATGGCGTAGCTTTAAAGTCAGTGCGAGAATGTTTAAAGGATATGTGCAAGGAAAGGTTTTTTTTTAAGGCAAAGAGTGGTAGATGCCTCGAATACCGATGGGAGGGGTGAGTGTGGTCTGTGGAGGGGAAGCAGATATGATAGTGTTATTTGAAAGGCATTTAGACAGGGACATGAACTAGCAATAAATTGACTAATATGGATCATAAGGTCATAAGTGATAGGAGTAGAATTAGGCCATTTGGTTCATCAAGTCTACTCCGTCATTCAATCATGGCTGATCTATCTCTCTCTCCTAACTCCTTTCTCCTGCCTTCTCCCCATAACCTCTGACACCTGTACTAATCAAAAATCGATCTATCTATGCCTTAAAAATAACCACTGACTTGGCCTCCACAACCTTCTGTGGCAAATAATTTCACAGATTCACCACCTTCTCACTAAAGAAATGTATCCCCATCTCCTTCCTAAAAAAAAGTTATTTAATTCTGAGGCTATGACCTCTAGCCCTAGACTCTCCCATTAGTGGAAACATCCTCTCCACATCCACTCTATCCAAGCCTTTCACTATTCTGTATGTTTCAATGAGGTCCCCTAAATTCTACTAAATTCTACTAAACTCCAGCGAGTACAGGCCCAGTGCCAACAAATATAGGTTATCATGGTTATCCTACTCATTCCTCTTCATCATGTGCAGGCAGATGAGATTTATTGCATTTGGCATGTGGTTGGTGCAGTCACCATGGGGTGAAGGCTGTCCTTGTGCAGAACTGGTCCATGATCTATGTAATGATTTGTATGAACTTTTAGATGCCATTTGATAAGGTTCCTCACAGCAGTCTGGAAACTAAAACTATAAACTTTACTCTAGTGCCTCAGAAATGGATAATAAGTGTTTTAGGTGTGGTCAGCCTGTGCTGCATCTTGTAATAATGCTCAAAGTGATACCACACAGAAATTTGTGATGTTGGTGAACAAGTTACAAGCAACAAATTATACAGGGAATTATTTCTTAAAAGGTGAACCATGCAATTCCTCTCAGGAGCTTCTTGAGAAGTTCACAGCTGCCATGTCATTGAAATGCCTTTCACTGGAAACAGCATGAAATATTAAAGGACTTGCCTCATGTTAGCTCTGGAACTGCTACATAAAAGGCTGTCGAGGATTGTGAGTAATACCATGTTGGGAGGTGGGGTGGGGGTAGAGGCATTCTCTCATGCGTCTGTAACTCCTACAAAATAGTCTGCCTGATTAAATGTTATGCAAGGAGTGTCCCATGCCTTTGTGAGGTGCAGCATGATGAAGACTAGAGATCAAGCATGTAGCCCTGATGCAATTTGTACCAAATGGCTGCAACAGTGGTGCTCTGTGAAAGGATCACCACAGAGGGGAGGCTTTCATTAATCCAAACACTGAATACAGAGGCCAGCTGATACCATGTGCCAAGATGTCACAGTGCAGTGCAGACCTTTTAATAGATATTGTAATGGTGAGGCCTGAATATGATATGCTGCTATTTATTCTGACCGTTCAGCAAAGGTTTGAGGTTGCACCTAAAATGTCCAATTCACCATGGTGAGGGAGGATAAGTGTGATGCTTGAAATTAGTTGTCACTATGCGTACGACTCATGCCAGAAGTATGTCAGATAGGATAAAATAAAATGTGTACAGAAATGCTCAGACTAATTTCCCAGTGGGCACAATTTCACCTGGAAATAATCACTTCAGCAATCTACCCAAGTTAAAATTACTTTGTTGTTTCAATTTGCGTTTGTAAAATGTGTACAATCAGATCCAATTTAAAGTTTAGACACCCAAAGAGTCTTGGTCCATGTATACATCATTAAAATGTTATAGATGTGTACAGAATATAATCATTTAGATTTATAGAATACAAGTCATTGTACACAAAGGACTTCAGTAAGATGGATATTTATGCACGTTATATAAAAACCTCTAATTGGAACACACCTGCACTGATTTAAGCAGGTCTAGCAAAATGTAAGAGAGGTATATCAACCTTGGAGAGAGTGTGGCATCATAACAGGAATTTGAAGATTCAATTGAAAAAAAGATTACATGATTTACAAATCTGGTTTTACTTTTCACTCCTCTTACACTCCTCTTCTCTCTTTACCTGACACACCTATCTCCTTGTCTAATTTTTGTCCCCTTTTGTCAACCTTTTGCCTTTTCATCTGTAGCCTCGGTCCACCCATCTGCCAACCATAAAACCCCTCACTTATATCCACCTATCACTGGCCCACCCCTATCTCTTTTCCAGCTTTCTCTCCTACCACAATGTCTGAAGAATGGTCCCAACCAAAAACGTGTCCATTATGTCCTTCACAGATGCTGCTGATCGTCTGGAGAAGGGTTTTGGTCGAAACGTTGCCTATTTCCTTCACTCCATAGATGCTGCTGCACCCGCTGAGTTTCTCCAGCATTTGTGTGTACCTGCTGATCGTTGAGTTACTCCAGCACTTTGTGTTCTATGCTAGATTCCAACATCTGCAGTTCCTAGTGTCTACAAAAATTAGAACTGTTTTTTGGCAATTTAGATTTAGATTTTACTTCTACTTAAGAAGGGCTGCAAGGAAACGTCTGGAAACTAGAGACCATTTAACTTAACATCTGTGATAGGCATGTTGCTGGAGAGGATAAGATATTTATGCATTTGGATAGACAGGGGCTGATTGATAATAGTCAGCATGGTTTTGTATATGGGAGATCATGTCTACTGAGTCTGAGGGATGTGGGCCAAATACAGGGAGGTTGGACTAGCGTAGATGGGAATATATTTGTCAGTGTGGGCTAGATGGTCGAAGGACCTGCTTCCACGCTGGATGACTTAATGACCATGTAATCAGGTGGTGAGAAAGTGCAGACAAGTGTAAAATCAGCACTGTGCACAATCCCTATTTATGCATAACTCAAAATAAGTTCAGGACCTTCCAAATCAGATCAGTGTGGAGTTATTCTAATGCTGAACAAGCCCATTAATTGTGCATTAGCTTTCCATGAGGAGTAATCAAAGCTAGTTTAGAGCCTTTCTTTAAAACATGTATTGGTTCTCTATGTTATAAAACATAACCTTTCAAAATAATTAATTTCTTCCCCAAGAAGAATGGTCAAAGATCATGAAGTGTGACTGTAGATATAAAAAGTAATCAGCTTCTGGGATGGTGTAGGTAATTCACAGTTTCATATATCAGAGACTAATGATTACATCAGAGGCTAATGATTGTTTAACTATCACCAAATCAATGAAAAAAAATGTTGGTAAAAGAATAATGAAATAAACCAGCTCTGACAATGGATCATTTAAGTGGCAGCTATCCCTGGAGATCAAATCTCCTTTTACTGAATCTGAAGCTTACTGGCCTGATACTGCACCACTACTCTTAAACTCTCTCTTTCATTGACATATAATTTATAAATCTCAAGCCAAAGGACCTGAGTTTAAGAGAAAAAAATGGGAAAAACAAAAACAAAAGTTGGTTCTATGGAACATTATTAGTTTAGAGCAGTGAATTGCAGAAATGTATTGGTCTTACCACTGTCTACAATAAAATGCATTCCATTAATACGCATGAAATTAAAAGTATCTACCCTTGAGGAATAAAACAATATTACACGTAAAGATGTATTAGCTACATTTATACTCCGAAAGCGTTCTAATTGAATTCAGTTTTTTAATCTGGCAAATGAATGCAATTATGATTTACATTATTAACCCTTTAAAAAAAAATTCCAATCAGTAAAACAAGTCCAATGAAGGAGACTGTATTCGTGGAGTTGTTAACATTAGCACTGTATCACAATATTTATCAGACCAATAAACAAACATGATTTGAGCTTGACGACAGATAAAATATTACCACACAAATTGATCACCAGGACTATAGCATCTAATGAGAAATCACAGTCCCCAAACACCTGGGTCATATTCCTATCAATTTGATAAATCTGTGGTATATAAAGCATCAACATTAAAAAAAACTGCAAATGGTGGAAATATGAAATTAAAAATAATTCACCCAAAAAATTGACCCAGTCGAATCACAAAGATAAATTCACCGAGTAACAGCACAATTCCCACATTGAAGCAGAAACATTCATCAACAATTCCTTGCAAAAAGTCACTGTTGTAGGATTTCCATCTGTTGTGTAGGGAGATGTTAACAGCTCAATTTATTTCACTGCCTTCATTTCTATTTATTTTTAATGGTTCTTTGGTATTATCTTATTTTTCTCTCTTCCCTCTTCTGTGGCTACCTCACACCACCACATCTTCAAACCTCATTTTATTGCTATCTATCTTTAAACCACAATTCCTACGATATGTACGTAAACCAAAATGACATAATGCAGATGCTTCTAGAATGTCACTGGTAACATCTTTCCAGTCATAAAAAAGTCCATCAACCACAAATCTTTGCTTCCTGCCAGTGAATACAATTTATCACTTCCTTTCATCCATTGGGTTTTTACATTTCTTTGCACAGTTTGTTCTCTGCAATCATGTCAAACGTCTTCGTAAAGTCCAGCTGGACAACACCAAACATATTGAATGTAGGAAGGAATTGCAGATGCTGGATTACACTGAAGATAGACACAACATTCTGGAGTAACTCAGCAGGTCAGGCAGCATCTCTGGAGAAAAGGAATAGGGTCAAAACCCTTCTTCAGACTGATTGAAATGATCCATCTAATTTTGATCGGTGGTCAGCGCAGACTTGGTGGGCCAAAGGTCCTGCTTTGCGCTTTATCTCTAAAGTTTAAAGAGACTCCAAAATCATAGCAACGTTTAAAAATAACTTTTCAAGCACTTCAAGAACAATTAGGGATTGGCAATGGATGCATACTGTGTTAGGGATTCACACATCCAGTAAACAAATAGAACATTCTTAAGGGTATTTTATCTTTTCTATCCATTGAATGAATGTTGATAAAGAAAAAGGAAAGAAGACTGGAGGCCACATGATTATTGTGGATTCTGCTCTTTCTTTGCTATGAAGAAAGGCAACAGGTTGCTTGTATACCATAGAAATTCCATTAATTTCAATAGCATAGAATAGCTTTGAAAAGCCATTTATAGACAAATAAATAGTTAGTATTAAAGGGTGGTTGCTGACATTTCCTCCTAAGGGGCATCGAGAACCAGAAGGCACGGATTCAGCATGAGATAATTTTATTTCAGATGCATGTATGGAGGGATTTATTATCATAGAGAGCCGTGATTCATTCGAACTCATCATCCTAGACAGACTTAATGAATACATTTAAAGAGTAGCTTGACAGTTGTTGAATGTACACCATATTGAAGGAGTACAGGGAGAGTGTGAGCAAGGGGTGTTGAGGCCGAGACTATAACAGCCGAGATGTCATTGTATGGTGGACCAGGCATAAAGTGCTGAATCACAATCAGTTCCCCTCTACCAACACTCTCAGTGATCTGGCAGAACTTGTTCATACCCTGAACAACTATTCTTTTAATTCCTCTAATTCCCTTCAAATCAAAGGCACTGGCATGGAACTAGCTACATCTGTCTTTTTGTTGGCAATGTGGAACAGTCCATGTTCCAAAAATTCCCTGTACCACTCCCCAGCTCATTCTCTTTCACATCAACACTGTGTTGATGCTGCTTCCTGCATTTGGGGGGGAACTGATTTTATTACCTGTGTTACTATATTATCAATGCTCTCAGATTCACTGACAACTGACAATAAAATATGATTTCTGACAACATCGCCCTTTCCTTGTTCTTCTTGTCTCTATCTCAGGAAACAATCAATCCACTGACAACTACTATAAACTGATTGACGTCCACAGATACCTAGACTACTTCTCTTCTCATCCTGTCTCTTGTAAAAAATACCACCACTTTCTTCCAACGACTGTCTCCACTGCATCTGCTCTCAAGATGAGACCTTGGTACTCCCCCCCCCCCCCCCCCCCCCATTCCATCACCCCTCTCTGCATTTCTCAGAGACTGCTCTAAATGACTTCCTGGTCTACTCCCCACTCATCCTTCCCTGACCCCTGCACTTTCCACAGGAGGTGCTACACTTGTTTTTTCTCTTCTTCCCTCACCACCATCCAGACCTTTACAGCCCTTGCAGATGTACACTTCCTCCACCTTTTATGTACCTCATTCGGTGCTCCTAATATGCCCTCCTCTACATTGGTGAGATCAAATGTTGAAAAGGCAACTGGTTCACAGAAAATCTATGCACAATGGCCATCCCCTGAGCTCACAGTTGCATACTATTTCTATTCCCCTTCCCATTCCCTCACCGCCCTGACCCACCTTAGCCTACTATCACTGCTAATGTGAGGCCCAACACAACTAAATGAATAGCAGCTCATATTCCACCCATGGCATCAACACTAAGTCTTCCAATTTAGAATCATGGAGCCATACAGTATAGAAACAGAATCTTCAGCCCAACTTATCGATGCCAACCAAGATGCCCCATCTAAGCTAATCCCATTTTACCACGTTCGGCCCATATCCCTCTAGATGTTTCCTATCCATGTAACTGTCCAAGTGTCTTGTAAATGCTGTAACAGTACCTGCCTCCATTTTAGATCAGTCCTCCCTTCTCCCTTCTTCTGATCCACATCCTGTCCTCTGATTTTTGTTCCCCTTTCCATACCCTTATCACCCTCTAGGCTTCCCTATCTCCACCTGCCTCCATCATGCCTTTTTAAAAATTTTATGTCCCCTTATCTGCTTCCACTTTTCCACACCCAGCTCCTTCTGCTTGTCATTCCTCACCCCTTCTCAACCCACCTACTACCTACTGACTCGCCCACCATCTCCTCTTTATAACAGTTTGTCTTCGCACAGTCCTGATGTAGGGTCACATGGTCATTTGTTTATGATAATTAATTTCCATGCAAGAAGTGGAATAATCCAGGTTGTGTATGATTTGGGCCCTATCAATGCCCGCTCGTCTTGCTATTACCATGGATACTAATCGAAGGCCTCAAATAAAATCCTTGACAAGTTCCTACCCCCCCCCTCCAAATTATGCTCGACCTGCTGAGTTGTAGTCAATCAACATGGAAAAAGGCTCTCAGCCCAACTTGCCCATGCTGAACACAATGACCCATCTACATTAATTCCACGTGTCCACATTTGGCCCATACCCCTCTATACTTTTCCTGTACATGTACCTGTCCAAAAGCCTTTCAGATGTTGTTATGGTACCTGCCTCAACTACCTTTTCTGGCAACTCGTTCCATATATGCATCTCCCACTGGATGAAAAAGTTGCTCCTCAGGTTTGTATTAAATCTTTCTCCTCTCACCTTAAAACTATGCCCTCTGGCTCTTGATTTCCCTATGCTGAAGGAATTTGTGCATTCACCCTATTAAGTCCCCTCATGATCCTGTACACCTCTGTAAGATTGTCCCTCATTCTCCTGCGCTCCAAGGAATAAAGTCCTATCCTGCCCAACCTCTCCCTGCAACTTAGGTCCTCAAATCGTAAAAAGTTCCTCTGGCAGTGTATTTTGTTTTCTCCTGTCCTTGTTTTCTGTGGTTTAGGCAGTTTGCTTTATTTTATGTTAGGCAAAATTATTGTTGTTAATTTCTTGCAAATTTCTAGTAAATGTACTGTATTTTTTTTAGATTTAGCATGGACACAGGCCCTACAGCCCATTAGTTTAAACCCTTTTTGAAAAAATACATTTGCAAACAGCTTGGAAAACGTCTGATAATAGTGAGCTAGATAAAGATTATCAGGCAAGTTTACGTGAAAACTTAAGACTATTCACCTGATGCATCACTAATCACAGCTTGCATCTATTTAATTTCAAAAATGGAGACAGAGCTACGAGAGGTAACAACAGGTAAGTGTATCTGTAGTATTAGCATGAGAAGCGAGGATGGGTAGCAGTCCAGATCGAACACAATCTGCCGTATTACACTTAATGTATGAAAATTAATCATCGTTATTTTATCAGAAACAAGTGATCAATTTCATTTTAAAATCTTTCTACAGACGACTAAATGAGCAATATTTCAGAAATCCCTCACTGAGCTGGTGTCAGGAGCAATCTATCCAGCTCACACCTCACTGGGCAGGCATTTCATCCTTCAGCTCACCTGGTTTCATTTGTATTTGTCCAGAGCATATCCAACAGCAGCTTTGATTCCCTTTACCACACTGTTACCGTGTGTCTCCAAGGAGCTTCTCTTGACCTCCTTTCATTTTTAGTTTAGTTTAGAGATACAGCGCAGAAACAGGCCCTGTGGCCCACCGGATCCACGCCGACCAGCAATCCCCGCACATTAACACTATCCTACACACACTAGGGACAATTTGTATCTCTACCAAGCCAATTTACCTACATACCTGTATGTCTTTGTAGCGGGGGAGGTAATCGAAGCTCTCTGAGAAAACCCACGCAAGTCATGGGGAGAACGTACAAACTCCATACAGACAGCACCCGTAGTCGGGATCGAACCCGAGGCTCCGGCACTGCAAGTGCTGTAAGGCAGCATCTCTGCCGCTGTGCCACTGTGCCATTACAACATCACCCATAAACATGACTATTGGGAATCCCTAAATTATCCCCTACATTGATCACATCCAGATGCATCTTACCACCATCATTCTTGTTCCTTCTGCTAGACTATGGCACTTTGTCACAGAGCATTGAATCATTATGGCAGAGAACCGTTCAGACTTTGTAGACTGATCCCGAGTCTATTTCCCCTGCCTTTGAATCAAAGCATCAGATATCTATATGCCCCTCAACCTTGATATGCTTCCAGCTGTGATTACACTGAGGGCCCGGTCTGGATAAACCCCCACAATTATACATTAAAAATGATCTTCCTTCCACATATCCTGTACTTATTTCAATCAATACTGATTTATCTTCCTAAAACATTTTTTTTTAAACTTGACTCTCTGATCACAAACTTTATTTGGGATTATAATACACACAGAATCCATAAACGATATCTATGTAAACCCAAAGAAATTGGCGGATTGGCTCTCCTCAATTTTTTTTATACTATTACTGGGCAACGAATATTAAAAACGTAATCTATTGGATGGACAACATATGCCAACAGGTAAAATGGTTAATAATGGAGAGAGAGGATTGTTCACCTTTTAATATAGGCACGATTCTTCTATCTTCAATAAATTTGAAGAAAACACTACATGAGAAAAATCCGATTATCCACAGTACGCTACGAATCTGGAAACAAGTGAAGTCAACCCTTAAACTGAGAAATTTATCTCTTCTCTCACCAATTGCCAACAACCCTTCGTTTAAGCCGTCTATTTTAGACAATTCACACATTGGGAAAGATTAGGAATTAAAAAACTGGGAGATCTTTATGAGATGGGAACTCTTCCCTCACTTCAAGAATTACAGTTGAAACATGATCTGAAAGGTAGCCAATACTTTAGATACCTTCAAATATGAGACTATCTGAAATCATATATCCAAGACTATCAATATATGTTGCCAGACACACTGGACGAATGTATGAATAGAACCTCGGATTCAAACAAGTTAATATCATATCTGTATAATACCCTTTTAAATATCCAAACCTCATCATCAGAAATAATTAGAATAGCTTGGGAGGATGAACTTGGCCTAAAATGTTTTAAAGACAGATGGGAGGAAAACCTTCTATACACAAATGTTCTCTTAACGTTAGGCATTTGTTAATTCAATTTAAAATACTGCACAGACTCTATTATTCAAAGTCTAAACTGAATAAGATCTTTCCAAATGTTTCTCCCCTTTGCGATAAGTGTCTCCTTAGGAAGCAACTATAACCCATTTATTTGCCTCGTATAAAGTTACATAATTTCTGGAGAGGAATTTTTGAAAATTTTTCTAAAACACTAAAAATAAAATTGGTACCCGACACTGAACTGATCTGAGCTATCACTATTTTGAAAACGTTTCCTTAATTATGGCCTGATAACGGCAAAAAAACGAATACTTAAATTTTGGAAACACTACATCTTGAAAACATTAGACTTGGTTTGGCAGAAAAATCAGATCATTTTTCCAAGACATGGACACCCTTCAGCGATTTCTTATAAGGATAGTATGGCGCAACACAATTTTGGATTTAAATCTAGCTATGGGTTGGGTGAGGTGGGTGGGGAGGGACGAGAGGCAGGTATACCACCACTTTGCTCTCTCTTTCTCTTTTTGTCCTTTTTTTTCTATTCCTCTCTTCTTTCTTTCTTTTACCCACCCTTTGGCAATATTTCTTTGGTAGTCTAGTGGTCCTATCTTTGCACATCTCACTTTTTCTCTTTCTTGCTCTTTCTCTTTTCTTTTCTTCTAATTCAAAGATAAAATGTCAAAATTCAGAGTTTCAGAAGTGGAGACTAGACAGCAGAAAGCTTGGTCATCTGGAAAATTATGGACTTCATTGTGGACAGGGGGGCAGAGCTGGGTTATTGACATTTGAGGCAATATTGAAAGAGAGGAATTATGCCATGAATAAGTTGACACGCGAAAAGTGAAGTATTGTTATAGGAATCTAGTATTCTAATTCATACCAATTCATATTCTTGCTGATTTACACTGGTTCCCTTTACTGCTACATATAATTTTAAAATTCAGTTTTGTTTTCAAATCCCTCTTTGGCTGCATCCTTGCATTTTTCAGAAATCTCTCCCAGCCCGACAATCTTCATAAATTCATGCAGAATTAGTCATTTCAGCCCAATAAGGCTACTCTGCCATTCTATCTTTCCATCTCAACCCCATTCTCCCCATAACACCCGACACCCGTACAGATATCACTGACAATGTTCTTAGATACGTATCCTTCAGTTCTGTACTCTTTATCAGCCTAGGATTTAATCAATTTAATCAGTGGTGGCTATGGCCTGAGCTGATAAATCAATGTTCTTGATCAACCACCAACAACACCTTTTTAGAGTAATTTGTGTGTGATAATCATCATATGAAGCACCTAGGGACAATATTAAACTTGCTTAATAAATAAAGATGAGACACAAGGAACTCCAGATGGTGGAATCTTGAGCAGACCCTGAAGAAGGATTCCAACCCAAAAGATTGCCTATCCATTCCCTCCATAGTTTCTGCCTGACCTGCTGAGCTGCTCCAGCAATTTGTATTTTGTTTATGAATAAAGATAAGAATAGGAATACTTTGTCATATGTGACTAGGCACAGTGAGATTCTTTGCTTGCTTACACAATGTATACAAATAGCAGCTACCTACGGCACTGAAAAAGTTACAAAGCACGCCGGCTCCCCATTTTGTCCCCCCCCTCCAACAGTTCCCCCACGTCGTGTCCCTATTGTCCTTCCCCTTCCCCCCTCACGATGGTCCCCCCACACCAGGTCCTCCATTGTTTCCCCCTCCCTCATGGATAACGTTGTTGACTGAGAGATCTGTTGAATATTTCAAGCATTTTCTGATTTTGTTTTGGATAACTAGCATCTGCCATAACTTGCATTTTATTTGTAATTTCAAACCCAGATAAGAGTAATGGGTGTTCATAACCTCAAAACTGAACAGATATAATAAATGCTTTCATTCTCAAGTCAGCTAGAGAACAAGAACTTCATCATATCCATCAAGAACATTAAATACCAGGTATGCTTCCACTGCACATATGGATGGTAATTTACCATCATCTAAACTGCTCACTCTGCATTTGCTAACCAGAAAGCAATTTATTTTTCTCAAAAATGCACTTCATTTTCTGTTCCTTTGATTTAGAAAAAATAATTGCCTTTAAACATTCCATTCCATTTGATATGGTGCTTCCACGAAGGCTGCACATTAAGAATATGTGGCATTGGTCTGTCACATTATTTGCTTTCATATGATAATTTCTTCACAGGTAGTGAAGAATATATGAACATGTGAATCTAAGCAGAGTTGGTGAGAAAACCTTAAATGGTGCACATTACTATTGCTTCTTAATTACTTCTCTTCTTTAAAAAATATATTAAAAATGCAAAAATGCTCTAATTAAAAATGAATTATTTATAGCAATTAAAGACATTTTAATTTCAAATAGAACAATGGATTTTCTTTGTTTTAGCACAACGGCTTTGAATCTGGAAAACTCATATGTGGGTGCCCAACTGTAGCCTGAGCCACTCTCGCCATTAAGTCAGTGAGTGACCTACTGCATGCAACAATGATGTCACTGAAAATATGTAGAGCTGGCAAATCATGTTGTTAATCAGAGTGCAATGTGTATTTGACTCCAGCAGCACCCTATTGGACCTCAACAGTCCATGTGGTAATAATAGGCAGATAAATTCACACTGAACATGATGAAAGGACATCAACAGACGCCTTACACATTTATTTCTAATTAATTTGTCTTGTTGTCAATTTAGGTGTTTACAAATAGTATAAATGTAGTTGATTGATTAAAAGTCAGTCAAAACAATGTCAATTGACAAACATTTTAATAATGCCAGTTGGCACATAGAAACATAGAAAATAGGTGCAGGAGAAGGCCATTCGAACTTTCGAGCCAGCACCGCCATTCATTGCGATCATGGCTGATTGTCCCCAATCAATAACCCGTGCCTGCCTTCTCCCCATATCCCTTGATTTCACTAGCCCCTAGAGTTCTATCTAACTCGCTTAAATCCATCCAGTGCTTTGGTCTCCACTGCCCTCTGTGGCAGGGAATTCCACAAATTCACAACTCTCTGGGTGAAAACATTTTTCTCACCTCAGTCTTAAATGGCCTCCCCTTTATTCAAAGACTGTGGCCCCTGGTTCTGGATTCGCACAACATTGGGAAAATTGTTCCTGCATCTAGCTTGTCCAGTCCTTTTAAAAATGTATATATTTCTGTAAGATTCCCCCTCATCCTTCTAAACTCCAGTGAATACAAGCCTAGTCTTTTCAATCTTTCCTCATATGACAGTCCCGCCATCCCAGGGATCAATCTTGTGATCCTACGCGGCACTGCCTCAATCACAAGGATGTCCTTCCACAAATTAGGAGACCAAAACTGTATGCAATACTCCAGATGTGGTCTTACCAGAGCCCTATACAACTGCAGAAGAACCTCTCTACTTCTATACTGAAATCCTCTTGCTATGAAGGCCAACAGTCCATTAGCTTTTTTCACTGCCTGCTGTACCTGCACGCCAACTTTCAGTGACCAACCGGACACCCAGGTCTCAAAGTACCTCCCCCTTACCTAACCTAACCCCATTAAGATAATAATCTGCCCCCTTGTTTTTGCCGCCAAATTGGATAACCTCACATTTTTTTATATTATACTGCACCTGCCAGGCATCTGCCCATTCACTCAACCTGTCCAGGTCACCCTGCAACCTCCTAACATCCTCTTCACAGTTCACACTGCCACCCAGCTTTGTGTCATCCGCAAACTTGCTAGTGTTGCTCCTAATTCCCTTTTCCAAATCATCAATATATATGGTTAAATGTTGCGGCCCCAAAACCGAGCCTTGCGGCACGCCACTCGCCACTGCCTGCCATTCTGAAAGGGACCCGTTCACTCCTACTCTTTGCTTCCTGTCTGACAACCAATTTTCATCCAGGTCAACACCCTACCCCCAATACCATGCACTCTAATATCAGTCACCAGTCTCCCATGCGGGGCATTATCAAAGGCTTTCTGAAAGTATAGATACACTACTTCCACTGGCTTCATCCATTTTATTTGTCACAAACTTAAACATTTCCAGAAGATTAGTCAAGCAAGATTTTCCCTTCATAAATCCATGTTGACTTGGACTAATCCCTTTACTGCTATCCAAATGCTCCATTATTGCCTCTTTAATAATTCACTCCAGCGTCTTTCCCACCTCTGAAGTCAGGCTAACTGGTCTGTAATTCTCCGTTTTCTCTCTCGCTCCTTTCTTGAAAAGTGGGATACCATTAGCTATCCTCCAATCCACAGGAACTGATCCTGAATCTATTGAACATTGGAAAATGATCACCAATGCGTCCACTATTTCTGGAGCCACCTCCCTGAGGACCCTGGGATGCAGACCACTCGGCCCAGGGGATTTATCATCCTTCAGTCTCATTAGCCTACCCAATACTATTTCTCGCCTAATGAAAATTTATTTCAGTTCCTCTACCCCCTTAGGATCCTCTATCCTCCAGTACTTCTGGGAGATTGTTTATGTCTTCCTTAGTGAAGACAGATCCGAAGTACCTGTTCAACTCTACTGCCATTTCCGGTTCCCCATAATAATTTCACCCGTGTCTGCCTTCAAGGGACCCACATTTGACTTTGCTACTCTTTTTCCCTTAACATAACTAAAGAAGCTTTTACTGTCCTTCTTTTATATTCCTGGCCAGCTTCCCTTCGTACTTCATCTTTTCAGCCCGTATTGCCCATTTTGTTTCCTTCTGTTGTCCTATGAACGTTTCCCAATCCTCTGGCTTCCGGCTACTCTTTGCTGAGTTGAACATCTTTTCTTTTAGTTTTACTCTATCCCTAACTTCTCTTGTCAGCCACGGTTGCCTCCTACTCCCCTTAGAATCTTTCTTTCTTTTAGGAATAAAATGATCCTGCGTCTTCCGGACGATGCCCATAATCTATACGGCACTATATATCATTATAGTGAGGTTTCTTTGCTAAAATTTGGCTTTAGCTCTTATTTAAATCACAACACTGGACATGTTAATTGATCACTTCATTTTTGAATTAACAAATGTGCTTCATCCCTTCTCCGAGAACTTAAGTGACAAGAAATGTCATGGCCATGGTGGTGCTGCAGTTGAGTTGCTGCCTTATGCCCCTGTCCCACTTAGGAAACCTGAACGGAAACCTCTGGAGACTTTGCACCCCACCCAAGGTTTCTGTGCGGTTCCCGGAGGTTTTTGTCAATCTCCCTAATGGTCGAAAGTGGTTTCCGCTTCTTCTATGTTCCGGCAATTATTTCAAAAAATTCGAAACCGTCCGCGACTAAAAATAAGTTGCCGTTTTAAAAATCGCCTGTTGCGATGTTAGTTGAAGGTGGTTGCTGGAGGTTGCAGGTAGTGGAAAGTAAGACCTCCCTGGTGGAATAAAACTGGGTGAAAAAAAGGTCTTGCCTTCCACTCAGGTTTCCGTTCAGGTTTCCTAAGTGGGACAGAGGCATTACAGCGCTTGCAGTGCCAGAGACCCGTGTTCGATCCCGACTTCGGGTGCTGTCTGTACAGAGTTTGTACGTTCTCCCCGTGATCGCGAGGGTTTTCTCCAAGATCTTTGGTTTCCTCCCACACTCCAAAAGACGTACAGGTATGTAGGAGAATTGGCTTGGTGTATGTGTAAATTGTCTCTAGTGTGTGTAGGATAGTGTTAATGTGTAGTGATCAATGGTCGGTGCAGACTTGGTGGGCCAAAGGGCCTGTTTCAGGGCTGTATCTCTAAACTAAACTAAACTAAACTAAATCACGTGTGTCATCCATTCCCCTAGATATTATTTCAGAAATCAGATTTAATTTTTTTTTTGGTTTAAAATAACATAGCTTACGTTATTCATGTTTTAATGAACCTAAAAATACTGCAAATGAAGTTCCATGAATTTACTCCTGTATTATATAATCATTGTGAACCCAAAATCCCACTCATATTGAATTAATAAGCTGTTTTTGAATCTTTTAAAGTCTGCTTAACGTGAAAAGCTCGATTCTGTACTGCTTAGTAAAACATGTTTTTTTTTTAAAGATTCTTTGAAAAATTGCCATTATTCATCAATATCTGGAACCAGCTATGAACTTGCCATCTATTGAGATGGCAGTCAGCAGTTATCAGAGCAATATAATTTCTGAATTTTGGACTAATGAAATCAGGCTATGTTCTATTTTCCATCATATAAAGTTATACTCGGTAACAGTAAGTCTCCTCTGAAATAGATGTAATGGAGGTAGGACTAATATCAGCTTCCATCTGATTAAATTCAATGACACACAACCCAACCTCAGCATTGATCTGCAACGGATTTTGGTTGCACTATATACTTTGGTTTTTGCAGTATATGGTCTGGTTACATTGTATTACCGATTATTAATTTACTGTATTATTGATTATTTTATATTTATTTGTTGTGTTATTGCATTAACAGGCCGCTAGAGATACAGCAACCAATAATTTCATTGTTCCATTCCTGATGCATATCACAATACACCATTCTTGATTCTTCACTCCTGAATCAGTCTTCTCCTTAACCTTCAAAATAAGAGAATTACAGTAATTCACCACTTTCTGCAAGAAAAGACATTCTAACATACCTTGGGTTAATTTTATAGACTTTAATTCAGTCAACTTGCAGATGATGAAATGTAGTCATTTGTCAATGGACACGAGTCACGATTAACAATAAGCCTCTGCATCTTCATTTGTTCATTACTGGAGTTTGGCCACAAAGGTTTTTGACAAATAGCCTTCCGATTTCCTGGTAGAATAGATGTAACCAAACAACCTCAATAATTCACACTGTTCGATAAAGAGCACTTTTAAAAAATGTTCCCATAGGTGGTCGACTAATATTTGATAATACCAGACAAATGCAGAGAAATCAGAACATTTCGTGGTGAGAATACTAATTAATTTGCCACAAGAGACTAATATTTTCCTTGTGTGCTTTCAACCAACCATGGGACTTCTAATGCTTTGGCAAATAATAATCTCTTATATTCCACAAAGACAAACTGATTTGAAATCATGATTACTCTCATTAGCAATATTTATGCTACAGTCTTTTTTCAACAGTGTTATAATTTACTTTAAAACTAGCCACATTACTAGCAATGGTCTACATACAAGTTGCTGAAAATGAATGTTCCATTGTCCTTAAGGGTAAAAATAACTTTCTTACTGACATGGTCATAATGGTAAACATAGCCTATTTTACTTCGGAGTCACGTGACCGCATGCGAGCGACAGGCAGGGAGGAGCATTGCTCCTCTACTACAGGGACCTGCAGGTAAGAAAAAAACTAACCTGCAGTCCTTTTCTTATTTTCAGGTGACTCTGTTCACAGGGTCTTCAGGCTGCCTCGAATCTGACTGCCACGGGCACCAACAGACTGGAGTTGGGAGAGCCCGCTGACCAGGAGAGTCTGGGCTCACACACTCGCCGGCGGGGGACGGTAGAGGCAGCCCGACTCAATACCGCAGCCCGCAGGTCACCGCAGGTTGATGGCATGCATAAAGGAGTGGGGCTTGCAGGCTCGCCGTATGAAGTAAGCGACGGCAGAGCAGCGGCCCGACTCTACACCGCAGCCCGCAGGGATACTGCGGGCTGTCTGTATTAACATGTAATGGAGCTTGCAGGCAACGGCATAGGGGCAGCCCCGATTTACACCGCAGCACGCAGGGTCACTGCGGACTGGCGGCATGAATGAATTCTCCACTCAGGCTAAGTGAGTGGCTAGGGGTACCCAGAGATGCCAGTGCCTCTCCTACACATGGACATTGAGGGACTGTGCCCACACTCATGGCAAAGACAGCTGCCATGCTACTCCAGGGACCATGTGTCATCTCTTCAAGCTCAAAGCTGAGCTGCCATGAAAAACTGAGACTGCCAGCACCACGAGGCAAGGATGAACTGTGGAGTTTGCCATGCCTCCTTCTAAGAGCAGGACTGAGTTGCTGGTACAATCATGAGATTGCCAGTGCCACCACACATGGGTCCTGATAGTGAGGGACAGCACCCCCCATTTCTTACCAGTGTAAGTAACATATTTCATGTGAGTTCTCCCTACTTTGATTCCCAATGTGGTCACTGCTGAACCTGATATAATTCCCAATGCCACACTAGCTTTGTGACCTTTACACCCGTTCCAACCTCTTGCCTGCCTGGAAGACTAGGAGAGGCAAAAATAAAGGAATTGTCATTGTATAATTGTTCATGTTTCTCCTATAGGTGTGGGAAAGAAATTAGAAACCCCATGATTTTTTGTTAAGTCAGTAATATAATCCTTTTAATTAGTTCAAAAAACGCTACCCGGAAGTCGGGCAAGCCCGTGATCCAGGAGGGCCCGGGCTCGGAGACTGCCATTCGCAGGTAGCGAAGGCAGAGCAGGAGCCCCGACTCAACGCCGCAGGAATACCGCGGACTGACGGCTATGCTACCCTATGGAGGTACATAGACAGAGCCGGGGCCCGACTTACTACATAGGCGGGAGGCTTGCCGTTAGCGGCAGTCTATGGTCCTGCATGAGAGTCTGGTCACCATTGGAGCTGGTGGGGGGGGGGGGGGGGGGGGGGGGAGAGTGCGCTCCTCCACCGGATGCTTCTTAAAGACCCTCAGGTAAGATACTAACCTTGAGTAGCTGAGCTTCTGTACTAGACTTTGCTTACAGAAACGATGGATGGAGACCAGAATGAAGGCTTCGAAGCATGCCTCCAAGGGCCATGGGACTTTGGATGAGAGTCAGCGGCCACCATTGCCGGAGCTGCCCGCAACACCGGCAGCACCTGCTCTGCAGACCAGGATAAGAACGCGGAAATCGAGGAGCCCAGCGCAGCCAGGACCTGTCTCTCCACCACGGCTCACCATGGAGCCGCAAAGTGCTGGTGGCACCGTGCGGGAGCAGGGTAGGCAAGACCCTGACTCCCTACACTGTCACCTAAGCATAGGGACAGTGGAGAAAAGGTGCGTAAATGTGTGACCCACTCGGCGGCCCGTTCTGTTTCCCCTACTATGCAGGTCACCAGAGCAGGGGGAGAGTTGCGCCCAGGTCATGCCCCGCTGCAGCGGAGGCATCGACATGCCGCCGGGGGTAACCTGCTAGATTGCGGGCCAGTGATGGATCTGCTGTGAAGTTGGGGAGCCCTGCAGGAGCAGGAGGTACCGGCATACCACCGGAACAGGCTGCCGGAGCTCAGACCGGTGGCAGCAGATTTTGGTCGGGCAGCCCCGCTGAGGCGGGTAATGATGACCATGCACCGTCACAGACCCATGTGGTCAGAAGTGGCGGTAAGCCTGCGTGGACATCGGGGAGCCCGGCTATGGGAGCTGGCAAGGACTCATCCCCGCTGTCTTCCCATCAAGCAGGGGGACCACTACAGTATGAATGACGGCGGACTAGCGGCATGTACGCGCGGGGGTCGTACGGCCCGCAGGAGCGGCAGCCGATGACTACCTGTCAGCGGACCATCTCATCACCTCGACGAGGTGCGGTTGGCTGGTAGAAGCCCAGTGTTTCGGGAAAACCTGGAGAAGTCGGCTTGTCATCCGCGTTTAGCGGCGGCGGTCGCATGGCTCGGAGGAGCACATGGTGGAGCGTATCCTAGAGCACAATCTGCAGCTGGACCAGATGTCCTCCAGTCCAGGAGACATGCGGCTGGGCTGCCCAGCATGCCCCTGTCATCGGTGGGGAATGCCACGGGTCAGCAGGTGGCTGACACATAAGAAGGGTTGGAGCAGGAACCTACAGTACCTGAGGAAACCCAGGAGAAACTGTTGAATGTGGTCTCCAAGTTCGCCCAGCCGAAGCACTCAGGACAGCCTTTGCAGCCTAAACCAGTGGCCAGCATAGACTACCTCACCACACACCAACTGCAGGAACAGGGATTTACCGAGGTGATCGACATATACCAGGCCTTGGGGGCCACCTGAAAGACCAGTAACGGTAAGACCAGCAGCACCCAGCAACGACAGAACACCAGAAACCAGACGTCGGACCCGCCGGTAACCATGGCGGTAAGGGGGTCTGGTTCTCTTGGAAGTACTGCATGCATAACCTCACAAGTGGAGGGGGGGGAGGTTACATACATTCTGGGGCTCTGATTGTCATTATCCCAGGGAACAGAGCAATAGACATAATAGACACATGTAACAGCCTTGCTTACGCCAGGAAACCAACTATTAGACATGCTGCTAAGGTAATTGGTAAACTTGTAGCTACATTCCAGCCACATAATTTGGGCCGTTACACTATCGAAGCTTGTAAAAAGCAAAAATCTCGGCATTAAAAGCGAATGCTGGACATTTACGAGCCTATGCAGCTGCCAATCAAAGCATAAATTGAGCTACATTGGTGGATTAGCAATGGTTGTGATTGTTAAATCCCATCATTACATCAAACCCATTAGTCGTGTTACAAACCGACGCAAGTGCCAAGGGCTGGGGAACTACCGACACCATTCCAGTTGGGATTTGCATAAGTCTACTTCTCTTCAATCACAAGGTATAAACTGTTCGGAAATGCTGGGAGCATGTCACGGGTTGCGGGCTTAATGCAGTAATCTGCAGCAGACGTATGTTCGTCTTCAAAATAATACCACTGAGGTGGCATATTTAAACCTTATGGGTGGCATCAAGTCAATATCTTGTGATGAATTGGAAACATTAATTTGGCTCTGGTGGATTGAAAGAAATATTTGGATATCAGCTACGTACCTTCTGGTTAAGCTCAATATAGTGGCGGACACCAAGTCACAAGTATTTAATAACGACATCAAGTGGATGTTGAACCTCCAAATGTTTGCTAAAATTTTAGCCTAATACGGAACACCAGATATCGACCTCCATGCGTCCAGGTTGAGGCATTGGATACCAACATATGTCTCTTGAGAACCAGATCCTGGGGCAGTGGCGATGGATGCGTTCTCGCTACATTGGGGGGAAATGGGTTTTTCTATGCTTTTCCCCATCCTGCTTCATCAGACAGGTGTTGCAGAAAACACAACCAGATTCTGCAACAGAAAGGACCATGGACGTCATACAGCAGCGTGCCGAGAGAGTCCACTAGGAAGCAGTACCTCACCCACAAAAGGATATGTGAGGCTTCTATAGTCGGACCAAGACCACCTACATATCTGCTACAATCTCCAATGTGCTGGAATCCTCATGGGTCTGCATTATGATGAGTCCCTCAGTTAAAGTGCCGTATACAGTGCCAGGAGTGCACTGTCATCCAATCTCAACATTGGAGTGGGATCTCACCAGCTGGTATCCAAACTATGAGGGGTATCTTCTATCCATCCCTCCCCAACCACCATATTATATTACCTCAGATATAGGGGTAGTATTGAGCCTACTCAGGAGCTGGTTGCCTGTGTCGGATTTACCACTGGACTTACTCACCTTCAAAGTGGTGATGGTAATGGCACTGAACATAGCACAACAGGTCCAGACTCTACAGGAATTAAACCTGGATAGAATGATCGACCCATAATAAAGTAACTTCTTAATAGAAGAGTTGTTTAAACTACACGGACCTGCAACTATAGGTCTGAAAATGGGCATCAGGAATATGGAGATGGATCTGTTTCAGCCATGGAAACCCACATCACAGGGTGACAGTGCAGTCTATCTCCAGATGGCTCAAGGTGGTATTCGGTGCAGCAGGCAAGACACTAACATAATTAAAATGTTATTTCTACAAGGGCTGCATCCACATCAGCGGTGAGGACCACGGAGGTGTTCATGCATTATGTCCTCGCAATAGCGGGCTGGGCCAGTGAAACTACATTTCAGCGGTTTTATAACAGACCTGTGGCCGCTCCCGCAACATTGACGGATTCAGTTTTAAGTGCTGTTCCCTAAACATTTGTCCCCGAGTTCAGGGGTTTATTGTTGTATTAACAAATGTTGTTATTTTTCAACTCGTTCAAGTCTGAAATACGTTAACATACTTCCTCCATGAGTATTACGGCAGTGTGTGAGCATGGACGTGATCCAGGGCATGTAATCACAGAGCTTTGAAATCTTCATGAAGTCACTCATGTGACTCCGAAGTAAAATAGTAAGATTAAACAAGAACTTGTTTAAGGGATTGCAATAACTTGTTGAGGGATTTTGTGCCCTCCGCTCCCAACCCTCTATCATAAGGTCAACTGGTATATTCAATTTTCTTTAATCTTACTATCTTCAGTCATTGTTGTTATCTGTGATTCCACACCGCTGCTTTGAAGAATGTCGCGCATGCGTGCCTGGCGGGGTCTTCACGAAATCCCTCATCGCAACTCCTCATAAAATAAAGATCAAACTTCAAACTGGTAAGTTATTGTTTAATCTTACTATTTTACTTCTTTGTACCAAATCCTTTGGCCACTCTACTACCAGTATTTCGCACTGGCCCATTCCGGTTTACTTTCATAGAAACATAAGGTGCAGGAGTAGCCAGTTGGCCCTTCGAGCCAGCGTTGCCATTCAATGTGATCATGGCTGATCATCCAAAATCAGTACCCCGTTCCTGCTTTCTCCCCTAAGAGCTATATCATAGAAAATAGGTGCATGAGTAGGCCATTCGGCCCTTCGAGCCAGCACCACCATTCAAGATGGTCATGGCTGATCATCCAACTCAGTATCCTGTACCTGCCTTCTCTCCATACTCCCTGATCCCTTTAAGGGCCACATCGAGCTCCCTCTTAAATATAGCCAATGAACTGGCCTCAACTACCTTCTGTGGCAGAGAATTCCACAGACTCACCACTCTGTGTGATAAAAGATCTTCTCTTCTCGGTCCTAAAAGACTTCCCCCTTATCCTTAAACTGTGACCCCTTATTCTGGAGTTCCCCAACATCGGGAACAATCTTCCTGCATCTAGCCTGTCCAAACCCTTAAGAATTTTGTAAGCCTCTATAAAAGATGCACTCTCAATCTCCTAAATTCCAGCGAGTACAAGCCGAGTCTATCCAGTCTTTCTTCATATAGAAGTCCTGCCATCCCAGGAATCAGTCTGGTGAACCTTCTCTGTACTCCCTCTATGGCAAGAATGTCTTTCCTCAGATTAGGAGACTACAATTGTACGCAATACTCCAGGTGTGGCCTCACCAAGTCCCTGCACAACTGCAGTAGAACCTCCCTGCTCTTGTACTCAAATGTAGAACCTCCCTGCTCTTGTACTGTTGCATATCTAACTCTCTTGAAAACATTCAGTGAATTGGCCTCCACTGCCTTCTGTGGCAGAGAATTCCACATTCAAAACTCTGGGTGAAAAAGTATTTCCTCATCTCAGTCCTAAATGGCCTACACCTTATTCTGAAACTGTAATCCCTGGTTCTGGGCTCCCCCAACATCAGGAATATTTTTCCTGTATCTAGCCTGTCCAATCCCTTAACAATGTTATATGTTTCTACTAGACTAAGTGGGACCCGTTGGGTCCCAGCATCACACGGGAGGGCTGGTCCCCCAAATGCAATATTCCACCTCTCCACTAATTCCAATATTGGTGGCCAGTGGAGGGGGCCTTCTGTAGCACTAGTATGGGTGTTGTGTGCTGAAGGGACTGGTTTCCAGAGGGCTAGTATGGACATTGTGGGCCGAATGGATTCTTGGGCTGGCAGCTCACTCACTCACGGCTGGTTGGCTCGCAGTTGACTCACGGCTATTCCTTGAAATTCAATTTCAAGCAGGGTGCAAGGCCACCAAATTCAAGTGCAGTTTCATACCACTTCATGCAGGGTGCAAGGCCACCAAATTCAAGTGCAGTTTCATACCACTTCAAGCAGGGTGCAATGGCACTAAAGACAGCGAGTCGTGACCTCTCCCTCCCCCATCTTGCAGAACCCAAGCCAAGCCCACACATCCGGTTTTATAGTCCCTCCCCCTCCCACCAGAAGGGGCTTGGCCTTCATGGCGTGATTGACAGGAGAGAGAATCTCGACATTTTTTAAACACTAATAACTCTTTTATTAAAATCCTCAGCACCTGATGAGCGAAGGGGGACTCTGAGTAAGATGGCCAAAAATCACAGCCATACGTGGCAGCGTTTTTTCTAAAATCAATATAAAGCGCAAACAGGAAGTGGTCAAGATTAAACTTTTAATTATATATAGAAGGCAAGGCAGTTTTAATTAGGCAAGGCAGCTTTAATTAGGCAAGGCAGCTTTAGCACTTTCAAACCAAAGGCAACACAGCTCTAGCACTTTCAAACCAAAGGCAACACAGCTTTAGCACTTTCAAACCAAAGGCAATACAGCTTTAGCACTTTCAACCCAAAGGCAACACAGCTTTAGCACTTTCAAACCAAAGGCAACACAGCTTTAGCACTTTCAAACCAAAGGCAACACAGCTTTAGCACTTTCAAACCAAAGGCAACACAGCTTTAGCACTTTCAAACCAAAGGCAACACAGCTTTAGCACTTTCAAACCAAAGGCAACACAGCTTTAGCACTTTTAAACCAAAGGCAGCACAGCTTTAGCACTTTCAAACCAAAACACACTTTTGTATTTGCAAACTACATTTTCAAACCACATTAAGGACACTGACAGGTCAGTAAAACCTCTCACAGTTTAGTAGACATGTGTTCAGTGTTATTCACAGCTCAGACTGAGAATTGCGACCTCTCGGCTCCCCTATCTTGCAGAGAACTGAGGCATCTCCACACTTCTGGGTTTTATAGTCCCTCCAGAAGGCAGTGGCAGCGTTTTTTCTAAAATCAATATACAGTGCAACAGGAAGTGGTCAAGATGAGACTTTTAGTAATATAGATAGATAAGATCCCCTCTTATATCCTTCTAAATTCCAGTGAATATAAGCCCAGTTCACTGATTGTCCTTGAAACCAATCCTTAATATGGAACAGGTGGCCAGCCATTGGAATGGAACAGTGCTGTAAGGATCTTACATCAGTCAGATTCAACTTGTTTTCTTTAAAAATGCACTGTGAAAAATCTGAAAAAGAAAAGATCTGAATTTAAAAACAAAAATGAATATTTTATAAGGAAAATGTATTTAAATATTTCACTCATGGTTGTAAAACATCTATCTATCCATCTATCCATCCATACATATACAAACTAAAACTCTGATCTTGTGCTCTTCCAGTTTGTGCAGTTTTTCTATTTGCACAAAAACGGTACGCGATAGCGCTACAAATGTTCGCCAGGTTACTTACCGTTCTCCTGTGCTGCGAGTGCAACAAGTTTTGTTCCGATCAGTGGTATATTGTAAAAGTTATTGAGGTTTAAAAGTCTTAAAAAACCGCGCTGCGCACATTCCCTCAGTCAACGCCAAGCAGAATGGTCTCTTCTCCTGTCAGTCAATGCCAAGGCCAGGATGGCGACGTCCCTTCCTGCCCCACTGGCGGCGGCCTGTCCTGCCTCACTCAAACTCTTCACAAGTTACGATAGTAACTTGTCTATCGTCTCCTCCAACACCATTCAGTGGAGGCCCAGTGGAGGCCCTGGTCCCGTCTCTCTCTCTCATCACTCACCCCTCTCCCCCGCCCACTGCGGCAATGGAGGTCCCGTCTACCCGACCCCCTGGGTCTGTCTCCTCCGCCACCGCCGTTGCTGTAACTCACCCTCACGGCCTTCTCGGAGGAGATCTTCTCCAGCAGCTCATCGAAACTCATGGTGCCCACCATGCCGAACACCGACTCCATCCCCTCCCCTCCTCCCGTGGCCCAGCGGCGGCAGCAAGCAGGCAGGCAGGTAGGCAGGGCGGGGATGGGCCGAGCGGCAGCAGCGGGTGGTTGGACTGGACGGGGATGAGCTGAGCAGCGGCTGAGCCAGAATGGGCTGAGAGAGGGAGGGAGAGTCGGGTTACAGGGTGGCCGAGCAGTTTGAGACACACACACACGTCCAATTGTTAAGTCAACGGGATCTAAACCACAGCTAACAATGAATGACCTGTGGAGGAAGGAACTGCAGATGCTGCTTTTTATGGATGGAGGAGGAATGGAGGCAGGGAGTGACTGAGGGCAGGGGAAAGGAGAGGGAGGGAGAGGTGAGGGAGGGATTGGGGAGGGGAGGAGGAGAGGGGAAAGATCCTGTGGAGGTGAGGAGGGAGAGTGGGGGGATTGTGGGAGAGGAAGGGGTAGGGAGGGAGAGGGGGAAAGGGGGGAGGTGATGGGAGTGGTGGAGGAGGGAGAATAGAGGGAGAGGAGGTGGTAGTGGGGGAGGTAGTGAGTGGGGAATAGAGGAGGGCAGTGGGGGTGGTCAGGAGGGATAGTGTTTGGGGGAAGTGAGGAGTGGGGGATAGAGGGATAGGAGGGGGGAGAGAGGGGAGAGTTATGGAGGGAGGGAGGGAGTGACCAAGGGTAGGGGAAAAGAGAGGGAGGGAGAGGTGCGGGAGGGATTGGGGAGGGGAGAAGGAGAGGGGAAAGAAGATGGAGGGTAAAGAGGAGGGGAGGGATTGCTGGGGGATGAGGGGAAATGAGCTGTGCCTGCGCAGTTGGGGGCTATGCGCGTGTGGTGCAATATTGTGTTGGGAGGACGGGCTGCATTGGGGGAACGGGTGAGTGGTGGAATATTGCATTGGGGAACGGGTTGCGTTGGGGAACCAGACCTCCCGTGTGACTGGGACCCGACGGGTCCCACTTATTCTAGTAATTCATAAATTCAATGTTCAAATTTAGCATGTTACACAGACAAGGCATTTTAATGAAAATATTTGTGAAAATACCACATGTGCTATGAAATAAAATTGCTGACAATATAATCACTGACTTTCCGCTTGGCATTACCCATCCATTAATATAGCCCAGGGGACTTAACAATGATAAAGCTTTGACCAAGACCATCAGTCAGGATACACAACAGACTTACTTTACTTCTCATTCAGGCAGTAATTAAACGAAGCTCCAACAAGTCTCTGGTAATTGCTGCTGTGATTTAAACTCTCTCATGAAGGCATCAAGGGGATTTAGGCATGCTCTGCACTGAAAAATAATTTCCTTCCCCTCCAGATAGATTACATTCCATTAATAAGAACACTCAGTTCAGGAAAACATTGGCCAGGTTCACACTGCTTGACTGTCCACACAAGCTAATGGATAAAATGTTAATTTAGACAAGGAGCAGAGATTGAAGTCCATCTGATCTATTACTGGAATTGCAAATATAAACAATCATCTTATGTAGGTTAATTACATTTATGTTTAACATTGTGATTTAAGTGTTGTACCTTTTTGCTTTTCAGTGCTGTCAACTTAGAATAACTTTTGTTTCTGTTTTTTATGGCCTCCAATAGTAAAATACGTTTAATGAGAAGTTTTCTTTCTTCTTACCACCTGAAGTTAAACAGTGCAGGTTTAGTTATATATGTGTTTAACCTGGATCCACTGTATGTTTGTACATTTGCTGTGGTCTCTCTTGCATCTGAGAATACAATTTACCATCTACTTTCCATTCGATGTGCTGGTTTTGTCATTTTTGACCACATTTAGCTTCCCTAACTTTTTTTCTGCATGTTTCACATTGTTTGATGACTTACTTACCCCTGGTCACTAGTCTGTGTTGCTGGCCATGCTTGCTTCCTTCTGCTGCAGTGATCAATGCAACTTATTTACTGATTTCCTAACCTGTAAAAAATACATATCAAGATCCAAATGTTCCAGATATCCAAGAGGCCAGCCCAGCAGATAGTTTAAATTCTGAGGCGACTGACCATCGCTAAGAAAATTAATGGAGCAAGAACATTTTAAGATTTATATGTTTAACTGAATGAAATTAGAGTTTAGGACCAGATGGCACAGCTTCAGAATAAAGGTATTTCTTTAGCCAGAGGGTGGTGAATCTGTGGAATTCATTGCCACTGATCGTTAGGTATCTAATGATCACAGCATTGGGTTTCAGTCTACGCAGGCAAAAAAAGGTCTCACACTGGCAGTGTTGAAGGCTAAGACAGACAGGTCTGTAGGGGAATGGTAAGAGGGATAAAAATGATGTGCAACTGTAAACTCTGGATGATCACTATAGAGTGCAAGTAAATTGCTTATCTGGTCTGTAAGCCAATGTAGAGGAAGCCACACAGTAGATAGTTAACAGACCAACCAACGTATCTCTGGGATGTGGGAATTATAGAGATCTTATAAGTAGGTGTTTCCACACAGAAGTGGTGGTTATTTAGATTGAGCTGCCAAAGGAGGTGATGGAGGCAGATACAGTGGAGACAGAGACAGAGGCAGAGGCAGATCCAATTACAGTTACAACATCTGAAAGGTTTTGGACAGATTCTTTGATAGGTAAGAAGGCATGGGGGTTCCGGGCCTAACGCAAGTAAATGGGCAAGTTTAGTTTAGGGATACAGCACGGAAACAAGCCCTTCGGCCCAGAGTCTGTGCCGACCAGCAATCCCTGCACACTAACACTATCCTACACACAATAGGGACAATTTACAATTATACAAAACCAATTAACCTACAAACCTGCACGTCTTTGGAATGTGGGAGGAAACTGGAGACCCCAGAGAAACCCACGCGGTCACAGGGAGAACGTACAAACTCCGTACAGACAAGCACCCATATTCGGGATCAAACCAGGGTCTCTGGTACTGTAAGGCAGCAACTATGCCACTGTTCCACTGTGCCAAGAGTGCAGATAGGCAAAACTCCGGTGCTGGAGGTCACAAGTCCTCCATTCTTTTATTGATTTTTTAAAGGTTTTTTTGCTCACCTGTTCCCCTTTACTAAATGGCCAGATAACTTTGTTTTCAGCTTACCCCCATGATCGACCTGGTTTTACCCTGTCAGTCACATCCCCCTTCTACAGATTGATAAACTGTTTTTGTCTCCTTTTCTGGTCGGACAAGAGGTCCCCAACCTCAAAAGGTTTTCTCTGTACTATCGCCACAGATGCTGCCCAACCTGCTAAGTCCCCAGCGGCGACTTTTTGCTAATAGCCAAACAGAAGAAGATTACTTAAAGAGACAAGCATCTTACCTGGATCATAAAAACGGCAGAAATCGGCGCCGTAACGGACAAGCTGACAGTGCATCCAAAAGCACTAGGGATTTGCAATCTCCCGCAGCTGCGGGAGCCTCCGACTGCAAGCGTTCCCTGGACCGCTGGAAAGAACCCGATCCATCTAGAAATCAAAGGGACTGTACCTGGGAAGCCCTCCGGAGCCGACTAGCAGGATTTCCTGGGAGCAACAGAACTGGAGCTGCCGTCTGTCAGGGAATCCCCGTTCAGCACAGGTTCGCAGAAACAGCAGGTACAGTACCTGGAAACTATGGGGAGGCCTCCATTGTGTCCAGAAACGTGGTCAGTGGGCAGGACTTCAGGTCAGATTGCAGTACAGGGGACTTCGGCCCCTTCTCCCTACTATCCTACTGGCCAACATATAGTTCCTTGAAAATAAAGTGGAGGACTTAAGGGCAAGGCTACTTCATCAAAGAGAGCTGAGGGGATGCTCTGTGTTCTGTTTCACAGAGACATGACTCACCCCCAGCTCCCCAGACTCAGCGGTCCAGCCTGAAGGGTTCTCCATCCACCGTATGGACCGTACACAGGCATCTGGGAAAGGGAGAGGTTGCCTCATGGTCAACTCTGCGTGGTGTTCAGATGTGGCAGTCCTTTCCAACTCTCCACACCTCGAACATCTGCCGGTGCTCTCCACACCTCGAACATCTGGCGGTGAAGTGCCACCCTTTCTACCTTCCAAGGGAATTCACCTCCATCCTGACTGCGGTCTACATCCCACCCCAGGCAGATGTCCGTCTGGCACTGGAGGGGCTGCACGCCGTGGTCAACAAACACCAGACACCTTACCCCGAGGCGTTTACCACTTTACCTGGAGACTTCAATAAAGCAAACCTTACGAAATCTGGGGGGGTGGGGCAGAGGAACAACTCCAGGACTGTCTGGGAAATGTTCAGGGACTCGGCAATGGACCTGGACAAATATGCCACAGTCAATACAGACTTCATAAAGAAATGTGTGGAGGACTGCATCCCCACAAAAACCTTCCGAGTGTTTCCCAATCAGAAGCATTGGATGAACTTTGAGATCCGCACTCATCTGAAGATCAGACACTGAGCATTCATGTCTGGTGATACAGTGGTCTAGAAGAAGTCCTGATACAACCTTGGTAAGGCCATCAAAAAGGCCAACAGGGACTTCTACTCCAAGCTGGAGGATGAGACGGATGTTCGGCAACTGTGGCGGGCCTGAATGCAATCACCTCCTACAAGGTGCAATCAGGAGGTAGCTCGAATGTTGGGTAGCATCACTCCCTGGTGCGCTCAATGCGTTTTACGCATGCTTTGATAAGGAGATCACTGATGTGCCTTCACGACCCCCCATTCCCTGTGATGGTATTTCAGTCACAGTCACAGAGGCCGACGTCAGAAAATCCTAAACCCTCGAAAAGCGACTGGACCTGATGGTATATCCGGTCATGTTCTAAAAACCTATGCGGACCAACTGGCTGGAGTTTTTACGGACATTTTCAACCTCTCACTTCTGAGGTCTGAGGTTCCCACCAGCTTTAAAAGGGCATCAATTACACCGGTGCTCAAGAAGAGCAAGGTGACGTGGCTCAATGCCTATCGACCAGTGGTACTAACGTCAGTGGTGATGAAGTGCTTTGACAGGTTGATCATGGCGCAAATCAACTCCTACCTCGACAAAAACCTGGACCCACTGCAATTCGCCTACAACCACAACAGATCAATGGTGGATGCGATCTCACTGGCTCTCCACTCCGCTCTGGACCACTTGGACAACAAAAACACATATGTCAGGCTGTTATTCATTGATTACAGCTCAGCATTTAATACAATCATCCACTCCAAGCTGGTTACCAAATTCGCAGAACTGGGTCGCTGTGCATCCCCCTGCAATTGGATCCTCGACTTCCTCATTCACGGACCGCAGACTGTTTGAATTGGTGGAAAGGTGTCAGCCTTGATAACAATCAGCATGGGAGCACCTCAAGGCTGCGTGCTCAGTCCCTGCTTCACTCACTCTATACTCATGACTGCGTAGCTGGTCATAGTGCGAACACCATCATCAAGTTCACTGACTACACCACTTTTGTGGGATGTATCGCAGATGGGGATGAGTCAGAGTATAGAAGAGAGATCGACTGACTGACCAAATGGTGCCAGCACAATAACCTGGTCCTCAACACCAGCAAAACGAAACTAACCAAGGAACTGATTATGGACTTTGGAAGAGGTAGGATGGGGACCCACAGTCCCGTTTACATCAATGGGTCGATGGTGGAAAGGGTCAAGAACTTCAAATTCCTGGGCTTGCACATCTCTGAAGATCTCTCCTGGTCCGAGAACACAGATTGCAGGGGGGGGGAGGGGGGTGTTGTGGAGTGGAGGGTTGTGGGGGGTTGTGGGGGGGAGGGGTGTGCGGGCGGGGAGGGAGGGGTGTGTGAGTGGGGGGTGGGGTGTGTGGGGCGGGGGTAGGATTACAGGGGCGGGGAGTTGTGGGGGTGGGGGTGGTGTGTGCGTGTGTGTGTGTGGGGTGTGTGTATAGGGGGGTGTGTATAGGGGGGGTTGTGGGGGGATATGTGTGGGGGGGATGTGTGTGGGGGGGATGTGTGTGGGGGGGATGTGTGGGGAGGAGGGTGTGGGGGGGTGTGGTGGGTTTGCATGGTGTGTGTGTGTGTGTGGGGGGGGGAGGGTGTGTGTGGGGGAGGGTGTGTGTGGGGGAGAGTGTGTGTGGGGGGCGTGTGTGGGGGGGCATGTGTGGGGGGCGTGTGTGGGGGGGCGTGTGTGGGGGGGCGTGTGTGGGGGGGGGCGTGTGTGGGGGGCATGGGTGGGGGGGGCGTGTGTGTGGGGGCGTGTGTGGGGGGGGCGTGTGTGGGGGTGTGTGTGTGTGTGGGGGGGTGTGTATGTGTGGGGGTGTGTGTGTGTGGGGGGGTGTGTGTGTGGGGGGGGGTGTGTGTGTGGGGGGGGTGTGTGTGGGGGGGTGTGTGTGTGGAGGGGTGTGTGTGTGGATGGTGTGTGGGGGATGTGTGTGTGTGGAGGGCTTGGGGCTGGCCTGCTGCTGCTGCTCGGGGTGGGCCTATTGCTGCTGCTTGGGGCTGGGCTGCTGCTTGGGGCTGGGCTGCTGCTTGGGGCTGGCTGCTGCGGCTGCTGCTCGGGGCTGGGCTGCTGCTGCTCGGGGCTGGGTCTGGGGCTGCGGCTGCTGCTGCTTAAATTATACGCACATGACGGCCAAGTGGGACAGGCCCTTCATTCACTTCCTCATTTTTCTAATTGTTCCCATTAACCCATTGACCAGGTGGTCTGTTTACTGCTTATCTGCTCAGCAATGCTGGTCTCACCTTATCAGATATATTCTCTTTGTCTAATCCACCTCTCTCCCCACTTTCTATAACTTAAAACTACCTTGTTTACCCCATTTCCCAGTTCTGAAAAAGAGTCTTTGACCTGAAACTTTGACTGCTTCGCTTTCTACAGGTGCTGACTGACATGTTGAATGTTTCCAGCATTACAAGTTTTTTATATCCGATCTCCAGCATCTGTAATTATTTAGATTTTCAACAAACTAAATGTCCAATTGCTGCTATCAGCAGGCTTATGGTTCAATTTTGTTCTTCTATCTAAATAGTTAATTTAAAATGTCAATCCGTCTTTATGACCAGAGAAGTACCAGTATATACTGAAAACTGTGAATGTACTTGTTTTAGTTATTCTCAATAATTAAAAATATCAAATAGTAATTTCACCTTACAAGTTTCTGGTAATTTATTGTAGCTGAGCTCATTAAACAGTAAACCGTTTTAATTAGGAATAATTTCCCCTTACCGCACAGAAGCATGGATATGATCAAATTCTAATTTTACAAGAAGTCATTCATTCATGGTTAATTAAGATCAGACGCAGCGTTTTCCTTTCTCTTTTGTAGAATTTGTTCGCTTCAGCTGTGACTCAGTGAACAAGACTCTCACCCGTATCAGAAGGCCTTAAGTTCAAGACTTCACCTAAGATTGGAAGACAAAAACTCAGGCTGCCATTAGTGTGCAATTAAGAAGGGAATTTTTTAAACTAAGGCAAATTATCCTTGAAATTTGTTGCTTGAAATTTCTCAATCTCTGTGTAGTTTGGCCAATTTCAAATGCATTGACCTGAAAAAATGAATGCAATTCACCGGAAACTCCAGCACATTTTAAGATTTATTAACTTCTAGTTCATGCAACCCCAATCCTATTTTAATAATTAACATGAGATTGGTTAACGGTTCAAAGCTGGTGTTCAATGTCTCTGCCAGTATGCGATCCTGTCAGCAATGTGACAATAATGTTTTCAATGGTTCAAAGATTCAATGGTTCTTTATTGTCATATGTAACGGCGTGCAGTGGGATTCTTTTTTTGCAGACAGTTCAGTAGAATATTATTATAAATAAGATTTAAGTACAAAATGTATAGAAGTAGTCCACTGAGATAACATACAAAAGTCACCAGGCTTTGGTGCCATTTTCAAAGTCCAAGTTGCTTTAAGTGTAGCTGGCCATAGACCTATTTTTATGGTGGCGTTGCAGGCCACCATAAAAGTTGTAGGCATCCTCTAATGTTCTGTGCCACTGCGGGCTGCGTTCGGTCATGCGCTCAGTTTCTTGGAGTGGCACCTGATCCAGTCGAGCCCCAGGCTGCTGCAGGGCCTCCAACCATCACCTCTTTCACGGGGCAATATCCTCACATTAGCCAGTGAACTGTCTTCTCTCTCCTTGCCCAGCCACTGTTGAATCCCGGGGGGTATCTCCTGTAGTCGACCTCGAGGATGTGGAAGGTAAGACCCCGGTTCCTCTTATCGGCCCATTGTTCATTGTGTACTCCGTAACTGCCATCTTGACTCTCTCCATCCACCTCTCCGGTTCCCTGGTTCCCGGGGATGGGCAGGGCTGGGTTAAGCAGCTTCACTCTTGAGTGGCCTTTCCGGCTCCACGATGGGTGAATCAAGTCTGCTACTAGGTGCGGCACCATGGCCTGCATGGTTTAGTTTAATTTGTTTAGTTTAATATTCTTGGGACAAATTAAATAAAGTTAGCAACATTACAAGGATTAGGTGTGTGACTTCATCCATTTCACCACCAACTTCCATCCGGCACTCAAATACACTTGGACCATTTCCGACATTTCCCTACCATTCCTTGACCTCACTATCTCTATTGCAGGTGATACACTCCTGACCGACATCCACTACAAACCAACTGACTCCCACAGCTACCTGGACTACTCTCACCCTGCTTCCTGTAAGGAATCCATGCCCTATTCCCAATTCCTCCGTCTACTCCACATCTGCTCCCAGGATGAGATGTTTTACACCAGGTCATCACAAATGTCCTCATTCTTCAGAGAACGGGGATTTCCCTCCCCCACTATAGATGAGGCTCGCACCAGGGTCTCCTGCATACCCCGCAACACTGCCCTCTCTCCCCATTCCCACACTCACAACAAGGGTAGAGTCCCCCTGGTCCTCACCTTTCACCCCACCAGCCGGCACATACAACACATAGTCCTCCGCCAGTTTTGTCACCTCCAACGTGACCCCTCCACTCGCCACATCTTCCCATCTCCCCCCGTCTGCCTTCCGCAAAGACCGCTCCCTCCGCAATCCCTCTCTCTCTATCTCTCCCCCACCTAGTCGCACTAGCTTCTCATTTTCACACTACAAACAGCTTACAATGGCCTGTTTCCTTTATCATCGATACTTTTTTGCATATCTTTCATTCATTGTTCTTTATCTCTCCACATCACCGTCTATATCTCTCGTTTCCCTGATCCCTGACCAGTCTGAAGAAGGGTCTCGACCTGAAACGTCGCCTACCTCCTTCGCTCCTTAGATGCTGCTGCACCCGCTGAGTTTCTCCAGCCTTTTGTGTACCTTAGGTGTGTAGAAGCTGTTTGTCACAATCCTTCACTCCCAACATCAACGGAAAGTGATCCATTGCTGAAATAAGATAATTCAAAATTGAATTAAAATAATAAGATAGTTAACATTATATTGTCAGAGGGCTGCATAATTATCGCAATAGTACACTTACACTGAATCTATACAGTGATTGGTACTTTAAAGCAGATTTTAAGACTAAGAAATGTAGGTTGCCAAACAAACAAGTTGGTAACACAAATCAAGTAAGTGAAAGCTTATAAATTTAATTAACATTAAAATTACACTGCTTGAACTGCTAAAGAAGGAGCAGTAATTATTTGGGTGGAATAATATGATCTGCTGAAGAGTGACTTTCCATCAACTGGGCCCAAGGGAGGAGAAACAAAGATGACTGGATATGCCTGGCTCAGTTCCTCCATCACCCCGACCCAAAGCCCTCCAGGATCCCCTTTACTGCATGGCATTGACCAAAAACTGTGACATTCTGCAATGCTCTTAACCACATTCAACCAAAAAATATGTATGTCCGTTGTCTACACACAATTAGATTTAGTTTAGTTTAGTTTAGAGGTACAGTGCGGAAACAGGCCCTTTGGCCCACTGAGTCCACGGCGACTAGTGACCCCCAAATATTGACACTATCCTTCACTAGGGACAATTAGTACCAAGTCAATTAACCTACAAACATGTGCGTCTTTGGAGTGTGGGAGGAAACCGACAATTTAATGGGGAGAACATAGAATAGACAGCACCCGTGGTCAAGATCGAACCTGGTAGGTAAAATGCCCGCTAAACATTATTAAAATTCTTTAAAATGTCTCCACGCCTTCTCCCCCCTTCACTCTCCTTCTCCTCCCCTTCTGTCTCCCTTCTCTCTCCTTCTCTCCCCCCCCCCCCCCCCTCCCCTCTCTACAGGACTTACGGTACTCTGTGGCAGCCGTTTACCTTCCTCTTCAGTCGATCCAGCACGTGGTTTCAACGCGGCCGGTCGATCCAGTTCGAGGCTCTCCAGGCGAGTGCCCTCGAGCTTGAAGGTCAAAGGCACTCTTCTGGACTCGCGGATTAGGTCGCCCAGTGGGACAGGCCCTTAAGGCAGCAACTCTACCACTGCGCTATCGTGCTGCCTTAGAAGGAACATTTTTGGACATCAATTTTTTTCTGGAAAATAATCAAAAGTTAAAATTGTCTAAAATTATCCTTATCTGACCCCACCTCATTGCAAAACCAAAAATGACAAGGTTGATGAACATACAGATTGAAAGTAGTTAATGAAAACTTACGATTCATATTGTCCTTTTACATTGATATATCCTGTGAATGATAATATAGAAATTGTTTTGGAAATTAACATTCACAAAAAATAATTGAGAGTAAACATGTAAATGCAATCAGATGGAAACCCTGCAGAGGGAAAGCAAGCATGTACCAATACAAAGCATTAACGGAATTTAGCAAGCATAATATCTTGAGCCATAGTGCATGCTATGATAAAATATATTTGATTTGAAATATAAATTCAATTTCTCTTTCCACAGATGCTGCCTAACCTGCTGAGAGTGTTTTCAACACTTTCTGCTTTTATTTTAAATAAAATCTGAAGTTTATTTATTTTTGGTTATGCACCTCATCTCATTTTTACCCAATCTGAACTCTACTCAATCGCACAGTTAGTTCGTAGAAATGTGAGAGCATAAATTAAACATAGTTATATCATTCAAATGTCATCCGATATTCACCTGCTAAGGAGCATCCCCATAAAGCAAGCGCTTATTTGAAAAGCAAACCCAATTATCTTTAAATCTGCTGCAGTCCATTTGTTGTCTCTTTATATTTAGGTTATTGTACTTTTTAAGCATTTGTCAAACAAAAAACAAAAAGGTTATTTGGAACCACAAACCGTGAAATGTTCAATTTAAGACATCCTTAATATAATGGCAAATTTAGTCAATGAACAATAATATTAAAATAATATAATGATTACTTCTTGACAGAATTTCCCTTCAATCAATCATTAGAACAGCTTGAAGATATGTGTCTGCCTGGGAAAGATAAAATAATGCTTGAAATTACAGAATAAATGGATAAATTCATTAAAACTATATAGTTTATGATGATATACTGATAATGATATACATTGGATTTGGGAAATAGCAGAAAGCTGAGGTGATGAACACAACTTAAAATATGATTAAAGTCTGATCAACTTGTAAAACTGAGCTTGTCACTGTGACATGCTTAAATTATTTGGCTAATACTCAGAAGGTTCTGTTTAATTGCTTCTGTTAATTGCATGTTTAATTATTGGATGCTTAATAAATCTGAGACATTTGACATTTAATGTTGCATACCTTGTTATTTTGAGCAATTAATTATAAGTACGATTACTGATCTTCTAACACATTCCCTATGAACCAGAATGCGACCTTATATGCACAATATTTAATAATCTGGTTTGAACAGAAGGCTATGTAACTATAATTACCTCACACGATTGACAAAAGATCCTTGTATATTCTCCAGGCTTTTTGAGACACATTACCAAGCTCAGAATATTAAAATAAGATGCTGCAAGGTTATGAAACATGCAGCAAAAAACTGGCTTAATAAAAGTAAAAATAAAACAATTGCAAGATAATTCACCTGATTGGAGAATTTCTAAATAAAACAAAGATGATGGAAAATACTCAGCAGCAGCTATCAAGAGAGAATCAGAGTTAATATTTCAGATTGTTAATTTTTCATTTGAACTGGAAAGCTAAGAAACAAATGTGTTTCACGTTGCAGAAAGGAAAACGGCGGTGAGAACAAAAGGAAATGTCTGCGATAGTGGAAACCAAAGCTGACCAGGTGACTAAAATGTCTTTGGAGCCATTTAGTTTATAGATGAAAGAGGGCAGTTAGAGAAAAAACAACTTGCTTCAAATACTCTGGCCTTCTGTCATCCCATACGATCAGTCTATTTATCATTCAATCTCTTCTGTCTTCCACTCTATTTCATACCACTTCTTTTATATCATACAATGTGCTTTTTTTCCCTACACTTATATATTTTTTTAATTTTTCCGATCATTACCAGTTATGACTCCTGCAGATACATCTAACTCCCTGAAATTTTTGCATTCACATCTGCAATAAATATGAATAAATCTGTTAAGGAGGTAAGAACATGCTACCAAAATATTATTATTGTATGGCTTAAAATTTATATTTATGGGCAGAAAATTCCAGAAATCACCAATTTCAATCAACACAATCCAGTACTCTACAAACAATACTATTCCAATGAACAAGCTGAAAATATATAGTTAATGATTAGCTATTCTGAAGCCTAATTTGCTGTTCCATAACCTTACACTTCATAAACTATCTTCTTTAATTTTGAAAACTCTCTTACTCACTATTTAAAATGAAATGAAAGTAACTTTTATTCATGGTGCTTCTTTCATGGTCTTGATTTTGAAAATTAAACAATTAAAAAAAACATGTTTACTGTTGTCATGTGGGAACAAGCAATTTCACCTATATTATGGATTTTCCCATTCATGTTAATTGAATATTAAGTATTTTCCAGGAAAAAATATAAATTACAAATTACTGATGGCTAGGTTATCTTGATAGTTTAGCCACAGTGTTGAGTAAGTGATGGAACCATATTTAATGTCACATTTATTGCACTAGATAATATGTAGCTATTGGATGAGTTTCATTGCAGCCACATTTACTGTAATTGAATACTGTGCCGATACAAACAGCAAAACAGAGTTACAGGTTCAAAGGTACATAGAGTACAAAAATTGCCTTTTGGTATAAGTTATCCATGCCACCCAAGATGCCCATCTAACCTAGCCGCATTTTCTCGTGGTTGGCCCATATCCCCCAAAACCTATCTTATCCATTTATCTGTCCAAATTTATTTTAAGTGTTGTTATTGTACCTGCCTCAACCATATCCTCTAGCAGCTCATTTCATTTACTTTCCACTCTTGGGTGAAAAAATTGCCACTCAGTTTCATATTATTTTTTTTCCCTCTGACTAGTGGGGTACTGCAAGGCTCGGTGCTGGGACCACAGCTATTTACAATATATATCAATGATTTAGGAGAAGGGATTCAAAGTAACATTAGCAAATTTGCAGATGACACAAAGCTGGATGGCAGTGTGAACTGTGAGGAGGATGCTATGAAAATGCAGGGTGACTTGGACAGGTTGGGTTAATGGGCAGATGCATGGCAGATACAGTTTAATGTGGATAAATGTGAGGTTATCCACTTTGGTAGCAACAACAGGAAGGCAGATTATTATCTAAATGGTGTCAAGTTGGGAAAAGGGGAAGTACAACAGGATCTAGGGGTCCTTGTTCATCAGTCAATGAAAGTAAAAATGCAGGCACAGCAAGCAATGAAGAAAGCGAATGGCATGTTGGCCTTCATAACAAGAGGATTTGGGTATAGGTGGGAAGAGGTCCTTCTGCAGTTGCCTAGGACCCCAGTGAGGCCACACCTGCAGTATTGTCTGCAGTTTTGGTCAAAATTTGAGGATGGACATTCTTGCCATTGAGGGAGTGCAGAGTAGGTTTACAAGGTTAATTCACGGGATGGCGGGACTATCATATGCTGAGAGAATGGAGTGGCTGGGCTTGTATACTCTGGAGTTTAGAAGATTGAAAGGGGATCTTATTGAAACATATAAGATTAATAAGGGTTTGGACACGCTAGAGGTCCCCGATGTTGGGGGGAAGTCCAGAACCAGGGGCCACAGTTTAAGAATAAAAGGTAAGCCATTTAGAACGAAGATGAGGAAATACTTTTTCTCACAGAGAGTTGTGAGTCTCTGGAATTCTCTGCCTCAGAGGGTGGTGGAGGCCGGTTCGCTGGACACTTTCAAGGGAGAGCTAGATAGGGCTCTTAAAGATAGCAGAGTCAGGGGATTATGGGGAGAAGGCAGGAACAGGGTAGTGATTGTGGATGATCACATTGCATGGCGGTGCTGGCTCGAAGGGCCGACTGGCCTACTCCTGCACCTATTGTCTATTGTCTATTGTCACCTTAATTAAATGCCCTCCAGTTCTTGATTGCACTACCCTAAGATAAATAAAACAATGTGCTTTCTTCCTTTCTATACCCCTCATTATTCCCTTCACCTCTATATCCCTCAGCCTCCTGCTCTCCAAGGTATAAAATCCTAACCTGCCCAATCTTTCCCAAGAGCTCAGAGCCTTGAGTCCTGGCAATATCTTTTGAATTGTTTCCAGCAAAGTGGCAGTTTTTTTCTATAACAGGGTAACCAAAACTGAACACAATACCCCAACTGTGTCTTCCCCACGTCTTATACAACTGTAGCATAGTGTCCTAACTTCTATATTAAATTCCCTGATTGATGAAGGCCAAAGTCTTCTTCGCACCCTTGTGACACCAATTTCAGGGAACTGGGTTATTTTACTCTTCAATCCTCCTGCTCTACAAGGTAAATAGGATCTTACTGATTATTGTGAATGGTCTGCCCTAATTGAACTTCCCAAATCCAACATCTCATACTTACCTGAATTGAATTCCATTTCCCATTCCATGGCTTGCTTGGCCAACGGATGAAGATCTCTCTGTAATTCTTGATAACCATCTTCACCATCTATGATACATCTATTTTAATGGCATCTGTAAACATCTTGCTGTATGTTTCCATCTAGATAATATACCAGACCCATGTAATAATCTGTTAAAGAAGGAACTGCAGATGCTGGAGAATCGAGGGTTACACAAAAAGCTGGAGAAACTCAGCGGGTGCAGCAGCATCTAAGGAGCGAAGGAGATAGGCGACGTTTCGGGTCGAGACCCTTCTTCAGACTGGTCAGGGATCAGGGAAACGAGAGATATAAACAGTGATGTGGAGAGATAAGGAACAATGAGTGAAAGATATGCAAAAAAGTATTGGTGATAAAGGAAGCAGGCCATTGTAAGCTGTTTGTGGTGTGAAAATGAGAAGCTAGTGCGACTGGGGGGGGGAGGTGGAGAAGGAATGTCAGGGCCAGAGGGCTGAGGGAGAGGTGGGGGGGAGGCAGTCTGGGTTAACAGAATTGAGAAAATTCAATGTTTAAGCCCAGAGGATGCAGACTCCCCAAGCGGAATATGAGGTGCTGTTCCTCCAACTTGCGGTGTTGATCACTCTGGCCGTGGAGGAGGCCCAGGACCGAGAGGTCGGATACGGAGTGGGAGGGGGAATTGAAGTGCTGAGCCACCGGGAGGTCGGGTTGGTTATTGCGGACCGAGCGGAGGTGTTCGGCGAAACGATCGCCCAGCCTCCGCTTCGTCTCACCGATGTAGATCAGCTGGCATCTGGAGCAACGGATGCAGTAGATGAGGTTGGAGGAGGTGCAGGTGAACCTCTGTCAGACTTGGAATGACTGCTTGGGTCCCTGAAAGGAGTGGATGGGGGAGGTGAAGGAACAAGTGTAGCATCTCTTGCGGTTGCAAGGGAAAGTGCCCGGGGAAGGAGTGGAGCGGGAGGGAAGGGAAGAATTGACGAGGGAGTTGCGGAGGGAGCGGTCTTTGCGGAAGGCAGACAGGGGGGGAGATGGGAAGATGTGGCGAGTGGAGGGGTCACGTTGGAGGTGATGAAACTGGCGGAGGACTATCTGTTGTATGCGCTGGCTGGTGGGGTGAAAGGTGAGGACCAGGGGGACTCGGCCCTTGTTGTGAGTGGGGGAATGGGGAGAGAGGGCAGTGTTGCGGGGTATGGAGGAGACCCTGGTGCGAGCCTCATCTATAGTGGGGGAGGGGAAACCCCGTTCTCTGAAGAACGAGGACATTTGCGATGACCTGGTGTGGAACACGTCATCCTGGGAGGAGATGCGGCGTAGACGGAGGAATTGGGAATAGGGGATGGAGTCCTTACAGGAAGCAGGGTGGGAGGAAGAGTAGTCCAGGTAGCTGTGGGAGTCAGGACTCCCCCTCCCACTCCGTATCCGACCTCTCGGTCCTGGGCCTCCTCCACGGCCAGAGTGATCAACACCGCAAGTTGGAGGAACAGCACCTCATATTCCGCTTGGGGAGTCTGCATCCTCTGGGCTTAAACATTGAATTTTCTCAATTCTGTTAACCCAGACTGCCTCCCCCCCACCTCTCCCTCAGCCCTCTGGCCCTGACATTCCTTCTCCACCTCCCCCCCCCCCCAGTCGCACTAGCTTCTCATTTTCACACCACAAACAGCTTACAATGGCCTGCTTCCTTTATCACCAATACTTTTTTGCATATCTTTCACTCATTGTTCCTTATCTCTCCACTTAACTGTTTATATCTCTCGTTTCCCTGATCCCTGACCAGTCTGAAGAAGGGTCTCGACCCGAAACGTCGCCTATCTCCTTCGCTCCTTAGATGCTGCTGCACCCGCTGAGTTTCTCCAGCTTTTTGTGTAACCCATGTAATAATCTCCTGTAAGGAAAGTCTAAAATCTGGTGAGAAAAATTGTTGAAAATAACATTTAAAAAAATGACTCAAGCAGCATGTTTAAGATAGTGAATCATTGCTGTTGATCTGTTAATGCCCATAAAGTGAAAAAATAACTGCTCTCACCGTTTCACCAAAAAGCACTCAATTAAATTGCTGCCTTGTAATTCTTGTAGGCAAGGCTTGTTTTACATAGATTTGTGAAAGTAATTCTTTCAATTATTTTTCTTTTTGATGAAATAAGGGTTCCCACTGTTATGTTTTGCAATTTAAGCATGAAAGTGAAATATATTCCCCAATGTGTTAATGAAAACATTAAACATCATAGTTTGTTCAAGAATCAGCAGTTTGACATGACATTGTAAAGGATGTTAGAAATTGTGATTCATGTAATGAAAAATCGTAGTTTGAGGGACAATATTAATGCATCAATTAAAAATGAAACATCATAATCAAGTAACATCAGAGCTGTATTTTAACAGGGGTGGTATCATGATTAAATTTATAGCCCTTGAACATATTACATTCTACATAAAAGGAAAAAAAGATAGCAACAAAGAAATCCATCAGCAAAACAATCTTCAAATAGCTTCACAGCCTACGCAGTGTGTCTCTCTTTGCTATTCCACCCTGATTATCAATAAGGGATGAAATCTAACACTCAGCCACTCCACGGTCAGTGCTACAAGAACAATCATATCCCATGGACTATTTCATCACTTCACATGCGGTCACCTACGTACTCTCTATTCATACGCAGAAATATATGTGTTAAGATATAACTTAACAAGACATTGATTCAAGCCTGGAATTACACACAAAGTGGCATTGTTGGGTCTACAAATTATGTTATGTTGGAAATAAATTTTATTTCTTCACTGGACTAAGTGGGACCCATTGGGTCCCTGACACATAGAAACATCGAACATAGAAAATAGGTGCAGGAGTAGGCCATTCGGCCCTTCGAGCCTGCACTGCCATTCAATATGATCATGGCTGATCATCCAACTCAGTATCCCGTACCTGCCTTCTCTCCATACCCTCTGATCCCTTTAGCCACAAGAGCCACATCCAACTCCCTCTTGAGTATAGCTAATGAACTGGCCTCAACTACCTTCTGTGGCAGAGAAATCCACAGACTCACCACTCTCTGTGTGAAAAATGTTTTCCTCATCTCGGTCCTAAAGGAATTCCCCCTTATCCTTAGACTGTGACCCCTTGTTCTGGACTCCCCCAACATCGGGAACAATCTTCCTGCATCTCGCTTCTCCAACCCCTTAAGAATTTTATAAGTTTCTATAAGATCCCCCCTCAATCGTCTAAATTTCAGTGAGTACAAGCTGAGTCTATCCAGTCTTTCTTCATATGAAAGTCCCAACATCCCAGGAATCAGTCTGGTAAAGGGAGGCCTGGTCCCCCAATGCAACCCATTCCCCAGACGCAATATTCCACCACTCACCCATAGCATCCAATTGTGCAGGGGTGGCTTTTCCCCTCATCCCGAGCACACTCTCCCCATCCCCTTCACCCATACGCTTCTTTCGCCACTCCTCCTCCCCCAATCCCTCCCTCACCTCTCCCTCTCCTTTCCCCTAACCTCCATCACTCCCACCCTTCCTCCATAACTCTTCTCCCCTCCCTACCCCCTCTTATCCCTCTGTCCCCCACCCCTCACCACCCATATCCACCCTCTATCCCTCCTCCACTGCCCTCCTCTCCCTCTTTTACTCACTCCCTACTTCCCCGACTCCCCCTCTCTATTCCCCCTCCCCCACTCTTTTTCCTCACCTCTTCCCTTCTATCCCCTCTCCTCATACCCTCCCTCACCTCTCCTTTCACCCTACCCTCAGTCACTCCCTCCCTCCATAACTCCTCTCCCCTCCCCCTCCCCCTCCTTACTTCCTTCTCTCTTCCGACGCCCTCATTTTCCTCAATCCCTACAGTCTCCCTCCTCACCTCCCCCACATTCCTCCCTCTCCCTCCCTACCCCTTCCTCTCTCTCTATTCCCCACTTTCCCTCCTCACCTCCCCTGAATCTCGAGGTTGCCACTCCTCTGACCAGTGGTTACGCTGACTGGTGGTGCCTTGACCGGAGGCTGTGCCGACCAGAAGCTGCGTCGGGCTATGCTGGGCAGAGGTGGTAGCTGTTTGTGACTGACAGCGGACGCAGCCAATCAGTGTGGCGATGGTGCAGGAAGGGGCGTCACTGTCCCGGCAGTGACTGACAGGAAAGGACACCAATCTGCGCAAGCGCGGTTTTAAAAAATTTTAAACCTTAATAACTTTTACAATTAACCATCGATCAGAACAAATCGCGTTGCACTTGCAGCACAGGAAAATGGTGAGCAAGTTGACGCTATCATGTATCATTTTTGCACAAATGTACAAACAATTCAAACCGGAAGATAACAAGATGAAAGTTTTAGTTATGTATAGATAGATGAGCTTCCACAAACTAATTTACAAACTGATAAATAAAATTTACTAGTGCATTTGTGCAGCAGCATATTAAAATCTAGTTGTTTTTTAAAACCGGCCTGTTACAAAATTTATCAATTTTGAACCATAGTAAATCTGGTATTACTTAAAATCATGCACAAAATAATGTTTTGTTTAGAAAGAGGGAACGGCAGATGCTAGTTTACAAAAATAGACATGAAGTGCTGGAGTAACACAGTGGGTCAGGCAGCATCTCTGGAAGACATGAATATGTGACATTTTGAGTCAGGACCCTTTGTTACACTAATTTTTGTAGATAGAGTTGGGGGCGGGGGGGGGGGGGGGGGGGGGAAGCTGGAAGAGAAGTGAGGCAAGATGAAACCTGGCAAGTAATAGATAGATACAGGTCAGGAGGTCTTTTTGATAGGCAAATGGTTGGACAAAGGCCAAAAATGAAAAGGCAGGTGTGAGTCAAAAGGATTGAACTCTGTGTCTTTCTCTTTGCTCTACCTATTGTGCTTGAGTTTTGCTTGATTTTATTTAAGTATGGTATTATTATAAACTGATTTAATTGGATAGCATGCAAAATAAAGTTTTTCACGGTACCTTGGTACATGTGGCAATATTACACTATAACCCAACACAATGTATGTAAAATCAGCACATAGGATCATGGAATTACAATTGTGCTGAACATAATAAGTACAGCTACAATGCTCCTATATCATTGTTACTTTATAGCATATCTTTTGTTCATTTGTTCTATATCTCGCGATATCACCGTCAATATGTCTCGTTTCTCCAGAGATGTGGTCTCTGACCCACTGAGTTACTCCAGCTTTTTGTGCCTATCTTTGGTTTAAACCAGCATCTGCAATTCCTTCCTACACGAGTACTTAATCAACATTATTTTGTCCCAACCAAGGTGACTTGCAGAGCACACAGAACAATCTTGATGAGATACAAGAGCGGAACTCGCTATCATAACATGGAGCGGACCGGGGACAGGGGGGACACAATTTTTTGGTGGCCGGGCATGCATGCGCACACTCACACACACATGCCTGAGGCTTCAGAGGCTCAATGCCGCGCTAAATGCAGCTCAACTCTGCCTGTATCGTCGGGTTAACTACAGCCCTGACTGCACTGTTGGGATATCAGCAATGCTTCTCTGCGCTGGCCATATTTCCTGCAAGCCCAGGCAGGTTAACCAGGCAGAGTTGAGCTTCATTTTGCGCTGCTTCTCTGCGCTGGCTATGGGCCTGGGGGTACAGCTCGCGTCTGACTCCCGACATCTCTGGCCACCCGTGGGGGGGGGGGGGGGGGACTAGGGTGGGGACGGGACAGCGCCGGAGACCCGGCCGGGATTGATCCTGGCTGAGGATGAGGCGCAGGTCTGTGCCACATCTCCCTCCTCCAATCACCGCGCTCTATCCTCAGTCCCACCCCTCCCCCCTCCAATTATCGCACTTAATCATCATGTCCCGCCCCCATTGCCTGCTGACCGACGTCTCTCTCGTCCAATCGGCGCCCTCAATCAGCAGTCCCACCTCCACTCTCGCGGAAAGCGGAGATTTAAAAATCCGGATTGCAAAAACTTGGGGGGGGGGGGGATGTCCCTCACCTCCCAAAACATGGGGGGGGGGCATGTCCCCTCTGCCCCCTCCCCCCGTGTTTTCCACCCCTGATGAGATACATCATGTGGAACACCCTATAAATTGTACAACATTTCCTTTTGAAAAGAAGAATTTTCAATTATTTTAATCATAAAACAAATAGCAGTATGTTTAGTCAAACAAATAGCAGTATGTTTAGTCAAACAAATAGCAGTATGTACGAATAGGTGTGATGTAATTTATAATGTGATTCCTTTCCCATGCATCATTTTGCAAGTGCACAGTCTAAGAAAGACATCAAAAATTAACATAACATACAGCTCTTCATGATTTCTGAAGATTTCTCTTCAAATTCTGTAAATTACCACTCAAAGAACTCACATGAGGATATACTTTACACAAATATTCTAGTAATTCCAATGATGCAATAACCCATTTAAAAGCTACATATCCTAATTTGATTCATGATCCGTGACCATTTAATAATTCAGCATCATTTTCAACATTGGATTTTTTTAATGCCTCAGGTTTTAACCTACACAGCTTGGCTTGATCACAGTACACTGAAAACAGTAGTTCCAATCTGTTTTGACTTCAATTGATATCAATGTAGAAATATCTGTTGATGTATAGATTCTGTTTTTTATCAGATCAACTATGCAGAATTGAAATGTGAACACAAATTAAAATTACAAATGTGATTGAAAGAACAAGATAATATATTTCATGATATAAATGCTGAAGTTTCACACCCAAAATCCTTGAGTGATTTTTCTCTTAATATCAGAGATGATAGATTTAATTTTGAATTTTAAATGTTGTATGCTTAATATTCGGTCTTCAGATCATTTCCTGATGATAAGCATTTATTGCTCTAAACTTTACACTTTTAACTGCAACATCTATGCAATGCCCCACTTAGCTCGATAATTTTAATTGGTGTTTTTTTTCATTGTCTTTATGGAGATATTCTAGCACATTTTATCCTTTGACACTTTCCCTCTGCTTGAGTTTGTTTAATTTTTTTCTTTCATAGCAAGTCATGTTTACATTTTGATGTTAAGAATTAGGACTTCAAAATTAAGCTGGCCTCTAAATCTAATTGCAATGGCATTCGGAATACTTTTATCATCACTGGCTCCAAAACCTGGCAGTCACATCACAAAATCATATATCTTTTGATAACACTTGCTTTGATAGTTATTAAAAAATGAACACATATAAAGCAAGCCTGGAAGGCAGATGTCCTGTTCCAACTCCACAAAGTACTTGAACAAATGGAACTGCTAATGCTATATCAATTATCGATTATTTCAAAAGGGGCTGAATATATCTCCAGTTGGGAACAAGATTTAATGTAATTGAGATAGAGACATACTGGGCAGATAAACCATTTCATTGGGTTTAGTGATTTCTGGCCTTTAGGTCTTAAAAAAAGCAAATATCTTGTCCGGAGTGGGTTGTTAAACCAGCTACAATATCAAGCTGGTAGATTAGCCATTGAGTACCATTTGTTTTTCAATGTTAGTCATTAATGGTAAATAATTGCAAGTTTTCCAGAAAATGCCAGAGCAAAATCCTGAATGAGGTGATTAAACAAAACATTCTGCATTATTTGAACTCAAGTCAATTAAATCTATACTTTATAAATTCCAACATATTTAGCATAAGGGAAACATACAATTAGACACAATTTAGTCAATCTATCAATTACTTAAAAGTAAATGAAATATAATGGAGAAAGGCTGGATAATCTGTGCACCCATGAGGTCATGGTTCACAGGTTTTTTTAGGTGTGATCCCATTGAATTCGATGTCACCAGTGTGACGACTAATATTATAGCCATGAAGGGATTCAGTGTGGAGCAATTTTGCCAGGGTTTAATTTGATGTATTTTACCTTTAAAGCGAGCATTAAGGTTGACATAAAAATGGATGAATTTTGTATAAACACGAGGCAAACAAACCCCATTGTGTTTCACCAATGTGACCTCAAGAACAAAGCATTTTGTGTTGTGACCTTTTTCTAAACTTGCCGCTCGAAGCAATACTTTCTTCAGTGTCCACCGTTTGACAGCAATCAGGAAAAAGTACATGGAATTTTAATACTTTGAACACTACAAGTGTTTTTTTTTGCATTGAACAGGTTGAATTAATTTAACCCAATTAAGAATTATTGATTGGTAGGATGCTTTTCAATTAAATTGGCCCTCAAAGCTGATTTCTGAACATGTCACGACAGATGAAAATTAAACTTTACTTTTTGGATAGGTTTCAACTTCATGGCCAAGCTGAGCAAGGATAAACATTTTAAATGGAGTGTGGGCTTGATTCTGAAATGTACCACTGGCTACGTTTTAGCGAGAGAAACATGTTTTCAATTTTATTTCAGTTTCAAATTTATCCCAGAATTACAAAACAAATCATTTAACAAGTTTCTCTGTGGTACTTAAAAAGGATTTGCAAGGTTTACAACAATAAATAAGTCATTGAAGGGTAGCATCATCAGGTGGCAGATAACAAATTTAATCTCATAAAATGCAACAATTTTGATCTGATGTTGGAAAATTAAACAACATATGACTTTTATGCAACTAACTTCTGCTTTTGATTTATTATAATTTAGTACTTTGGTGATTCTTAAAATGTATTTTGGGGATTTGGGCATCGGTAAAAACACCATGGCGGCTCCTGATAAGTGATATGTTCCCTCCACGGGTGCTGCCTTGCCTGCTGAGTTCCTCCAGCACTCTGTGTTTTTTGTTTGGCTCTGTAGCTTAAGATGTCTACCTGTGTCTACCTTCAACTCCCTGTCTGTGGTGGCTGAGCGGGACGGGCAGGGGCTCTGGGGAGAGGATTGCGTTTGTGGTTGAGACACTTCTTCAGACAATCACAAGTACTCTCACCGACGAGAGTTCAGTTCAGTCTGAAGAAGGGTCTTCTCTCCAGATTCGCAGTGCTGCCTTTCCTGCTGAGTTACTCCAGCTTTTGTCTATCCTCAATTTCAGAGTTAAATAAAATTTCTCATGGGGGGCTTATAGCGTATGCTTTAATTTCAGTAAGATGTTTTATATTTGTTTCAGAATGCTTCATTCTATAATAACTGAAAATGTCATTCAGTTCTCTTAATTTTTAAGAAAGTTATGGGCTTTTGACTGTCCTCGATCACAGCTTTTGTGTTAAGTCAATGGAAAAGCAATAGGGAACAAGATGCTAATTTCCGAGTATGAAAATGGCCATAACGTTTTTAATACTGAAGATATGAAAGTGAATTAGGTGTCAAATTAAACTTCTTTTTATGCTTTATCTGATGGGATAAATTGCAGACTTGATTTTTAAAATCTCAAAATTTTAGATAATGTACCTGCATCTTGGAGGCCGAAGGTTAGGTTGTTAACCAAGAAAGATAGACTTCGTTATCCCTCAGTACAGCAACATCAAGAATGATGTTGCTGTACTGAGGGATAGCCAAGTCTATCCCTCATTGCTAGCAGTTGATGAGAAGCGGCTGTAAAGTGGGTAGCGGCTGTAAAAGGACAGCGCTGCTGGGGGGGAGGAGAGTTCCTTTCACAGGGTGTGGGTAGTCTGTCCTGGGGTAAAGTTGCGGGGAGGGCAGGAGCATTGAGAAGGAGGTGGTCGAGGATCATGCCAGCATTCAGCTCAAGAGTAGGTCAGCAGGCGATGGACAACAGGACAGCGGGAGGCGGAGCTTACTCCATATGTCAGTGCGAATAACATCAATTGATCCCTACTTCGCGCTGACGCAGGAGTAAGCTCCACCGCCTGCTGTGATGTTATCCATCACTTGCGCTGACCCACTCCGCTCTATGATCTTTGCTCTTGAGCTGGTTCCCTCATTGTTCAGATGGAGAGCACTGCCAGAGGTGAGCGTGCCGGCAGAAGGCGCTGAAATGGCAGTCAGTTCCGCTATCCGGTGATGGCGGCCGCTCGTAGCCACGCGAGTTGCTTCCCTCCCCGGCCACAATGCGGTGGCTCACGACACGTGACTCATTTACAATTATTTCTTTATATTTCGACAAAAATTATTCCCAATTGGGCCCCACACCTAAGGCCGGTCCTGCCATTATTCCAACGTTGCTGATGGGGAAGTTTCCTGGTTTTAGATCGCACCACGAAAATACTTTCAAATCAAGAAGATCTGTAATTTGGAAGGGGGTCTAAAGATGGTTATGTTCCCAAGCACCCGCTGCTCTTGCCCAACTTGGGAGGAGCGAATGGCCAGTAAATACAGTGTATTTTGTAGCGGGTACACACCACAGTTACTATGCCATGGTGCTGGAAGGAATGAAGGTTTAGGGTGTTAAATAGAGTGCCAGCTATGTGGGCTGTTTTGTCACGGTCGACAGTGAGCTTCTTGAGTGCCGTGAGATCCACCACTCCACACCACAATATCCAACCATCCATAGTCCAAAGGACAAAAGGATTAATGTATGATGCCACCACACCATACATCCAGTCTGACTTCCCCAGGCACATTCATCCATTCTAATAGTCTAATCACACCTCAATACTAACCAATAGTCTAATCACACCTCTAGGTACATGACCACTACTGGTCAGAGAGCCCAATCTACTGTGAACTTGCATAGTGGTGACTGCAGGCTCCTAATTCACCAACTCACCGCCCTGACCTGTGACCACAGATGCTATCAATCATAACGTCCATCCAGAACCATCCTCCTTTTCAACCATAATCACCCTTCATTTCAAACTGGGCATCCTTCGCATGTAATGCCCATCCCAGATCTGATCACGGCCACGAATCCACATGGAATCCTGTGCAGGATTTGCATTAACACAATATGTAAAAGAAAAGCCTTCTTTTGTGCTAGCTGGATTCTGCAATTGTAATCCTAAGCCTTTGCTATTACAGAATTTCCATGTAGCAGTCACATAACAAAATGGCCTTTGGTGTGTCAGAGGTTGATTAACATGCTTCGGCAAGCATTCAAGATACTCGATGCAATTATCTCTAAATCACATTCCCAAGGGAAGAAATGTTTCTAATCCAGGAGAATTCTTTCTGGAGTAGCACTGAAGGTGCTGTTTGTTGATTACTCAACTTTTTCCTTTCATAAATGTTGTCTCTAAACTAAGAAATCTTGCCTGTTTCGGTTAATTTTATCCAAAACTTTATTAACATTCTAGAAATGAATATTGAATCAAGGAATGAATTATAAATAGAGTTTTGAGACAATTTTCAACATCTTTGCCAATTTTTATGACGTGTAATAAATGTTAGTACAGTCTGTGATGATACAATTGTATGTGCACTGTTTCGAATACTGGATAGATTTGCTCTGAATACGAGTACTTGATTAATACGGGAGTCATGGAGTTACGGGGAAAAGGCAGGAGAATAGGATTCAGAGGGAGCTACGATAGAATGGCAGAGTAACCTTTATGGGCCGCATGGCCTAATTCTGCTCCTATTATTTATAACCTTATGACCTTAAGTACAATCTAAAGATTACTTTTAAGAAAAAGGAACATTTTAAAATTGAGCTAAATTATTCATCTAGAATTGGGTGTAATCAAGATAAGAATTATGGCCAAATTAAGTTAGCCCAAGCCCATCAGATGTTGAAAATTACATGCCATAATTTGGTTGAAAAAACAAAGAACTCGATAATACAACTTCAGATGAGCAGGGAGTCTTATTCATCTCATTAATCATTAGAATACAAAATTGTACCAGAAGATAATTATCAAGAGCACTGTGTGAACAAAAGCAAATTAAGTTACCGGCCTTTTACAATTATTTTCTAATGTCTTAGGAATGAAATCAATGCAACTATTCTACATACTATGTGAATTTTATTAATATATATTGCAGGATTTGTTTCTCCCATAAACTATGCTTGTTATTCACAAGGTCGTCACTTGAATGGCCAACATTTGATGCCCATCCTTAATTTCCATTGAAAAAATGATGCTGAGTACTTTTTTGAAACAGTTAGATAGAGCTCTTAAAGATAATGGAGTCAGGGGATATGGCGAGAAGGCAGGAATGGAGTACAGGAATGTGGATGACCAGCCATGATCATATTGAATGGCGGTGCTGGCTCGAAGGGCCGAATGGCCTACTCCTGCACCTATTGTTTATTGTTATAATGGAGACCATTTTTTCAATATGGAATTCCATAATTTCATGGTGGTGCATGACATGGAGGAATTAGTCAGAGGATTAACACCACTTGCGCTTGTATGACTGTGTCTGCCTACTCTCTTTAGCAATGTTACAAAATTTTGAGATTTTAAAAATCAAGTCTGCAATTTATCCCATCAGATAAAGCATAAAAAGAAGTTTAATTTGACACCTAATTTACTTTCATATCTTCAGTATTAAGAAAGTTATGGCCATTTTCATACTCGGAAATGAGCATCTTGCTTCCCATTGCCTTTCAATTGACTTAACTCAAAAGCTGTGATCTGGAAAAGTTAATTGTCCATAACATTCTTAAAAATTAAGAGAACTCAATGAAATTTTCAGTTATTATAGATTGAAGCATTCTGAAACAAATATTAAATAATCTTACTTGGATTACCTGAAATTAAAGCATATAATTAGTTAGTTATCTAATTGTAGCTAATTACAAAATTCAATGAGTAGATCTAAACATCTATCAATTTCTTAAGAAAAGATAAACTTTTTTTAAATTGCCTAAGTGTCCAAATAACATTCACACAATAATCCACAATATAACATAATTTTTAAATCTCATTTTCATGAATTTCTGGGCCAAATGGAAGGAATTTAGTGTTTTATGCTGTAAATTAATGGCCATTTAAATCAACTAGCGAGTGGGTTTTAGTGGAATGCGGTGGATTGGAACGTTGCGGTTAGCGGTGAAGTCGGGGGGAAAAATACTGGGGGTTCATACATTTTTTGGGGAACCCATTTCGCAACATAAAAATATTATTAATGCCTCCCGAAAAACCAACTTTTAATATAAAAATAAAGTATTTACCTTTTTTTCTTCCCTACGCAAAATGCTTCCGGTTGTCTGCGGTCACGGCTTTTGAAGGTGATTTTTAAATTACTCTAGTTAATAAATAATCTAGAGTAATTTAAAAATACCACCATTCATTAAATGTCGGAGCGATTTTTCTTCAGCAACCAAATCGCCCGACATTCATCGATTATCCAGGCCTGTGGAAAAACGGCACTTTAAGCCCGCCCCCCTCTGCAAGGCGCGAAAGTCGCGCACACGGGGAGCAGCAGAAGTGCAGCGCCGCTAAAGGTAAGTTTTGTAACATACCTACTCTCTTATAATTATGTGGAAGAAGGCTATTCGGCCCACTGGGTCCATGCTGGCTACCAGCAAAGCAATCTCATTTGTCCCATTAGCCCTCCTATTTGCCTGTAACTCTGTAACCTAACCTCTCTCACTAGCTTGTTATTCCCCTTTGATTCTTTAGCCACTTACTCATACAAGTGGAAAGTTAGTGACCTAGCAAAACTTATTTTGGGAAAAAGGAAGGAAACTGGAACCCACATAGAATGTGTAAACCCCACACAGACAAGTCAGGATTGAACCCGATTCCCTGGAGCTGTTAGATAACAGAACTACATTCTGTGTTGCCATGTTGAGAAAAACAAATATAATATAAAAGTAGAAAGCTTTGCTTACCTTTAGTACCCACCCCTCAACTTTCATTCTGAAGAGGGGTTCCAACCAGAAACTTCACACATCCCGTTTCTCCAGAGATGTTGCCTGACCCATTGAATTACTTCAGCAACTTGTGTCTATCGTCAGTACCAACCAGCATCTGCAGTTCCTTTCTACACATATAAGAATTGTTTAGTTTAGAGGTAAAGCGCGAAAACAGGCCTTTCGGCCCTCCAAGTTTGCACCAACTAGCAATCCCCGCCAACTAACGCTATCCTACACACACTAGGAACAATTTACATTTATACCAAGCCAATTAACCTGCAAACCTGCAAACTGTCTTTGGAGTGTGGGACAAAACTGAAGATCTCGGTGAAAACCCACGCAGGTCATGGGTAGAACATAGAAACTCCATATGGACAGCACCCATGGTCAGGATCAAACCCGGATCTCTGGTGCTGTAAGGCAGTAGCTCTACCACTATGCCACCGTGCCGCACCATAGTCAAGTTATCTGATACAGCTACTAGAATTCAACATTTTCTATGTAGGGCAGTCATAAAAATACTTATTTTGATAACATGGACCACGATCAAGGAGAAATAGCCAAATAAATATTGATTTTATTTCGGTAGTCACGTGAGTGACTACGTGAAGACCCCGCCAGCACGCATGCGCGACATATCGTCGTACGCATGCGGAAGCGACGGTCGGGAGGAGCGGGGCTCCTCCAGCGTAAGTTTAAATAACTTACGCCAGGTAAGTCTCACCGGAGAGTGAGCGTCGACGAGAAAATAGTATCATTATGGAATCACGGTAGTCCAAGAGAGCAGTGGCGAGAGCAGCTGCTATGGAGAGCAGCCAGCGTACCGCCTCTCCAGAGCTACAGGTATTACCTGCAGCTCCCGACTTCTCGCCCATGAGGGCCGTTGGTACTCCACGGTCGGGAGGCAAACCCACCCGGAAGTCGGACGGGGCCGACGACCCAGCTGGGTCCGGTCCCGAAGACACCCCGTTCGCAGATAGCGACGGAGGTCGTCTAACCCGCATGGAGCAGATGATGGAGCAATTGCTCCAACGTGACCTGCTAATGCAGGGGCAGAGTCACAGTGGGCCTCCTCGCAGGCCCACGGCAGATTCCTACCAAGGACTGCCAAATGTCTCACCCTCCTCGCAGGGGAGCATTGAGGGTCAAAACTGGGCTGACCCAGAAGAAGGGGAGCTGGCTGAACAACCATCTGTGTCAGGGGTGTGTGAAGAATATCTGGATATGGTAAATAAACATGCAATGCCGACACAGAAAGGCCTACCTATCCACCCTAAGCTGGCAGCCAGCATTAACTACATGGCAACCAACCAGCTACAGGAACAGGCCATAAATTCTACAGCTGATAAATATATGGCTCCTGAAAACTGCAACTCACTTAATGTCCCTGCGGTGAACAACCCTATTTGGGGGAATATGAGCCCCTCGAGCAGAGGGCAGGAAATCAAACTTCAAAGAATCCTAAAGCTCTTAACCGCCGGGATCACAGCAGTGGCCAGAACTGCAGTGGGGATAGAGTTGCCGGAAGAACTGCAAGATGCCCTGGCTCTACTGTGTAATACACAGTATGAGATAAACAATTTCAGAAAGAGCATCATAAAGCCGGCGCTTAACCCCAAGTTTGCGGGGTTGTGTAAGCCTGGGAAGACTCAGCCTCCAAGCTTGCTGTTCGGGGAAAACCTTCCCAAGCAAGTAAAAGATCTTGATGAGGAGGCCAAGGCCTTGGGCCTGATCAAGGTTCCCGGGCCTACCAAACCTCATTACCCACAAAGACAGCACCCCTACACACCCACCGGACAGAGATACCATCAGAGACCTGCCGGTGGTGAAAGCTCGAAGGCCGGCCAACCTGCACAGCGGTCTTTTTTAGGCCATGGCCCAGCCCGGCCTTCTTGGAAGATGTGCCACTCCTACAACACGATGAATCAACAAAGAAAACAAGGACAGAAACCGCAACACCGGCAATAACCATGGAGGTAGGTGGGTCTGGTTTCCCCAGAAACACATCTTGCCTAAATTCACTTTATGTAGGGGGCCGGTTGCACATGTTTTATGAAAATTGGCGCACTTTTACCTCTGATCCTTTCATACTCAGGAGTATTCAGGGCTACAAAATTGAATTTATTCACGAACTCCCTACCCCGGTCCAGCATTCACCTAGCCGAAAATTCATACTCTCTCAAAAAGAGAGGGTAGCAGGGCATGCTGAACTATACAGATTAATTGAAAAAGGGGTAATTGAGAAGGCCACCAAAGAACCACAGGAGTTCGTGTCTAATATATTCACCAAAAACAAAAAAGACGGCGGTTGCCGCATTATCATAGATTTGACCGAACTGAATACTTCTGTTCAGTATGTTCATTTTAAAATGGACACCTTTGACACTGCTATACAGTTAATAGATTATGGGTACTACATTGCATGCATTGATCTCAAAGATGCATACTATTCAGTACCAATACACAAGGATCATAGGAAATATTTAAAATTTATCTGGATGGGACAATTATGGCAATACAAAGCCTTGCCTAATGGGTTATCATCAGCACCCAGATTGTTTACCAAGATATTAAAACCAGCCTTGGCCTACTTAAGGAAACAGAATCATACTGTTATGGCCTATCTTGATGATATCCTCATTGTTGGGGAAAGTTTGGAAATGGCTACATTGGCAGTTACAGCCACGAAACATCTCTTTCAGAAGCTGGGTTTCATTATACATCCAGATAAATCAATATTAATACCCTCTACCACCATGAAATACTTGGGGTTCAATATCGACTCAGTGCAAATGTCTATCACGTTGCCACTAAGTAAGGTGGAGGGCTTGATAGAGGCTTGCAGGAGCCTTATTGGCATCAAGGACCCATCCATTCGGCAGGTGGCCAAGGTGATTGGGAAGATAGTGGCTGCCTTTCCCGCAGCACAATATGGGCCTTTACATTATTAAAACTTACAAAGAGCCAAAATTATAGCTCTCAAAAGTCATGCAGGCCATTTCGATAGGCCTATGAAAATACCAGAAAAGGCAAAAGCCGAATTAAATTGGTGGATGGCTAATGCCCAATATTGTTCCAAACCCATCACTATCATCAATCCCTCGATCACCTTACAAACGGATGCCAGTGCCAAAGGTTGGGGAGCTACTAATACTACCTCTAGTTGTGGAGGTAGATGGAGTGCACAAGAGTTAACCCTATTCAAAAATTTGGGAATTAACTATTCAGAAATGCTGGCAGCATTTCACGGCCTCAGGGCATACTGCACAAACATGCACAAAGTTCATGTTAGGATACAAATTGACAACACCACAGTGGTGGCCTATATTAACCACATGGGCGGAATAAAGTCGATATCGTGTGATGAATTGGCCAACAATATCTGGCTCTGGTGTCTGCAAAGGGAAATTTGGATCTCAGCCACTTACCTCCCAGGCAAGCTAAACACAGTGGCAGACACCAGGTCACGCAAATTTAACGACAACATAGAATGGATGTTGGATCGAAAAGTGTTCACAGATATTGTAGAACGTTATGGGACACCAGATATCGACCTCTTCGCGTCCAGATTAAATCACCAACTACCAACATATGTTGCTTGGGAACCAGACCCTGGGGCAGTAGCGATGGACGCTTTCACGCTACATTGGGGGGATTTGTTCTGCTATGCATTCCCCCCTTTCTGCCTCATCAGTCGGGTCTTGCAGAAAATAAAACAAGATTCCGCATCGGGTATTTTGGTGGTGCCCGACTGGCCTACCCAACCATGGTTCCCAGCGGTACAGAAGATGGCCACAGAACCTTGCATTTGGGTCAATAAACGACCTAGCCTGCTCATTCATCCTGTCACAGGAGAACATCACCCATGTTATGACCACATGGACCTGTTAATTTGCAGATTTTAAAACGGCCTCTTCGCGGATTCAGACTCACCAGCAGAACGATAGACACCATCTCGGCGGCATGCAGGAAGTCCACCAGGAAGCAGTACCTCACCTACATCAAGAAATGGGAAGGATTCTGCGCTACTACCAACACTACATATGAATCCGCTACCATTACAGAAGTGCTGGAATTCTTGGCTACCCTACACTTTGATGAGGGACTGAGCTACAGTGCCATAAACAGTGCCAGGAGTGCACTATCATCCTACTTGGGCCAGGGGAGTGACCAATTGGGAATTGGATCACATCCATTAGTGTCCAAACTAATGAGAGGAATATTCAATTCCAATCCCCCTAGGCCCAGATATAACCATACGTGGGATATCAGCACAGTCCTAACAATGCTGCGAGGATGGACACCTAACACGGGACTCACTTTGGCAAAGGTCACATACAAAATGGTAATGATTATGGCACTTATCACGGCACAACGGGTCCAGTCTCTGCACAAACTTAATCTGGATGCCATGACTATCACCAATGATAAAATCACTTTTCATGTGCAGGGAATGTTGAAACAAGATCGACCCGGAGCGTCTGGTCATACCTTGGAATTTCTGGCATATCCAGCAGATACTCGACTCTGCATCGTCACGTTAATTTCACAATATATCACAGTCACCAAAAATCTCAGGGGCACGGAGACAGCTTTGCTTATGAGCCACAAGAAGCCCCATCATAAAGTCATGGTGCAAACCATTTCTAGATGGTTAAGGGTGGTTTTGGATGCGGCGGGGGTGGACACTAATATATTCAAATCTCACTCCACCAGGGCGGCATCCACTTCGGCGGCTAGGAGGATGGAAGTACCATTGGACCACATCCTGGCCACAGCGGGTTGGAGTAATGAAAGGACTTTTCACCGTTTCTACAACAAACCCGTGGCCTCCCCTGACACTTATGCAGGGAGGATTTTGAGTACTGTCAAATAATTTACCCCTATGGGATATTTATTTTGTTTTGGTATGAATAAATACCTATTTTTGTTTTTCAGCCAGTGTCATGTCTGAATTACGTTCATCCTCTCATCCCAGCATAGCGGTGTGTGAGCATGGAGCTTCCAGGGCATGAAATCACAGAGCTTTGAAATCTTCACATAGTCACTCACGTGATTACCGAAATAAAATAGTAAGATTAAACGAGAACTTACCAGTTTGAAGTTTGATCTTTATTTTATGAGGAGTTACGATGAGGGATTACGTGCCCTCCGCTCCCAACCCTCTACTATAAAGATCACCTGGTATGAAAGTTCTCTCTTATCTTACTATATTAGTCATTGTGACTGTCTGTGATTTCACACCACTGCTTTGAAGAATGTCGCGCATGCGTGCTGGCGGGGTCTTCACGTAATCCCTCATCGTAACTCCTCATAAAATAAAGATCAAACTTCAAACTGGTAAGTTCTCGTTTAATCTTACTATTTTGTGGGTTTCATGCCTTTGACGTAAAATGCTCATTATAATGAATTATGTGTTATTACTCTGTGTAAAATGCCCACTATGTATTTAGCCAGCCGTTTTGATTTACAAAATCCTGCTGAACAAGTGCATTTTGGGGTAGTACAGTGGCCCTGTGTAGACTTATAATGGGTTACACAAAAAGCTGGAGAAACTGTGTGGGTGCAGCAGCATCTAAGGAGCAAAGGAGATAGGTGACGTTTCGGGTCGAGACCCTTCTTCATGACAGTGACATGGGTTCTATCCTGACTACGGGGGCTATCTGTTTGGAGTTTGGATATTCACCCAATGTCCGCATGGGGGTTTTCCCTGGGTGCTCTAGTTTCCTCCCACACTCCAAAGATGTGCAGATTTATGAGAGAATTGGGTTTGGTAAATTATTCCTAGTGTGTAGGATAGAACTAGTGTATGGGTGATTGCCGGTCAGCGCGGACTTGGTGAGCTGAAGGGGTGTGACAATGCTGTATGTGTATATCAAATTAAAAAATGTTTTCCAGTAGCACAACTGTTTCATGAATTGAGGAATAGATATGTTTTTGCCGGAAAATTTTCTTGGAGGAAAACTATATTTGATGTTGTAAAAAAATTAATTTTAGCCATGTTGGCCTCTTCCATGGTCATACCTAAAAAGTGTCACACTGGGAATTTTATTTCCATGAGGTTGTGGAACATTAATGCATTTGTACGCAATTGCATCCAGAAAACTGCCAGGTGCTTCCACATAGCGTGATAAAGGGTTGAAATAAAACAAATGCATTTCACAGCATCTTGAGAGGGGAAACATTAGAACTTGTGGTCCCACCAGGCAGCTATTGCAAAGCAATTAAATTGCTGTTAATGCACAGTCTGTCTAAATGGTGCACAGAGCCTGATGAAGACTGCAGTAGTGATAGGTGCTGGCTGTTTTCCAATTCACCTTAATTACTTTTGTGGAAATGGAGGAATTGCATCGCACATACCCAATTTCTTTAGCCTTACCATGTGGTCTGAAATAGAAGTGTGAAATTCAGAGTACCAAGGAAGAAAAATAACCACAACAGGAACATTAAAATAACACTTCTGAAGCAGATTCATTTGCAATGAAATCTTATGTTTTATCAAAAATGGCAGAAGATAAACATTATTGCCATTATGGAATATACTAGAGTGTTTTAATTTCATGTCTCAATTGCAACCTAATTAATTTGATAACATTTCTGTCATTATATATTAAAAATGGTTAAAGGACACAAAGTGCTGGAGTAACTCAGTATGTCAGGCAGCATCAGATGCTGTCTAGCCTGCTGAGTCACTCCAGCACTTTGCTTCCTTTTTGAAACTGATCCTCAATAGTTAAATAATACATTTTGTTAAATGTACTGCAGTACAGTTAAATTATTTTTTTGCATACAGATCAAAGTATTACTGTACATTAATACAGTAATAATTATATTCAGTGCTAGTTTTTTGGAATAGTACACCGAGACAGTATACAAGAGTTTGCCAGGTTTTTACGCTAAATGTCACTATCCTCCTTCTGTTTTAAGTGCAGAGTTCTTAACCTGGCCATGAAGGCGTCTGGCCAAGTGCTGCCATTGGTGTCCTCCAGTGCTGCTCCACCACTCGTGCAGGTACAGGTCGCACCTGCTCCGCGTGCTTGGTCACTTGGAGCTGCACCTGATCCAGCTGAGCCCCAGGCTGCTGCAGGGCCTCCAGTGGCCCACTCCACAATCAAAGTGCACAACACTGCCCCCACAAGTGGTTTTCATGAGATTTTCAGATAGTGGACTGAGATACCTGGGAATTAAAAACTTGCATAACTTTCTGCCCAAATTAAAAGTACGTAGTATTGGATTTTAATTTGATAGGACCCTTCTATCATAATTCCTCCGTATTCTGTACCTATTTTTTTATTTGACTGAATCCAGCGGAAAAATATATTCTGCAACAGATGTGCAATAATTCAATTTAAATACGGGCCTTACCCATTAATCTTTGTCAGGTGTGCACATAATTTTAACTGCTGGTCTCAACATTAAATATTGTCAGATCCATTCACAAACCATGGAAATTGCAAGTATCCATAAAGATCTTTAGTTACTTTCCAGGAGTCCAATCCCACAGTTTCCACAAAGACCAAACTCCATCTGGTCAGAGCAAGCATCAAGACAGATGAATGAAATTTATAGCTTCATCTCGCAAACCTCAAGAGTTCCGAGTGCTTCACCACCTTGCCTAGTCGTGGCACATCTTAATCACACTCGGTTAAAATTGACAATGCACAAAGGATTTAGAAATTGATCCTAAAAAAAGTTTCCCATGAAATTTCACTTTAATAGTCACCAAAAATATTGCTTTCAATCTGACAAAGTTATTAAAATCAAGGTTTGAAACAGAATGATTAGGCAAGATTCTATATGCTTATGGACTAAAACCTATGGTAGCTGTGCCTGATAATAATATTTCTAAAATCAAAGTTTTATATTTTTAACCTTATGCCTAGGATGATAGTCCTAAATTATCCATTTATATAAGAACAAATGTCACTATCCTCCTTCTGATTGAAAAGCCATTATAAAAGGTATTGCCTGCACATCTTTTATTATCTAACAAGTATTAGATGTCAGATGGTAATATCAACATTTTTATGTTAAAAAATGTATAATAAAGGTAATAATTTTTAATTATTATTCTTAGAGATATAGCATGGAAACAGGCCCTTCAGCCCACCGAGTCCACTCCGATCATCGATCACCCATTTACACCAGATCTTTGTTATCCTGCTTTTGCATCCACTTCCTACACACCCTGGGCAATTTGCAGCAGCCAATTAACCAACAAAGCCACACATGTGGGAGGAAACACAGTACCCAGAGGAGACCCACGTTATCAAAGGGAGAAGGTGCAAATTCCACACAGACAGCAACCAAGGTCAGGATTGTACCCGGGTCCCTGACACTGTGAGGCAGCAGCCCGATGAAACAACTTTGTAGAAAATCAATAGTTACAAAAATACCAAAGGCATATTTTTTTTGGCCCCAACTAACTTTCTTAAAAGTAAAGCCAAGATTCTAAATGAATTTGTTGGTATCTATTGACCAAATTGATGGTCTAACCTTAAAAGTAACCTATTGCTTTGATGTGAGAATCATAATCATTGTGATCAGCTCCAAATATAGTATTAAGGGGAAATGTATTATTAAAGAAAGAGCCAAAACAAAATTGCCAGAGGAACGTCTTCAGTGGAGGAAAATAGCCAATTTATATTTCAGGTTGAGAGCCTTAATCTGACAAAATTGTAGAGGTGTGATAGCCAGAATAAATTGGTGGTGGTTTTAGAAAGGTGGGTGTGTATCAGAGTCCCTGAATAGATCAGAAAGAGAGAGTAAAGGACAGAGAGGAAGCAGGTTACTTGAAATTGGAGAACTCAATATTCAAGAAGCAAGTCAGGATGACCTGGAAAGCATAATCTGAAAGGGAAATGGAGCCAGGTTGAATGTGAATTTTCAATGGAAATTACATTTATTTAGAAAATAAATATTGCACTATGAGGGAGCATGGAAATGATAATTGAATCAGATCCTTGAAGTACTCAATAAGCTAAATTGCTTCGTTCAGTGCTCCATGATTATGCATGTCTGGTGCAAATTATTGCAGAATTGCAAACATCCAATTGTTCTCACTGTTCCTTCTACTGTCCATGAATTTGATTGAAGCCAATCACAGGAAAAATGCCCAGTTGAGAATCCCTAGTTACGTCCTCTGCCAATGAAGAATCTATAATGAATCGGCCATTGAGTTTATCGACAAATGGAGAAGGACAGTTCTCTCCTTTGTCGCCGCTAAATCACAATGACTGATAAATCGTTCAATAAAAACTCATTGTTGCAGATTTTGTTAATTTTCCCAGATATTTGAATAACCAGAGTGACATTAGCACTAATGATGGAATAGCTGGAAGTTAATTGACCCTCTGCTCATCCTCCTGAAGCAGATTTACTATCATAAATGTACCTCTAAAATAGGTACAGGTGTTTATTTAAATTAGCAACAGGAAGCCCTCCTCAAGGTTTTTTAAAAATTAAAATTAAGATACATTTCTTTAAAGTGAACTCAGATGATGTACGCAGATGAGAAGTGGGAGAAAACAGGTAATAAGAAATGTATCAAACGAACATCATTTGTGAAGAAGCTACGGTAAGCTACTTTTGGAATGTTGCATGCAGTTCTGGTCAGCCTAATATAGGAAGGGTGTGAATTTGGAAAGGGTGCGGAGTGGTTTGCTGGGGTAATGCTTGGATTGAGGGAATTAGCTACAGAGAACGGTCAGACAGATTTGGAGTGTTTTTTTTCTGGAACGACAGAAGTTGCGGGGAGACCTGATAGAAAAATATAAAGTTATGAGGCATAGATAGGATAGATGGTCAGAACCTTTTTCCTCAGGATGGAAACTTTTAATATTAGAGGGCATAGCTTTAAGATGAGAGGAACAAAGCTTAAAGATGTACGGGGCTATTTGTCTTATACAGAGGATGGTGAGTACCTGGAACACGTTGTTTGGGGGTGGTGGTTAAGGCAGATACGGCAGTGGCATTTAAGAGACTATTGGATAGGCACAGGAATAGGGAGATATGGATTATATGCAGGCAGATAAGAGTTGGTCTTTAGTCTGTGGAATTCTCTGCCTCAGTGAAGGCTGGTTCTCTGGATACTTTCAAGAGAGAGAGCTAGATAGGACTCTTGAAGATAGCGGAATCAGGGGATATGGGGAGAAGGCAGGAACAGGGTACTGATTGTGGATGATCTGCAATGATCACATTGAATGGCGGTGCTGGCTTGAAGGGCCGAATGGCCTACTCCTGTACCTATTGTCCATTGGCATCATGTTTGGCACAGACATTGTTAGCTTGTTCTTGTACTGTACTCTTCTATCAGCCACAGAGGAATTGAAGCGTTGTATGAGTTAGGGCAAAGTATGGCATGAATGGTTGAAGGTTATAACTGATTAATTATGTTCAATTGCTTGAAATGGACACGGGCATACAGGATAGTTAGATTTAGCTCTTAGGGCTAAAGGAATCAAGGAATATGGGGGAAAAAGCAGGAATGGGGTACTGATTTTGGATGATCAGCCATGATTATATTTAATGTGGTGCTGGCTTGAAGGGCCGAATGCACCTATTTTCTATGTTTCTATAGATGTGTAACTCTGTAAGGCATTATGGAATCCCAGAAGATATTTTAGATGATAATGCACAGGTGATTATTAGAAAAATGATAATTTATGGATTTTTCATGCAATCTTGTGATTTCTGATATTGTTAGGCATTAAAGATTTAAAGGGCAAAATCTTTATCAAACCAGAACCACTTTCATTTGTAGCTGTTTGTGCACTATTCATATGTGCAGAACCCCCATTTTATTTCAACATAGAGAATTATATGTCCCACTTGAGAAAAGTCTGATCATAAATGTGAGAGCATATTGCATAAAAGGAGGCAATTTAGCTTATCATGCTTTGCTATTGATTAGTCAGCTAACAGTCACGAGGAGTCAATGATGACAGAATTGTTTTTTAAACTGAGGAAAATCAGGCAGAGAGATGGGTACAATGAGCATACCACCTATATTTTTCCCACCGGTGCCAACATAGATTTTTTAATTACTGCCATTGTTGTTAATTCAGTGAAACTACTTTGTTCTAAAAATAAATTTATGGATGTGGGTTTGAACATCTTTCTTGTCAGACTGATTCAATGTTGCTTAATAATATGAATTATCGGAAGTAATGTTTGCAGCAAACTGAAACCCTAGATTGGATTGTTAGGTCTGTCTCAGAAGCTACTGTACTCCCTTTAGCTGCAAAGCCCCTTTATTTTGGTTTTGTGCAGCTTTTCATTAAGTGAAGTTTCTCAATACCCCATGTTGAATGGCTGATAGTTAAATTGTCTCTAACTTTGATCTTCACAGTTAGTAAATTAAATTTTATTGGAGGGCTTATTTTTTGAAAATAGTTGACAAATAACCTGGTGTGCAGCACTTAGTTGTTATTTCGCAAATTATTTTCCTTTCCCTGCTTCTATTTTACCATTTGCTTCCTCAATCTCTTACTTCGATTTGCTAACAAATAGAGCGTATCCGTTTTTGCATAGAAATTTTACTTCAACATGTATTATTCAGAGAATTACAAATAAACTGTAACATTATCAACTTGGGCCATGTAAATAATTGGAAGCAAGTAAAAAAAATTGTAAATAATGACCAACATAATAAAATATGGGAAATACAATTTTATTGCGGTACTCATGGAATAAAATAATTGGACATTGAAAAGCTGGTGGAAAATATGTTCAATGCCTGGGCCCAGGGAAGTACATCAGGATCTTGGGTCATCGGGTACTTCTTACCTGAAGCACAGTGCAAAAATTTAATTAAAAACACAGCATGAAAACATTGCAGATAATCTGCAACAAATACAAAATTACTTGACCTTCAATGCATCCACTATGGTGGACGAGCAGTCTCGTTACTTTTACCCTAATTTCAATATTATATCATTTTGGAAAGCAGTGTTGAAATCCATACAGATTATTCATAATCATAGCTAAACTAATTTATGACAAATAGGTATTTTATGAGTATGTAACACGCCTATAGGTTTACGTCAAATGAATTGTAAAATTGGCTACGTCAAATTCCTCTGGGTCAGTTTAATTTATGATAAGTCACCTATATTTCCATTGAATTGAAGACATTGTTTTGTTTAATGATATGTCTGATTCAGATTTGATGATTTCTAGTTTGGTGCCTATATTGGCGGGCAGCAGGTAGGACATGGGGTTCAGTTCACTTGAAGATGAAATCAAAAGTTCAATGTTATTTCCATGAACATTCATTAATTTAGAAAGCTATTGATGTTAAGGACATTATCTGCTTTCAGATCATACTTGGGGGGTATAGTGAGAAGGGTCTCAACCCAAAACATCACCCATTCCTTCACTCCAGAGATGCTGCCTGTCTCGCTGAGTTACTCAAGCTTTTTGTGTGTATCTCCTTTCCATAGACTCCATTTATACCTCACGCAGCCTCGGCAAAGCCAGCAGCATAATCAAAGACGAGTTGCACCCTGGCCACTCCCACTTCTCCCCTCTCCCATCGGGCAAAAGGTATAGAAGTGTGAAAATGTACACCTCCAGATTCAGGGCAGTTTCTTCCCAACTGTAATCAGGCAACAGGAATCAACCTACCACACCTAGCGAGCAGACCTGAACAACTATCTACCTAATTGGTAACCCTCGGACTATCTTGTTATATGTTCACACTCGTTATATGTTATCTCATTTTTGCATCCACACCCTACACATTAGGGATTATTTTTACAGAGGCTAATTAACCTACTAATCTGCAAGTCTTGGGGATGTGGGAGGAAACCGGAGCACCCGGGGAAAATCCATGCAGTCACCGGAAGTGCAAACGCCACACACAAACATACAGCACTCAAGGTCAGGATTGAAATATGGTCTGTGGTGCTGTGAGGCAGCAACTTTACCAGCAGCACCACTGTGCTGCCCTAGTACCAATATGCCACCCAGGTGCCACTGTTTAGCCACATTAAGATCAAGTTTGAACACAGGAAGATCAAGTGGTAAGCTAATATGCAGCAATGCCTGGTAATTTGGTTTTAATTTTGCATAATGGTGAAGCATAAATCTAATTAGAGGGCACAATACAGTAATTAGCTGCATGAGTGCAAGAGATCAATCTTTCATAGGGAAAAGATGGACATTAGTCAATGGTGAAAATATCAGTAGTATATCTTAAATATTAAGTTCCTGGCCTAAAGGTTAATTGGAACAAAAAATCCATGGCAAATCCTTATCAGGTCTAAACTAACAGCAGATAACTTTCTGTACCTTCCATTAATACAGCGTTAACAATGTCTTCACTGTAGGATGTGACATGCACGCATGTAGTCTAACAAACAGAATTTGATAAAATAAGAAAATAGAAATAATTCAGACCTTCCAGGTCTTCCACACATCGAGCACAATGTCTTTACTCAGAGAAAAATCAGCAAAATGCTTGTCTTTTCACAGGCTATGCAAAATTACAAATCACCTACTTGTATCACCCTGACCAGAATTTGCATGTAAGTAGAAAACCAAAGCTTTATCCTTCACAGTTAGGATTTGTTAAAACACAACTCTATTTGCAAACTGCCAAGCAAAGATCAAGTATGAGTTGATTGTTCAAAGTTCAAGAGGAAAACAATCTTTCGACTCAATAAGTTTCAAATCCATTAATGTATACTTCATTATTATGTGAGACAGAGCGCAGAAAGCAAATTTGTTCATGGAGCAAAAGACCTAATACAAATGAAGATTTATACTCATGCTTGACTGAAATCCTACATTTTTAATTGCCACAAGACTTTTTATCAGAAATGGGCTTTGTCAAAATGCATTAAACTTGCCACATATGTGATTCTTCATTCATTCTTATTAAATAACTCTTCCTAACACAATATGTTCATTGATATTTATGTTGACAGTGATGATTAATAGTACTGTGCATTAAAACAAATCCATAGTGATTCTGTCACTCGTTGATTAATTAGAAAGCAAATCTAATTCAGTACTCTGATGCATCCATACATCTATTTCTATCACAGAAATATGAATGCCGAAGGAATAAAGCTCTCAAGATAGCAGATGCCAACATCTGTATTTATATTGAAAACATGGTCCAGATTTTGTTCTCAGTGTTACAGTCGCTCACAGAAATTCTGCAGACTTCTGTCTGGAGATTTACACAACAGGAATGTCAATGAAAGCTCATTTCAGAAATAGAGTTCAGCATGCACACATCACCATTTGTAGGTTCGGCATGGATGATAGCAGATTAATCTCCCGTCCACTGTCACAGGGAGTGTGTTACAGTGTGACAGATTCCAGAGCTAAGGAGAAACCTACGGAATCTACGACCAGGCAGCAATGAGGAAAGCTCTCCAACCTTCACCGAGACAGATTTGAAATATGAAATATTTCTACGGGTGGAAAACAAATTGGGAAATCGAGAAAACATGAAAGGGTAAAAGAGGTTGAAGAAGAAGTACAAAATACTCCCAAATAGTTCCAATGGTGCCAAAATTTGCACTGGTGAACAGTCTGAACAGCACCATTTATGCCCACCTATACCTATCAATTTCATGATTTATTTAGTCCTCCATCAATTTTCATGGAAAATCAGCTCAAGGGGTAAGGACATTGAATTTATCAGCAACATGAACAGTTCTTGCTCAAATGTATATTTTGTAAATTCTTTGCAGTCGTTCAGAAGCCCTGTGGAGATTGCAAATGAGGAAGTTGTGATCTTGGCTTAGTCTTATGTCTATCTTTGTTAGAATTACACCAGCAGATTTTTCAATTCTCAGACATTTTTTAAGTTTCTTAAGAAGTCCAATGGATCAAGGTATGCTGGGATACTCATTTTGGGGTAGTATTTTAGGCAATGCTTGTCCTTCAGATGTTAAATGCATTTGTGATGACAGTTTGGCTACTTAACAGTGCTTTTTCCAGTACCTGAAATTGTATAGAATATACCATAACAGCATTTAGCCTAATTAGTCTATGCCACAGATTATGCCCTGTTGAATCCTTCTGCTTTTCTCATGTAACACGATTAATGACACATTCTATTCCCTTTCCTCTTACTTACTACACAACCTCCCCTTAAATGCATCTATAGTATTCTTCATAACTACGCCCTGTTGTAACTTGAACTAAACACATAGTTCTGGAGGAACTCAACAGATCAGGTAGTATCTGTGGAGGGAATGGACTGGCGACACTTTGGCTCAGGACTTAGTCAGACTTCACACTGAGTCTGAAGCAGGGCCCCGGCCCAAACGGTCATCTATCAATTCCCTCCAACTATGCCGTCTGACCTGCTAAGCTCCTCCGGCATTTGGTGTTTTACTCAAGATTCAAGGGAGAATTTGAAATATTGCTATTTTACATTATTTAACGTGTTGAATTGTTTGAAATGTGATTAATTTACTTAACATTTTGAATCTTATTTTGAATTAAGTGCTATCATGTTTAATCTTTTTCTCTTACGTCACATATTTTTTCCTTACAACATGATATTCAGCCCATCAGGTTTATGCTGGTTCTCAGAGCAACCCCAGAGGACAAAGTCTCTTTGTCCCTCTCATTGCCATATAAACTAATCTCAAATGCCCATCAATTGCTTGATTCTCCAATTACCGACATATACCAGATGGAATTAAGAGTGTCCAATTGACCCACCAAGCAACACATCTTTGAATATTCCACATTGAGCTGTACACAAAGAAAGTGGAAACCTACCCTGATGGAAAAAATGTCCATAAGTTGATAACTGATAGCAGAATTAGGCTATTTGGCCCATCAAGTCTACTCTGCAATTCAATCATGAATGATTAGGATCTTTTCCTCCTAACACCATTTTCCTGCCTTCTCCCCATAACCTCCAACACCCATACTAATCAAGAATCTATCTCTGCCTTAAATATATTCACTGCATTGGCCTCCACATCCTCCTGTGGCAAAGAATTCCACAGATTCAGCACCCTCTGACTAAAGAAATTCCTCCTCATCTTTTTAAAGGAACGTTCTTTAATTCTGAGGCTATGACCTCTAGTCCTTGACTCTCCCACTCATGGAAACATGCTCTCTATCAAAGTCTTTCACTATTCTGTTTGTTTCAATGAAGTCCTCCCTCATTCTTCTAAACTACAGCAAGTACAGGCCCAGTGCTGACAAACGCTCATCATATGTTAACCTACTCATTCCTGGGATAATTCTTGTAAACCTCCTCTGGACGCTCTCCAGAGTCAGCACATCCTTCCTCAGATATGGTGTCCAAAATTGCTCACAATATTCCAAATGCAGCCTGACCAGTGCCTTATAGAGCCTCAGCATTATATCCCTGTTTTTTGTATCAAAGCACTTTCGAAATAAATGCTAGCATTGCGTTTGCTTTATTACCGATTCGACTTGCAGATTAACTTTTTGGGAATCCTGCACAAGCACTCCCAAGTCCCTTTGCACCTCCAATTTCTGGATTGTTTCCCCGTTTAGAAAATAATTTACACCTTTATTCCTACTACCAAAATGCATGACTCCACACTTTGCTGCAACATTCCATCTGCCACTTCTTGGCCCACTTGAACCTATCCAATCCTGCAGAGTCCCTACTTTCTCTGAATTACCTGCTCCTCCACCTATTTCCGTATCATCAGCAAACTTGGCTACAAAGCCTTCAATCCCCTCATCCAAGTAATTAATATACAATGTGATGAGCAGCAACCTCATCACCAAGCCATGTGGTCATTTACCACCAAGTCCCAGTTTCTTCATAGGAATCCTATTAGACATGAGTGCAGTTATTAGAAGCTGCACTCATGTGGAACCAGCCACACTGGCAACTACAAGAGAAAGCTATATTTGTTTAACTCCTCAGTCAAAGAAGATGAAATAATCTCTCAATGAATACAGTGCCTAAATGGTCTCTCTCATGCAGCACAGAGTGGCTAATTTGAAAAACATGCTAGTGATTTGCTTTAGCTTCTTGGAAGATCCTGTAAGGCAAAATGCAACACAGTGAGCCAAGGTCAGTCCATTTATGAGAGTATGCGGCACATCCTACTGATGGCAGATTTAGAAAATCCTGAGTGCTTGAACATATTATTTATCAGAGATCGAGATAGCATGCAATGTCACTGGAGAGTCTCTGGTCGAAAGGCTTTCACGGATGGGTCTGCTATTTACCTCATCTTGAGATCCCAAACCACCTTGAGTGATCAAGCATGACCAAAATGGCATTCTCCACGACAAATTTTGTGATTGCCACACTTTCACCAGAAATAAGCAACAGAAATCAATGATCAGTGGGAAATCTTAATGTAACATTTCTAATGGGTTTTAAAGTCCAGCAAAGATTAGGATCAAAGATTAGGGCAAATGATTCAGCATGGTGCTCAGAATCTTATCACCCTTGTATTATCATCAAAAACACTTGAGTTAGGTGCTGCATGGGTTAGTTCTATTTTATGTGTTTGCAAGTGCTTATAATGCCAATAATATTCAGTACATAAAGTCCATTCCAGAGTTAGCATCTGCACATTGAATTAAGTTTGCATTAGTTACAATTGCAATACCATTCATTAGTCAGCAAATTATTAAAGAAGGAGGCTTAATTTTATTTTATACAAGACTAAGTGGGACCTGTTGGGCTCCAGTCACATGGGGGGCCTGGTTCCCCCATGTAGATCAGTGACTCATGTTATGAGTCATACTTTGCAGATATGCCCACTAGTTTAACAGAAAGCCTCCCTGTCTTTCTCTCTCACTTTTAGAGTAACATGCTAAGATTAAGTTACCTATGCTGTAACCTTAATAAAGTCTTTAGATCTTAAGTCACACATGGTGATTAAGATTTAAAGACTTTATTAACGTTACAGAAGCTTAACATGGTGTATGGACTCACTCCTTGCTTAATTATATTGCTTTAATTTTAGGGTTACACAAAAAGCTGGAGAAACTCAGCGGGTGCAGCAGCATCTAAGGAGCGAAGGGGATAGGCGACGTTTCGGGTCGATACCCTTCTTCAGACCTTATTATTTTAGTTTGTTGTTTTCTCTGGTGATATCGCAATGGCTCCTGCTCTCAGAAAACCAGAGATCCTGGTGTTTGATGAGGACCTTGAAGAACGGTGGCGCGTATTTGAAGAGGATTTCTCAATTTACATTGAAGCGGCTTACCTTGCTGTTTCTTCTTAATTCTTCGTAATCTGGCAGGCACAGAAGCTGCTCGACATGCCAGATTTCACTATGAACCGGCTAGATTTGACCTGGCTGGTGTCCAGGTCGCTCCAGCTGAGTATGCGAGACATTGACTGCCTACTACGCAATTTCCGACAGTTATGTGAGTTACGTACGAACTTGGTCATGGAGGGGCATTTGTTCTTTTCCCGATGCCAGAGACAGGGAGAACCTGTGGAGATGTATGTCAGTGCATTGAAGCACATTGCCAATCGATGCGATTTCAGGGATATAGGTGATATCCTTGTCCGTGACCGTCGGATTTATGGTGTCCGCAATGATAAATTACGCGACGAGTTACTGCGGGATGCTGAGCTTACTCTAGAGACTGCTGAAAATCACTGTCACATTGCTGAAATGGCTGACGCTCATACAAAAGTTTTAGGACACTCTGCTGGTCGTGAAATTAATGTTGCCAGTATGTCTTATCAAATCTCTCGCCATTCTCCTCAAGTGCCCGATACCTCTATCGTGAGTTTAATGGACAATTGCTTTACCTGTGGGGGTTCACATGCTGCTGTTCATGACTGTTGCCCTGTGTACGGAAAGTTATGTTGATTTTGCAAACAAATACATAATTTCTTCAAATGCACGTAGCAACAGAGTTCAAACAAGACAATCTGTTTATTGACTTAGTCGTGAAAACCTGTTCTCAGAATGCTCTCAACCGGTTTACTAAATAGTCACCAATGTCCTTATCTCTAATTGGCCGAATCAGTGCTATTAAAATGCTTATCCTACATAAATTTTTGTATTTATTTCAGATGATACCAATTTTTATTGCTAAATCTTTCTTTGATATTATTCACTCAGAAATATCTTCAGATATATGGCAGAATAAAAGTCCCAGACTAAGTAAAAAATATTTACAGAAATCAAAAAAAGACGGTGGTTTGGCACTACCAAACCTTAGATTTTATTATTAAGGGCTATCATTGGCTTCTATACTAGGGGCCTCGTTACCTTTAACAATTACGAGATTGAATAAATGTACAATTAACCCAATAATAAGACACAAATTGCGAATAGGGTTTCAATTTTGTAACTTTTTTGGATTGAATGATTTTATCTTATCGAGTCATATCATATCTAAATTTTTCTTCCAACCTTCTAGTACTGATCAAGCCTTTCTGTTATGGAAGAGGAAGGGATTAGCAGCTTTTCGTGATTTGTTTTTGGATGGTTGTTTTATGTTTTTTGAACAACTCTCCAATAAATATAATCTACCGAACTCACATTTTTTTAGATATTTACAAATTATACATTTTTTGAAGGCTACTCTACCCTCTTTTCCGTTGCCACATCAAACCGAAATCTCGGGGAAAAATATTACATTTGAACTCTTATCAGAAAGGTTTAATAATGACTATTTATGAGTTGATTTTGAAATTACAAATAGCTACATCCGATAAAATTGAGAGTGATTGGGAAAGAGAACTTCAAATGTCTCTAACTATAGAGAAATGGGAGAGGATTCTTCAATTAGTTAATACCTCTTCAATGTGTGCAAGACATGCTCTGATATAATTCAAGGTGGTTCACAGAGCTCATATGCCAAAATATGGTAGCTCATTTTTATGGTCATATAAATCCTACCTGTGACAGATGTAATTTTGAAGTGGCCTCACTGACTCATATGTTTTGGTCTTGCTCACTTTTGGAAAAATATTAGAAATACATTTTTGATACTATTTCTGTAGTTTTAGGTATTGATTTACAACCTCATCCTATTACTGCAATATTTGGGCTACCAATGCTAGATTCTACTCATCTGTCCCATTCCACACATCGGCTGATTACTTTCACTACATTAATTACCAGAGATCTATTTTATTTAAATGGAAAGACACTAATCCTCCTCCCACACTCCATTGGTACTCTGAAATGATATCATGTTTAAATTTAGAAAAAATTAAGAATGACATTGTTGAAATTGGTTAATTTTGATAAAATGTTGAATAAAGCTTCGGGAAGAAAGAATGCTCTCAACCAGCTCCCACAGATTTGCAGGCTGCTGGCAAATGTTTTGACTTCAATATACATTCCTTGTCTGATTTAATGCATAAACAACTAGACCCCAAGGTCGCTTTGCTCGTTAATGGCAAGAACCTTTATCTGAAAGTTTACACAGGCGCCAGATGCAATGTTATCTGTTTGGCTGTGTTTAAAAAGTTACAAAAAACAGAGTCTGTCACAATGGCTGCCTCCCTCATCACATTTGCAGAAGGTCCAGTGCACCCTATCGGTCACATTGAGTTATGCTGCTGTCTTAACTCACATATCCACAACCTGAGTTTCTATGTTGTTCGTGAGGATGTGCCGTCTCTACTAGGTGCCAATGCATGTCAAGACATGGAACTTCTGTCTGTCATCTGACTGCAGCCTGTGACTTCAGCCAACAAATCCTGACACAATACAAGATTTTGTTTGAATATAAGCTGGGCAGCTTGCCTGTTAGGTACATAAACACCATTGACCCTGAGGTAATTCCAGTTGGTCAACCAGCTCATAAGATTCCCCACGCTAAGCGGGACCATGTTCAAAGTGAACTCAACAGGATGGTTTCTCTAGGTGTGATTGCTCCCGTCGCTGACCCCTCGGACTGGGTTTCCACCATGGATGTGGCAACGTACGGATTTGTATTAATCCTAAAGACTTAAACACAGCCATTAAACAACCTCACTATCCCATGCGCACTGTTGACGAGATTGCAGCGCAGATAGCTGAAGCAATTGTGTTCACAGTACTAGATGCCAACAGTTAATTCTGGCAGATTTCGCTGGAACACAACTCCTCAAAGTTAACCACTTTCAGCACTCCCTTCGGGCGTTAGATTTCTTCACATGCCTTTTGGCATAAGCTCTGCGAGTGAAATATTTCAACAAGCTATGGAGCAGTTATTTGCAGTTTACCCATGCTCTATTGTAGTGGATGACATCCTCGTTGCTGAACTGTCGAAGTACACAATGCTAATCTGACAAAGGTCCTGGATCATGCCAAGGTCATCAACCTCAAGCTGAACCCTCGAAAATGCAAATTCAGGGAAAGCGAGGTGAAATACATAGGCCATGTGTTTACTAAAGACAGCCTAAAAAGTGATCCGGCAAAAAAACAGTGCTATCAACGAGCTCCCAGCACCCACAGACATGCTCAGTTTGCAGAGATTCCTTGGCATGGTTAACTACTTGAGCAAATTTTTTCCGGACATCAGCAAAATATCAGCCCCATTGCGCCAGCTTACACACAAGGACACTGCTTGGACCTGGCACGAGTATCAGCAGAGGGTGTTCGACACTCTTAAGCAGCCGATGTCTTGTGCTCCTACTCTTGCTTACTGTGATTCAAAACAGCCGGTCACATTGACTTGTGACGCTTCACAACACGGACTAGGTGCAGCATCACTTCAGAATGACGGTCGCGAATGACGGATGATGCTGCAGCTTCAAAAATATGACATTGTTCTGACATTAGCAAATATGCAGATGACACAAAGCTGGGTGGCAGTGTGAACTGTGAGGAGGAAGTACAACGGGATCTGGGGGTCCTTGTTCATCAGTCTATGAAAGTAAGCATGCCGGTACAGCAGGCAGTGAAGAAAGCAAATGGCATGTTGGTCTTTATAACTAAAGGAGTTGAGTATAGGAGCAAAGAGGTCCTTCTGCAGCTGTACAGAGCCCTAGTAAGACCACACCTGGAGTATTGTGTGCAGTTTTGGTCCACTAATTTGAGGAAAGACATTCTTGCTATTGAGGGAGTGCAGCGTAGGTTTACACGGTTAATTGCCGGGATGGCGGGACTGTCATATGCTGAGAGAATGGAGCGGCTGGGCTTGTGCACTCAGGAGTTTAGAAAGAGGAGAGGGTATCTTATTGAAACATATAAGATTGTTAAGGGTTTGGACACGCTAGAGGCAGGAAACATGTTCCCGATTTTGGGGGAGTTCAGAACCAGGGGCCACAGTTTAAGAATAAGGGGTGAGCCATTTAGAACGGAGATGAGGAAACATTTTTTCTCACAGAGAATTGTGAGTCTGTGGAATTCTCTGCCTCAGAGGGTGGTGGATGCAGGTTTTCTGGATGCTTTCAAGAGAGAGCTAGATAGGGCTCTTAAAGATAGCAGAGTCAGGGGATATGGGGAGAAGGCAGGAACGGGGTACTGATTGGGGATGATCAGCCATGATCACATTGAATTGTGGTGCTGGCTCGAAGGGCCAAATGGCCTTCTCCTGCACCTAGTGTCTATTGAACCTACAAACGTGGTAAGGATATGCACCTGGTTGACACCCTCTCCTGTGCACCCCGGAAAACCTGCGAAGGTCCACCTTCGCCGGATGTTGACTTTGTCGTAATGACTGTGTCTTCTATTCCCGCATCCTGTGTGGAGGACTTCGTCACCCACTGTTGCTGACAGTACTTTACGGTCGCTTGCCTCCATCATTAGGCACGGCTGGCCAGACAAACACTACAACATGCCGCTGCCAGTTCGGCTTTCTTTGCCATCCTAGATGAGCTAGTGTTGCAGGATGGCATTATCGTAAAAGGACACAAGGCTGTGGTTCCTGCTTCACTGCACAGCAAGTATTTTAACGCCGTCTATGCAGGGCACCCAGGCACTGTAGCTACCGTCCTACAGGCAAGAAACATGTTTTACTGGCCTGGCATGGCCAAATACATGACCGAGAATGTGGCATCTTGTGCAGTGTGCAACAGCTTGGCACCTCACTAACAAAAGCAACCACTTCTTTCACATCCGCTTCCTGCACTCCCGTGATCTTCAGTGGCAACTGACATATTTGAATGGCATGGCAAGCAGTACCTGGTACTCATCCTTTCATATTCAGGATGGTTTGACATTGATTTTCTTAGCAGCCCCACTCCTCGCGGGGTGGTTTCGAAGCATGCTCGCCATTCTTCGCTCCACGGATCTCCGGGCATACTGTTATCTCAAGATTCAAAAGAGTTTATTGTCATATGTCCCAGAGAGGACAATGAAATTCTTGCTTTGCTTCAGCACAATAGAATATAGAAGGCATGAATACAGAACAGATCAGATCAGATTTATACCATTGTATAAATATATACACACATTAATAAATAAAACAGATAAAGTGCAAATAAATATATAATGGGCTATTAATGTTCAGAGTTTTGTTTGAGTTGAGTTCAATAGCCTGATGGCAATGGGGAAGAAGCTGTTTCTGAACCTGGACGCTACAGTCTTTGGGCTCCTGTACCTTCTACCTGGACGTAGCGGGGATATGAGTGTGCGGCCAGGATGATGTGGGTCCTTGATGATGCTGCCAGCCTTTTTTTTTAATTCAACATTTATTGACAAAACAAAATACACATATAGACAAAACAAAGAGACACACAAAAGACAATCGCAAAATGACAAAATACAAATCACCTAAACTCTATTTGCATTGCATCAAAGCCTCTTAACATTCCATCATAGAAGCATCTTTATTCACAGGCACCAGAGCAAGCTCATCCATTCATATCCATAATCAATCTTGGCATTTGTAATAGTACCGGTTTCCATATAATATTGAAGGCATCAACTGGAGTTTAGCAGTTATACTTTCCATCGAGTATATATTTTTCAATCTTTCCCTCCACTGTTGAACATTTGGTGGCATTTCCTTTCTCCACAGCACTGTTATCATCTTTTTAGCAATCAACAGCATCACCCCAAGCAAATATTTCTGATTTTGAATATCTGTCGCTGCTGGAGTATCTCCTAATATAAACCAAGCCGGTTCCAGAGGTAGATCCACTCCAAGAATTAATTTAATCTCAACCTGGATGTCTCTCCAGTATTGGTACAATTTGGGACAATCCCAAAAAACATGTGTGTGATCACCTATCTTCCCACATTGTCTCCAGCATAAATTTGAGGTGTTACTGTATCTTGCCAACACTAGAGGGGTCCCAAATACTCTCATATTAATGTTCCAATCGAACTCCCTCCAAGAGGGGCTGCTTGTCAGCTTATGGCCCAAGAGACATGTCCTTTCCCATATTTCATCTGTAATAATAATGTTCATTTCCAATTCCCATTTCTGTTTTGTTTCTATAGTATTTCCTTTTATATAGTCTTGAAGTCCTTGATATAAATGGGATATCAAATTATTTTGTAACACTCCCTCTAAAGTCATCAAGAAAGTATTTTCCAAATTTGAAGGTAGTCTACATATCTGCTCCCAATCTACTTGTGTCTGTAAGTGGTGCTGTATTTGGAGAAACCAAAAGAAATCTGATCCTGACAGTCCAAATTCATTCTGCAAGTGCTCATAAGATTTCAAGACTCCCCCACAAAAAAGCTGGTCCACAGTAATAAGCCCTTTATCTGCCCAGTTTCTAAATCCCTTATCAATTTTGCTTGGTATAAAATTGGGACTAGCAGCTATGTTCATTGCTCTAGATATCGAATTAAAAACATTTAATTGCTTTCTGATAGCTAACCACGTTTTCATCGTGAATGTAATCCAATTGTTATCTACTTTTAATTTCTTCCAATTTACTTGAGTTAGAAATGGGAGCCCAGCTAGGGCAATACTAGGACATGCATTTTGTTCTATTTTAACCCATCCTGTTTCCTCATCGTTCGTTAACCATGCTATTAATGTTCTCAGCTGCGCTGCCCAATAATAATATTTAAAATTGGGCATATTTAGGCCCCCTTTTTGTTTTGATAACAACAGTGTCTTAAGTCTGACTGGGTTTCTTATTTTGCCACACAAATCTTGTTAACTCTTTGTCTAACGCCTTGGTAAAGATTGAAATAAGAAAAGCAGTCAGGGAAAAATGTTAATTCGAACAACCTCCACTCTACCAATTAGAGATAAAGGGAGAATATTCCATCTGTGCATGTCTGCCTTAATCTTCTTGAGTAATTTACCATAGTTAGCTTCAATCAATGCAGTGATAGAGGAGGTGATAACAATACCTAGATATCTAAAACCCTCTCGAGACCAATGGAACGTGACCCGGTCATTTAATTGTGAGGGCCACAGACCTGGCAGCATCATTGCTTCTGATTTTGAGTCATTCATTTTATATCCCAATATTTCTCCATATTCCTGTAAGACTTGCATTAGACGAGGCACTGAGGAAATATGATTACTCACATAGATCATAACATCTGCAAATAGTTAATTTTTTTGTTCCCTCCTCCCCCCCCCCCCCCCCACCCCAATCATCTTTAATGCCCTCAATATAGTCATCTTGTCTAATAGTTTCTGCGAGCGGCTCTAAACATGGGTCAAAAAGCAGAGGACTCAAACTGTCTCCCTGTCTATCTCCCCTCTTTAATTAAAAAAACTCAGAGCAACATCCATTTACGCTCACTCTTCACTTTGGATATAAATATATTGTTATCAGCCAATTAATACATTTTGTGTGGAACCCCATTTTATCTAGTGCATATTCAAGATAGACCCAATCTACTCTGTCGAAGCCTTTTGAGCATCTAAACTTAATAGCATTGAAGTCTGATGCTTCCTTTTTGCACGTCATGATATTCAGGACCCGCCTAATATTATCCCTGTCTGCCCTGTTTGAACAGGATGTATCATAATTGTTTTATAATTCTTTGGGTTCTCTTGGTTAATGTAGCACTGAGTATCATTAAGTCATTGCATAAGATACTTATCAGTCTGTAGCCTTCACATCCTGTGGGATCCTTCCCTTCCTTATAAATAACAGAGATTATAGCCTCGGCCCATGATCTCAGTGGGTTACCTTCAGCCAAGGCATAATTATAGACTCTAGCCAGAATCGGAGATAGCTCGTTCTCAAAACATTTATAAAACTCTCCTGGAATCCCATCCATTCTTGGGAACTTGTTGTTCTTTAATTTTTTTATTACTTCTTTTATTTCCTGCTCTTCTATTTGTGTTGTCATATTTCTTGCTTCTTGTTAAGAAAGGCAGGGCATTTTTAATCCAGAAAAGAAAGTTCTGATTTTTCCTCTTTATCTATGATTTCAGGAGAGTCGTACAACTGTCCATAGAAGGATGCAAACGCTTCTGTACTTTCTCGCGGTTGTGAAACTAAATTTCTAGAAATCGGATGTAGAACTTTGGAAACTACTCGATTAGCTTGCTCCTTAGGCAATTGAAATGCTAGACTGCGACTAGCCTTATTTCGCTTCTCATAGTATTTTTGATTTAAGAATCGAAGGGCTCCTTCTGCTTTACATGTTAGAAGCTCTTCTAACGCATGTCTTTTTGTTTTAGTTCCTTTAACAGCTTCTTGTTTCTATTGATATTTTTGTGTGCTACTTCTAATATCTTTATTTTACTTTGCAAGTCAAATTACTTCGTCAACCTATTCTTCCTTACTCTACTCAATATTTCAATCACTTTGCCCCTTATTACTGCTTTTGGACCATCCCAAAGAGTGGATAATGTTACTTCACTATTGTCATTGAGGTCAAAATACTCTTTAATACAATTCCTAATTTCCTGTGTCAGGAAGGTAAGGATTATGGGTGCATGGTCACTGATTGTTATTGAACCAATCTACCACTTTATATGTATATTGTTTGAGAACACAAAGCATGTCTATATGTGAGTAACTTCTGAACGTTCAAAAAGAAACTATAATCCCTCCCCCTTGGATTTTTATATCTCCATGAGTCTACTAATCCTAACTCCCCTAGCATATTATTTAATATATATATATTTTTTGTTTGGTTGCACTCATCTGGTAATCTATCCAGCCTCCCATCAAGGACCACATTGAAATCACCACCTAGTATTATCATACCTTTCGCATTTTCTTTTTTTAAATTGTTATTAGAAGCAATGCGTATTTTATTAGAAGCAATGCGTATTGTCCACAGTATAACAGTTCTTCAAATACACATTTAACTTGTTTCAAAAATTATACAAATATTACGAAATGATTTATGTATGCTTCTGTTTTTTTTTTGGTAAGTAAAGTAAAAGAATAGATCTATAATCAATAGAGATAGTGATTAAATAATAATGATTATGATTATATAAGAAAAATAAAATTAAAATAAAAAAAAACAATTATATAATAAAAAAATGAAGTGTATATCTTAACAATGAATGGAACAATTTCACATAACAATATCTATAGAGACGTGTATACAAATCCCAGAATACATCTTTTCATCTAATCCTACACCTGGGTACTTATTGAGTTACAATGCTGAGCTCAGCTACCCCTTTAAATAATCAATGAATTGAGAACATATTTGTTCAAAAAGTTCATATTTGGCCATTAGGATAAATCTAATTCTCTCCAAATGCAACATCTCCGACATTTCCACTGTCCACATTTTAATTGTGGGGGATAATGTTCACTTCCAGAATTTTAATATTAATTTTTTTCCAATTATCAATTGATCTTTGACTTACTGTTCTTATTAAGCTTGAATCAGGAACTAATATTATTAGCTTTAGATCGGGGTCCAATTTAGTTTTAATAACTTCAGAAACGATTCTAAAAATATCAGCCCAATAACTATTAAGTTTTATGCATGTTATAAAACTATGTGTTAAATTAGCTTCTAAATTCTGACATTTATCGCAAATAGAAGAGATGTTAGGAAAAATTCTATTTAATTTTGTTTTTGAATAGTGTCATCTATGTAATACTTTAAATTGTATCAAGGTATGTCTGGCATTTAACGAGCAATGGTGTATACGTTGTAAACTTTCTTCCCATGTGTCTTTCATTACAGATAGACCTATTTCCCATATCTGTCAGTATGATTCTGTTGTTGGGACTTCCCTATTCAAAAGAGTATTATATATGTACGCTATTAGTTTTTCTGTATTTGGCTGCTTGTTAAGCAATTCATCCCGTAATCCTGGTTCTCTATTCTTATAGTCTTGCATGTTTGACTTGATATAGTCTCTAATTAGTAAATACCTCAACAAGTTATTTGGGTGTAATCCATAGATATCTTTTAACTCTTGAAATGAGAGAAATTTTCCATTACTGTAAAGGTATTCTATCCTTATAATTCCTAAATTTTTCCAGTGTCTAAACCCCTTATCCAATATAGGTTTAAATAAGGGATTATTCATAATTGGTAAACAAAGCAACATATTATCCAAATGTAAAGTCTTAACTATTTGCTTCCAAATACGTCTATGGCTATGAATTATAGGGTTTTACTGATATTTCAGCATCTAGCAAGTCTCTGCCTTCCTGATCTAAACCTTTAATATGACATTCATGTTGGAATGTTTCCATTCCATCCGGTTGTTCCGTCAACTTAGTTGAGTAAAGTTTTTGATAGTAATACAGAAATCTGTCATTAATATATTTTGGTAAAGTTAATATTTCTCCTTGTTCAGATCTGATTTTATATATCATTTTTTCCTCATCTAATTTTCTAAGCTGGCGTGACAATAGTTTTTGTGGTTTATCCCCGAATTCAAAATGTACTTGTTTAGTCTGTTGAAAATGTTTAATAACATAATTTGAGTATATTTTATTTAGCTTATATTTTAATATTGCAATTTTATTATATATCACCTTAGATGAAGATATTGCATTTTCAATATCTAATTGCTTTATTTCATTTCCAAAGTTTGTTGAATCTTTCGGTTTTCCTTATTAAGGTGTGCTTGCGCAGATATTATAGCACCATGCATAAAGGCTTTAATAGTGTCCCAAAGAAGTGATGAAGAAATTCCAGGTTTGTCATTAGTCTCAAAAAACAATTTAATCTGTTTTACCAGATAATCATATCAAGTCTTCATATCTCTATTATATTAAAACTCTGTGTGTGTCTGCTGACAGCCGTCCGCCTGCCACGTTTATGCCCTTTGATTCCCTGCTCCGCCAAAACCAGACCCTCGGACGCCATTTCCCATTTTTTTTTCCTATTTCCCATTGTTTTTTCCCATTTCGCTAGACGTTATGTTTGTACATTACCAAAGGCACGCCTCTTTACAGTTAGACATTGTTAAGTACACAATTTTTAATAAAATCCTCCCCCCCCCCAAATTTTCAAAAGCTTAAAACAATCAAACTGTTCTCACCCATAGAATGTTGGTAAACATTCCATCGTGTGATGTCACAAAGCCCAATGCTCACAGATGTCCAATCGGAATGGATCTCATTTACATCTGCCCTCGCACCAGCCTCAGCCCCCCCCCCCCCCCCCCGCCTGATGTTCCAGCACGTTCCATTGTGCGAAGTCACAATGCCATCCCTCACAAATGTCCAATTGGAATGGATCTCATTTACATCTTCCTCAGCCCCAGCCCCAGCAGCCTGTGTCGAAGCGCTTGATCACGTGTGTGGGAATAGAGAAAGAGGATTGGAGGTGATAGGGAGTGGGGAATAGATGGACTGCCCCTACCCCTCCCTCACTACCACGCCACTCTTTCCCCTCTCTCCCTCCCTCCACACTCTTCCCCCTCTCTCCCCTACCCCATCTCCCTCCTCCCCATCCCTCCCCCACACCTCTCACCTTTCCCCATCCCTCTCTCCTCCCCACCCCTCTCTCCTCGCCCCTCTCCTCCCCCTCCCACCCCATCCCTCTCCCACACCCCCTTCCCTCTCCCCAACCCTCTTCCCCCTCCCTCCACATTCTTCCCCCTCTCCCCCCACCCCATCTCCCCCTCCCCCCATCCCTCTCTCCCCCACCCCCTTCCATCTCTCCCCCACCCCTTTTTCCCTACCCCTCTCCCTCTTCCACCACTCCCCCCTAACCCCCGCCCCCTCCCTCTCTCCCACTTCCACCACTCCCCCTACCCATCTCCCCCTCCGTCCCCACTCTTCCACATCTCCCCCCCTTCCCACACCCCTGTCCCTCCCCACCTCTCTCCCTCCCTATCTCCCCACCCCTATCTCCCTCTCCCACTTCCACCATCCCCCCTACACCTCTCCCCCTCCCTCCCCACTCTTTCACTTCTCTCCCCCCAATTGATTCCCTGCCGGACCCTCAGACGCCGCCATTTTTTTCCATTTAGCCAGACGTTATGCTTGTATGTTACCAAATGCGCTCCTCGTTACGTTTAGATGTTGTTACGTACATCATTTTGTAATAAAATCCTTCCCCCCCCCCCCCACTTTTCCAAAAATCAAACTGCTCTCTCCCATAGAATGTTGATAAACATTCCATCGTGTGATGTCACAATGCCCAATGCTCACAGATGTCCAATCAGAACGGATCTCATTTACATCTGCCCTCGCACCAGCCCCCCCCTCCCCCGCCTGATGCTCCAGCACGTTCCACTGTGTGATGTCACAAAGCCATCCCTCACAGACGTCCAATCGGAATGGATCTCATTTACATCTGCCTTGGCCCCAGCCCCAGCCCAGCCCCCCACCCCACTGCAACCTGTGTCAAAGTGCATCATCACATGTGTGGGAGTAGAGAAAGAGGATTGGGGGTGATAGAGAGTGGGGAATAGATGGGCTGCCCCTACCCCTCCCTCTCTACCACCCCACTCTTTCCCTTCTCTCCCCCCACCCCTCTTCCCCTCCCTCCACACTCTTTCCCCTCCCTCCCCTACCCCATCTCCCTCCTCCCCTCCCTCCCCCCTCCCCCACACCTCTCTCACCCTTCCCCATCCCTCTTTCCTCTCCCACCCCTCCCCACCCCATCCCTCCTTCCCTCTCTTCCCCCTCCCCCTCTGTCCCTCTTCCACCACTCCCCCTACCCCTCTCTCCCTCCCTCCCTAAAACCAGCCGTATATATGCTGTAAAATGCTCAATGGTTTCTTTCAGACATTTTACCATTTGCACATATGACCCATGTTTCTGTGGTTATTTCAAACCTGTCGATAGTCTTTCTCCTATGATACCCAGTATGGAGTGAAGATCTTCCTATGACAGATTTGTCAATCTTCTCTGGTCGCTTGCTTCATTTGTCCCCCTGGACCATTGGTCTCGCAGCAGTTCTCTATTCAACACATCTCTGGACTCCGATCTGATGTAAATCCCCATCTTCTCCAGTGTAGGTACTGCCTCAGTCAATGTCCTGAAGGATTTAACTCGAGAATCTAGGAAGATCTTGAGCTGTGCCAGGAATGGAGGCTTGGCTTTAATATTTTTATCCCGCAGTTGCTTAATCATCTGTCGTACCTCCTTATGCTTTCTCTGGACTTCTGATGAGTAGTCTCTGTCCCCATCATATATTATCTTTCACTGCTTCCAAGCCTGTTGCAACACGAGGTCTTTCGTATAATAGTCTAAAAATCTGACTATTATAGATCTTGGTGGGGCTAGCTCTGCACTCGGTCCAGCTGCGAGGGACCTATGTGCTCTCTCTATATTAATAGTTAAATCTTCTGGGAATTCTAGGGAGTTCCTCAACAGTTCATTTACAAACTGGAACATGTCCTTTTTTCCCTTTCCCTCTGTGACTCCATGTATCCGCACATTTTTACACCTCGCTCGATTTTCCAGGTCCAGACATTTCTCGGCTAACTTAGCTTCTCTCTGTAACAGGCAGTTAATCACTCTCTCGTGTCTCATTTCCTTATCTTCTGTTGTACTTACTCTGACCTCCTTCCAACATTTCCATTCGAGCTGTTAAATCCTTCAATTTATCGGAGAGAATCTCGGAGAGAATTAACGGGCTTTCCTTGTCGGACTGGGCGTCATCTTGTGGGGATTCAGTCAGTTTCTGACCTTCATTTTTTCCTTTTCCTCCGCGCTCGGACGCCTTATGTCGACCCATCATGTTCAGACAGTCGTTAGCACTCCTTTCTCCTCGTAAATCACAGTATTTTTCTTTCTTATGGCAGGTTTGAAGAGGGCCTCCCGGAGAGCAGGTCGATTGCACAGCCTTCACAGTCATGGCGTAACCGGAAGTGAGGCAGCGACTGCGATAGATCCCCTCGATGGTAGGGAGGTCAGAGCCGATGATGGACTGGGCAGTGTTTATTACTTTTTGTAGTCTTTTTCGCTCCTGGACACTCAAGTTGCCGAACCAAGCCACGATGCAACCGGTCAGCATGCTCTTTGCTGTGCACCTGTAGAAGTTAGAGACAGTCCTCCTTGACATACAGACTCTCCATAATCTTCTCAGGAAGTAGAGGCGCTGATGTGCTTTCTTTATAATAGTATCAATGTTCTCGGACCAGGAGAGATCTTCAGAGATGTGCAGAATTTGAAGCTCTTGACCCTTTCCACCATCCACCTATTGATATAAATGGGACTTTGGATCCGAATCCTACCCCTTCCAAAGTCCACAATCAGTTCCTTGCTTTTGCTGGTGTTGGGGCCAGGTTATTGTGCTGGCACCATTTGGTCAGTTGGTCGATTAAACTTCTATACTCTGACTCGTCCCCATCAGTGATACGTCCCACAACAGTGGTGTCGTCAGCGAGCTTGATGATGGAGTTTACACTATGACTGGCTACGCAGTCGTGAGTATAGAGTGAGTACAGCAGGGGGCTGAGCACGCAGCCTTGAGGCGCTCCCGTGCTGATTGTTATCGAGGCAGTCACTTTTCCACCAATTCAAACAGTCTGTTGTCTGTGAATGAGGAAGTCGAGGATCCAATTGCAAAGGCAGGCAATCTGATTATGGCAGTCAATTTACCATCCAACACCTCAAGGAATTTGCCGCACGCTGGGGTTTTCGCCACATTACCAGCAGCAATGAATATCCACAGTCGAATGGACTAGCTGAGCGGGCTGTCAAAAGTGCCAAACAGCTCATAGAATGATCGTACAGAGCTAATTCCGACGTTTTCCTGGATCTGCTCAACTTACTCAACATCTCCCGCGATCACATTTTGGGTTCACCCATTCCAACAGCAGAAGCTCACCACCCAACGCAACCCGTTCCCCAACGCAATATTCCACCACTCACCCATTCCCCCTAACTGCACAGGGCGGCTCATTTCCCCTCATCCCCGAGCACTCCCTACCCCGCCTCTTCATGTGTGGGAGGGGAGGCGGGAAGTGGGATGTGTGGCGGGGGGGTTTGGGGCAGGAGGGGTGTGTGTGGACGGGAAGATGTAGGAGGAAGAGAGGGTGGTGTGGGAGATGGGGGTGTTGGGTGGGGAGGTTGTGTGGGCGGGGGTGTATGTGGGCAGCAGAGTGTGTGGGAGATGGGTGTGTGGGCGGGGGGAGGTTCATGCGGGCGAGGGTGTTTGTGCGGGCGGGGGTGTGTGTGGACAGGTGGGCTTATGGGGAGGAGGGGTGTGTGGTGGGGTGGGGGTATAGGGGTGTGTATAGGGGAGTGAGCTCGGAGAAAAGACGGGGAAGAGCCATGGGGGAGAGGGGAGCATGGGGGAGAGGGGGAGGAGCCAGCGAGGGGGATCAGAGTGGTAATGGCTGGAATTGGTGGTGCGATGGGGACTCACAGCGGGCGCTGGTCGCTGGTCATTCTCCTCCGGCGGGATCAGAGTCTCCACTTTCCGTTTGGCAACATCTCTGACTCTGGGCTGGGCTGGACGGGTGTCCCACGCTGGGCTGGGTTGGGTCTCCGACACTGGGCTGCTTGGGGCTGGACTGCTTGGGGTCGATTCGGGTCCCTCCGAAAATTGTGTTCAGTTGTAAGCCTCTGCCGGCCATCCTCAGTTCCAGTAAAGACGTGATGGCGCAGGAAGGAGCAGACTGTCCCAGAGAGTGATCGGGGAAGAGGTTAATCCACACTGGCAGAAGAGATCTATCTGCGCACGCGGGGTTTTTAAGATTTTTAAACCTCGCTAACCTTTAAGACATTCAACCGATCGGAACAAAACTTGGTGCACTTGCATCACAGGAGAATGGTGAGTGAACTGCCGAAAAATTGTTGCGCTATTACGAACCGTTTTTGCGCAAGTAGAAAGACCACGCAAGCCGGAAGCTAACAAGATCAGAGTTTTATGTGTAGATAGAAGATCTTTCAAATACACAAGCCAAAACAATTGACAATCAATCTTGCAGCTTCAAAGAGGGGATAAATTTGGCAACCGATTTACATACAATAATTAATAGTATATTTATGGTTTAGAGCCTTCAATAAATATAATAATTAATTATATTAAATTACCTAAATAATCAACAGGTTTTTAACATCCAAGCAATTCGGATAATCCTTTACAAACCTGATATGAACCAACCATTAAAGTATTAAGTGCAACCTCTGCAGAGACGGCCAGAATTAATGTACAAAACTGCAAAATGCCTGAACGCTTCACACTGACAAACTATATTTAGAGGAAGCATTATCACAATAATGGCCTAGACCTTACCGAGAGTAACAATAAGGCACAGTACACTTTCAATTATCATAAATTGGACAACAATTACTGGAATATGCACATAGGCTGAGCAAAGTATAAAAACACAAGCTCCTGCACTATAACAGTAGTCAGTTGACCCAGGGTTATTGCAATAAATGCAGGGTCATGAAAATAGTCTAATGGTCACTAGTTACTCATTAAACATGACAGAAAAGAACGAGGGCTGATGTGTGCATGTACTAGTGAATTAAAAATAATAATTACCATAATTACTACCATAAACTTGCCCGGCTCTGAAAAATTATTTCATAAATTATGTTTTATTCCTTTTAAGAATTTAATATGAGATTTAAAATACCATTTAGTTTTTTCCAGTCCCTATTATCTTGCTCTTAATCCCATTTTTTTCAATCTTAGGTTTTTGTTGCATCAGGTTTAAATCATGTATATGAATGAAAGAATGAATACATTTCATTAGCCAAGTATGTATACATACAAGGAATTTGCCTGGAAACATACAATTGCTGTTTTGAAGTAACCGGTTAATAACCAGCCATACACTTCTAATTAAAAGTATCAATGGTTAGGATGAACCCTTGTGGATGATGGGGTTGTTTTCAAGCTTGGAATTTACTTGGATTCACAAACAAAACATTGGCCTGGCCCATAAAACGGTCCTTGATTCTAATATGCGTATTCAATAGTTAAGAAATTGAAAACAGCCTGTAAAAAAACTGTAACAGCCCCATTACAGCAAACAACATCAGCTTCCTCAAATACTTTATACCCTAAGCATCTTGATAACCAGATTACATTTAAATGAGCATCAAGGTACTATATGTTAGGAATCCTCAGTTTCATAGCAATTTTTTAATTCGTATGGCGATTTAGAATTGCTTCAAAGGCATGTAAATAGGACTGTTTAAAAGCTTTTATTACAAAGAACCAGTCAATTAAACAGAGATGAGTCATTTAAAATCAAGCTAAGAACTACAGGTGTGCGAGCAAAACCCATAATAATCATATAATTCAGAAATGCATACTTTGCTTTATATAGGATAGTGAATACAAAAACAAGCCACTGCTGGTAAACTAAAAAAAACATTTGAAATTGGTCAGAGAGTTTTGGCTGTTCTCGTGGCGAAGAAATTACTAAAAATGATTACATTTTACTATCCACAGATAATTTCAGACCTGTCATTTCCTGAACTTGTGGTGAATCCTGACTAGAATATTGTGACCAATAAATATGAAATAGAATTAATATATTGAACCTTTCCTACATATCTCTTTGAGATCCGTTCTCACAATCACCTTTTGAATAACTAAGTTATTTGATTCATCAGGAAATAATATATTTTCATACTCAGTGTGGTTAACGTGCAGATCCTGCTAATGCAGAATGTGGCTATATAAACAAATTGGATGCTTTAAAAATACTTTTTTTTTCTGGACTATTGCATGAGGAAAGCAAATAGAAACATTTGTTGAAAGGCCGAGAGGGGGGAGATAGAATATTTAGTGGAGACAGGGTGGCAGGATGGACTGTTTCATCCTCTACATTCTATGTAATCCCAAGTTTCACGTTGTTGGAAGGATGTTAATCAATATCTTGGAAAATCAGTGCAGAAAACTACCAAGTTATAAAGCAACAACACAATACAAATTACTGGAGGAACTCAATGGGTCAGCCAGCATCTGTGAAGGGAACGGACAGGTGATGTCTATTGTATTTGCTTGTCCTTTGCTCTCCAGATGCTGCCTGACCCATTGTGTTCCTCCAGTACTTTGCGTTTTGCTCAAAATTCATGCATCTACAGTCCCTTGTGTCTTCAGGAGACAATGGAAGTTGGGAATTATTTCTGTAGAACTGATTAAAGTTATATCCTGGATTCCTGGAACATTACTGATTTAACATGAGTGCATGGTTGGCCTAAAATAAAGGGGAAAGTGAGAACTTCTTTTAAATGAAGGAAATAATATTGATTGCATATCACATTAATACTTGGATATCAAATTCTTCCCTCTTCACACTTGCCTTTGGTGTTTTGTTGTGATACTGCTGATGCTGTAGTTATCACACATCTGATTCCACATCTGCCGATTAAACAAATTCATTGTGCCTCAGAGTCTGAAGTGAATCCCTGTGGGATTGCAAACTTTATGTAACAATTTAACATTTAATCGGTTGGTAATATGATACAACAATCTGTCATTTTGGCATACGTGTTTGTTCATTGCGGTATTGTTTCCTCCAGATTACTAGCAATGAAGAAGAGAAAATATTAATCATAGCTGGAGTTTTAGTTACAAGATTGACTTTAAGGAAGTTATAAAAGATGTTCTGCCCCATCATTCGGAAAGGGGTAAGTCATTCCACATAAATGGCATGTTCACACAGCATAAGACTATAAGACAAAGGAGCAGAAGCAGGCCAGTCAGCACATAGAGGGTACTCTGCCATTCAATCAGATTGTTCTACGTTTCCCTCTCTACCCCATTCATTCTCCTGCCTTCTCCCCGTAACCCATGGCACCCTGTGTGAAAGTTACATCTTCTAGATGCGCTGGGACACATCCTCATTAATGTGACCTGGGGTCATCGGGTGTTTTGGGTCACACAACATCAGACACCCTCGCCCATGCGACCCAGCCAGGGTTGATCAAGCCCCGACTTGCGTCCCAGCAGCAACGTCCCACGGATCAGCCCTCTTAATCCAAAGCCACCTAGTGGCTTTCTCTGCGGCTTCACTTGCGGATTGAATGGCCCTCTTCTTTACTAGCCCTTTAATGCCCAACTGGATGAGGACTTAGAGAGTGAGCGTCCTGCAAAGCCTCTACAGCCCACCTCTATGGGGTCATAGTATGTCTTCCAGCCTCTGTCCTGGCACATCTCCACCAGTTCCTGGTACTTTGCGCGCTTCCTCTCATTAGCCTCTTCAATACGATCTTCCCAGGGCACTGTCAGCTCCAGAATGATCAGCTGTTTTGTCACTTCGGAGGTGATGATCATGTCTGGCTGGAGTGATGCTGCTCTGATGTGCTGCGGAAATTTCAGCTGTTTGCCCAGATCGACGTGCAGCTGCCAGTCAGTGGCTGTGTAGAGGAGGCCCGTCCTTGTTTTTGGTTGTGGTCGGGACTTCATTCCAGCTTTGACAAAAGTGATTGATTTCTTTGGGACGTGGTGGTGTTTGCTGTTACAGATGGCAGTGGCTATGCTCTCAGCAACCACCTTGAGCATCTGGTCATGGCGCCACCGATAGTGACCTACCCCAAGAGACTTTGGGCAGCTGCTGAGGAGATGTTCTAATGATCCTCTTCCAGAGCAAAGTGGGCAGGAAGGTGTCTCGCTCTTGCCCCAGACGTGGAGGTTTGCTGTGCTTGGTAGGGCATCGTAGACAGCTTGGACAAGAAACATAGAAACATAGAAAATAGGTGCAGGAGTAGGCCATTCGGCCCTTCGAGCCTGCACCGCCATTCAATGTGATCATGGCTGATCATCCAACTCAGCATCCCGTACCTGCCTTCTCTCCATACCCCCTGATCCCTTTAGCCACAAGTGCCACATCTAACGCCCTCTTAAATATAGCCAATGAACTGGCCTCAACTACCTTCTGTGGCAAGGAACCGGACGCGCTGGAAGTCTGCCTGCATGATGTTTGACCAGGTAATCCTGCGCTGCGGTATGCTCTCCCACCTTGTCCACGCTCCCTGCTGCCTGAGCCCCACCCTCCTGCTCACATGCTCTTCTTCCACACCTGCTCGGACCTCTTCCTGGATTAGACGGTGTCTCTCCTTGCCCTGGGCCTTACCAACCGGTGTCTTAGGGAAGTATCCCAAACCCGCTCTGCCAGTTGCCATGACTCTCACCAATGCCTTTTGCCTTAGGCGTGACTCTGCCACCTCCACTGCTTTCGCCGCCCTCCATTTCCTCCCTGTTCTCACCTCAATGCCAGCCGATGACACCTTCTGGTCCCTGGAGTCCCTGTACTGCAGTGCCTCTCTTGCTCGCGCCACCATAAACTCTTCCGTGAGGCCACTGAATGGGAGCTGCAAGATGTTACTGGTCCCATACAGTGCAGCACTGTTGAGGCTGCGGGGAAGGCCAAGCCACCTGCGGAGAAAGCTGCTGATCTTTGTTTCGAGGGACACAACTGTGGTTAATGGAACAGCGTAAACCAGCAGAGGCCACAGGACTCGTGGCAGGATGGAATGCTGATAGATCCAGGCCTTGAATCTGCCTGGCAGACCTGACTTGTCCACTTTGGTGAGCCAGGCTTCAAGGTCTTTAATGGACTTTTGAATGGCGGCATAATCTTTCAGAGTTGCGTCGAAAACCTTCCCCAAGCTCTTGACAGGTTGCTCAGTGATGGAGGGAATGGCAGTTCCGGATAGTAAGAAGTGGAATCTGTCAGTTACCTTCCCCTTCTTCAGCACCATGGACCTTGCCTTTGTTGGCTTGAAACTCATCCTTGCCCAGGTGATAAGTTTCTCAAGACCTTGTAGGATCCACCTACTTCCTGGGTCCTGTGGTGATGGTAAGGTCGTCCATAAAAGCTCTAATTGGGGGCTGTCGCACACCAGACTTGGTTAGGGGGCCTCTGCATTCCATCTCGGCTGACTTGGCCATCATGTTCATGGCAAGAGCAAAAAGAATAACAGAAATGGTGCATCCCGTAATTATTCCTTTTCCAAGCCGATGCCAGTCTGATGTTTCTGACCCAGAAGTCACTCTCAGCTTGAAATTATGGTAATAATCCAGGATCAGGTCCTTGATCTTGCTGGGAACATGGTGTCGGTGTAGTGTAAGCTCAACCAGTTTGTGCGGTATGGACCCATAGGCATTGGCGAGGTCCAACCACAGAACAACTAGGTCGCCTCTGTTTTCATGGGCTTCTCTAATGAGCTGCGTAACTACTCCAGTGTGCTCCACGCAGCCGGGAACTCCCGGAATCCCACCCTTCTACACTGAGGGGTCGATGCAGCTGTTTTTGAGCAGAAACTCAGTTAATCTTCGGGAGACAATGCTGAAAAACACCTTCCCTTCGACGCTCAGCAGCTAGATAGACCGAAACTGATTGATGTTCTTTACGTTTTCCTCTTTCGGGATCTAAACTCCCTCAGCGCACCTCCACTGGTCAGCAACTCTCCCCCTTCGCCATACCACCTGCAAGATCTTACATAGGTGTCGAAGGAGCTCTGGGCAGCGCTTATACACTATGTATGGTACGCCACTAGGGCCTGGAGCAGAGGCTGATCACGCCGCCTTGATGATCTCCTCAACCTCCTTCAGACTCGTCTCCCTCAGATTGAACTCTGTTGTTGGGGGAACTGGGATGATGAGAGCTTTGTTGGGTTCGAGCTCCAGTTCCCTCATTGGATCGCTGAGGGTGTCATGGAGGAAGCGATTTACTTCACCTGTTGAGCACATGAGCCCAAGTAATTGCCTGGTAAAGCCAAAGGTATTGGAAATGAACACAGTTCGCTTCCTAGCTCTCTCTCTTCATCTTCTCCTGTGCCACTCTGCTCTGCGGAGGGTCATAAGCCTTAGTTTGGTAGTTCGGCCAAGGCTTGCTTTTCCTCACCGGTAGATCTCTTGTACTGGTTTTTGAGGGTTTGAAGCTCCAACCGCAGTTTATGTATTTTGGTGGCCCTGCGGTTCATGGTGTAGGTGGTGGGCTTGGTGATACCTTTCCCGCAATGGCCGAATCTTTCTGAAGCATAACTGACTATGATGGCAGTCATTGTTTGGAGTCGGCGATCTACATCTCCTTTGGCTGTGGCTTGAATGATGTTGGTCACGTCTTTGTCAAACTGCAGTCATTCATTCCGGTTGCTGGCTGGGGGGCACTCAATCTGTTGCTGTGGAACTACTCTGCAGGGGTTGGGAGACTCTAGTGCGTGGAGGGACTGGGCTCTGTGGGGTGAGTCCTGGCCGGGCTCCTCCTGCATCTTACCAGGTTCAAGGCCTGTGCGCTGCACCTCTTTCTCCTTCTCTGAGCATTTCATTCTTGCCTGATGGATTTTTAGGTCACGGTGGTTCTTACACAGCTTTCCGCAAATGCATCTTATAATCGTAGTCAGTTTGTTTGCGTGGGTCAATAACCTTTGGTCCGTCCTATTGAAGATCTCATCCTCCCCCCCCCAGGGGTATTTTTAATTAGGCCTTTCTGTAGCGATTGTTGGGTGTCTTTCTCATGAAAGACACAGACTGGGATGCTAACCCAGTCTGTCCCGGGTGCCGTCTTTCCGTGCCGTCCAGGTGTCTCTCCAGTAGTCACCAAACTATTCTTGGTTGTCACCCAGTCTATTCCTAGGTGTCACTGGCTGAGCCAGACTCCAGTGTGAAAGATACATCTTCTAGATGCGCTGGGATGCATCCTCAGTGTCGTGACCTGGGGTCTTCGGGTGTTTCGGGTCTCACAATATCAGGCACCTTATTAATAATCTATCAATCTCTGCCTTAAAAAATACCCAATAACTTGGCCTCCACAGCCATCTGTGGCAATTAATTCCATAGATAATTCCTCCTCATCTCCATTCAGAAGGTACATTCTTTTATTTTGAGGCTGTGCCCTCTGGTTCTACTCTCCCATTACTGTAAACTTCCTTTCCATGTCCACTCTATCCAGGCCTTCCATTATCTGTTAGGTTTCAATGATATCCCCCCCATCCTACTCCAACATTTATATTGTATCTTTAGCATAGTAAGATTCCAAACTTCTTACTAAGTGAGTAAATGTGCATTAAATTAAAGGAAAACAAATGACCAAACACTGGGACAAAAGGCTCATTTTAAGCTCATTTAAGGTTACTGGAACAAAAGGCTCATTTATTGAGCTGCCAACTGATGTCATGGCCAAGGTCAAGGAGTGAAGAAATTGAAAAATAAAGATTCTTAGGATATTACCGGAAGAGTTACAGGGATGTGCAAGTTATGATCTAGAATTCATTGTTTAAGAGTAAAATGGAAGATTGATCAGTAATAATTTTGTTTAGATTTGTGTTTATTTTTAACAAAATGTTCTGCAATACTAAAATGCGTAGAGCAAGAGAGAGGACACATTCTAGCTAGCTTACTTACACAGCAAAACATCTCACATTTTCTACTAGGAATGTAACAGGTGAAGCCCAGATGGAATTTACCACAAATACACACTTCCCCCAAGGTACCCATTTCATTCCTCTAGTTTATTTGGCTTTATTCTTTCAGTTTTATGAATGAGACCTTCGGTACCAATATTTCTGGAATGTTTTTCTTTTCCCTTAATTGGAGCTTACCTTTTATTGTTGTTAACAGTCAACGTTTTTACTTTATTTCCAGAGCTTCTACTCTCACTCACTTTACTCCATTTGGATGAAGGATAACATCTTCCATTCAATGTGTTGGCTGGTGGGGTAGAACATCATTCAGAATTTCCACCACCTCCAACAAGATTTCAGTATTGGATACATCTTCCTCTGCCCTTCCAGCACACCAAAGGCACTGTCCTCTCCAATATTTCCTGCATTGAACATAAATCAGTACAGCACAAGAACAGGCCATTCAGCCCACAGTGTCTGTGCTGAACATGATATCCAGACCAAGTCTTATCTGCCTGAACAAAATCTATATCTCTCCATTTCATGCATATCCACATGTCTATTCATAGTCTCTTAAATACCATTGTCTTATCTGCTTCACCATTAGATCCAGGAACTCACCACCCTGTGTAGAAATCTGGTCCCCGCACATGTCCTTTACTTCGCCCCTCTCACCTGGAAGCTATGGCCTGTAATATTTGATTTTTTTCATCCTGTAAAAATGGTTGATTATCTATTTAATCAATGCCTCTGATAATTTTATAACTGCCCGCAATGCCAAGCATTCCAGAGAAAGTACTCCAAGTCTACCTAAACTGCAGCTAACACCCCCCAATCCAGGCATCATTCTGCTTCCTCAGTCATCATCACTGACCACTCTCCTTCCCATGGCACTTTCTGTTGCACCTGCAGGAGATGCAATACTATTTCCCCTCTTCCCTTTTCACCATAAAGAAACTCGAAAAGGATCTCCAAGTGACGGAGCAATTCAGTTTTCCTGTTTAGTGTATTGCATTTCAAACCAATCTACACAGAAGAAACTAAATGGAATTTGGGTGATCTCTTTGGAGAACATCTGTTTTTGAAGATTCAATAATGCAATGACTGTTCAGATGCTACCTGATCTGGTATGTAATTATAGGATTTTTTTAGATGTCAAATTTCCAGCACTTGGTGTTTTGCATCTCACAGCTGCAGCATTGCCTTTTTTCCACTCCACCATCTCACTTGCCTCCCTCTATTTACTGACATACAGACAAATCAGCTACAATTAACAAGTATTCTTGCTCTCCAACTGATCACAGTTGCTATCATCACCCTTTCTCCTCTGCACTTAAAATACACTCAGTTCCTCATTCTGGTGGAAGGTCATTGATTGGAAATATTTAGTTTCTCTCTCCACAGATGCTATCCAAACTACCAAGTGCTCATGAATTTGCTGAATCTAAATCACACCAGAGATGCAAATCTCTTTCTCAACAGTGCAGGTGACTGGGCATCCTCCTCACAACAAATATAGCTGACAAAATATTGTAGTATTTTGTCCATCTACTTGCTTATTGATGCAATTTTATTTTCGTCTACTCAGGTGTGCCAGATGTGCAGGACACCTTTTTAAATATCATCCTGAATACAATTATATAACATGGGCTGCCTTTGCCATCAGCACAACATGCTAGAGGCAGCTTAAGTACTTAAGAGATCTGATCAGTTCATGGAATCAACAGCAAACCATTTACACAAGAAACCACTGTCCAAAGAGCTAAGGTTCCAATGACCTAAAACTACCAAACACCTCTGGACAAGGAAATACCAAATGTAGTCCATCATTGCTTACAATGGCCACAATTCTGTGAATATATCCCCATTGCCCATGTGTATCCTTTGTACTAAAATCCCAAAAGGTGGTCCTTTACATGTTAGACACAGTGAATACCACATTTGTGCTACATCAGAGTCTAAAATACAGTTGTGCATAAATAGGAATATGTTTGTGACCGAGGAAAAAGGTTATCAAACAACGTGTCTATCTAGTAATACCAGGACAGATTATTTTTATTCTTAATACTCTCTTCACAGGCTGATATTGTCCACCGCATGGACCGTACACTTGCATCTGGGAAAGGGAGAGGCGGGGGCGTCTCCCTCATGGTCAACTCTGCGTGGTGCTCAGACGTGGCAGTCCTGTCCAACTCCTGCTCTTCACACCTCAAACATCTGGCGGTGAAGTGCCGTCCCTTCTACCTTCCGAGGGAATTCACCTCCATCATCCTGACCGTGGTCTACATCCCACCCCAGGCAGACGTCCGTCTGGCACTGGAGGAGCTGCACACCGTGGTCAACAAACACCAGACGTCTTATCCCGAGGCATTTACCACCATTGCTGGGGACCTCAATCAGGCAAACCTAGAGAAATCACTCCCCAACTTCCACCAACATGTCTCCTGCTGCACCAGAAGACCAAACACCCTCGACCACTGCTACACCACCATCAAGAATGCCTACCGCTCTATCCCTCTAAGGGGTGGGGGGGTCAGAGGAACAACTACAGGACTGTTTGGAGTCTGTAGACTGTGCAATGTTCAAGGACTCAGCAACGGACTTGAACGAATACGCCACAGTCGTTAGACTTCATTGAGAAATGTGTGGAGGACTGCATCCCCATAAAAACCTTCCAAGTGTTTCCCAATCAGAAACCTTGGATCTACTTTGAGATCCGCGCTCTTCTGAAGACCAGGCACCGGGCATTCATGTCTGATGATACAGTGGTCTACAAGAAGTCCAGATACGAACTTGGTAAGGCCATCAAAAAGGCCAAAATGGACCTGCTCCAAGCTGGAGGATGAGACAGATGTTCGGCAGCTGTGGCGGGGCCTGAATGCAATCTCCTCCTACAAGGCGAAATCAGGAGGCAGCTCGAATGTCGGCGAAACATTACTCCCTGATGAGCTCAATGTGTTTTACGCACGCTTTGATAGGGAGAACACCGATGTACCTTCCCGAGCCCCCATTCGCTGTGATGGTATTTCAGTCTCAGTCACAGAGGTCGACGTCAGGAAATCCTTCAGAGGGGTGAACCCTCAAAAAGTGCCTGGGCCTGATGGTATACCTGGTCGTGTTCTAAAAACCTGTGCGGATCAACTGACTGGAGTTTTTACGCACATTTTCAACCTGAGGTTTGAGGTTCCCACCTGCTTCAAAAGGGCATCAATTATACATGTGCCCAAGAAGATTAAGGTGACGTGCCTCAATGACTATCAACCTGTGGCACTAACGCCTGTGGTGATGAAGTGCTTCGAGAGGTTGATCATGGAGCAAATCAACTCCTATCTCGACAAAAACCTGGACCCACTGCAGTTCGCTTACCGCCACAACAGATCAACGGTGGATGCGATCTCGCTGACCCTCTGAACGACTTGGACAACAAAAACTCATATGTCAGGCTGTTATTCATCGATTACAGCTTGGCATTTAATACAATCATCCCCTCCAAGCTGGTTACCAAACTCGCAGAACTGGGTTTCTGCGCATCCCTCTGCAATTGGATCCTTGACTTCCTCATTCACAGACCACAGTCTGTTCATATTGGTGGAAATGTGTCAGACTTGATAACAATCAGCACGGGAGCACCTCAAGGCTGCGTGCTCAGCCCCATGCTGTATTCTCTCTATACTCATGACTGCGTCACAGTGCGAACTCCATCATCAAGTTCGCTGATGACACCACTGTTGTGGGACGTATCACTGATGGGGATGAGTCGGAGTATAAAAGAGAGATCAAGGAACTGTCCATATGGTGCCAGCACAATAACCTGGCCCTCAACACCATCAAAACCAAGGAACTGATTGTGGACTTTGGAAGGAGTAGGATGAGGACCCACAGTCCTGTTTATATCAATGGGTCAATGGTTGAAAGAGTCAAGAGCTTCAAATTCCTGGGCATGCACATCTCTGAAGATCTTTCCTGGTCCAAGAACACTGATGCAATTATCAAGAAAGCTCATCAGCGCCTCTACTTCCTGAGAAGATTACGGAGAGTCGGTTTTTCAAGGAGGACTCTCTCTAACTTCTACAGGTGTACAGTAGAGAGCTTGCTGACTGGTTGCATCGTGGCTTGGTTCGACAACTAGAACGCCCTGGAGAGGAAAAGACTACAAAAAGTAGTAAGCACTGCTCAGTCCATCATCGGCTCTGACCTTCCTTCCCTTCCTTCAAGGGATTTACTGCAGTCGCTGTCTCAAAAAGGCTGGCAGTATCATCAAAGACCCACACCATCCTGGCCACACACTCATCTCCCTGCTAACTTTAGGTAGAAGGTGCAGGAGCCTGAACACTGCAACAACCAGGTTCAGTAATAGCTACTTCCCCACAGACATCAGGCTATTAAACCTGGCTCGGACAAAACTCTGAACATTAATAACCCTTTATCTGTTATTTGCACTTGATCAGTTTATTTATTCATGTGTATATATATTTATATAATGGTATATGGACACACTGATTTGTTTTTGTAGTCAATGCCTACTATGTTCAGTTGTGCTGAAGCAAAGTAATTCCATTGTCCTATCAAGGACACATGACAATAAACTCACTTGAACTTGATATTGCAGCGTAGCTGTTTAATCAAAAATAATATTTTGTAGATCAAATCTGTCTTGCTGGTCACTTTGAGTAAAATCAACTGCAAAAGAGTCTTGCTTCATCAGCCACAGTACAACTGCACCAGTGGATTAAAAAATAATCTTAACTATTTCTGCAATGTTTATTTCAGAACTGTCAGATGCTTGATGGCTTTAGTGGTTAGAATCTAATTGCCATTTGATTTATCATATTTTCCTTATTTGATGGTCTGACAAAATTCATTGGGACAACTACGTATCCTGCTGTCACCAAGTGAAGTGCAACTAGATCTTGGATTCAGGGAAGATGGGACCCGTACCGATTTGACAAGTTGCAGTTTACTAGGACTGGAATTATTGTCCTTGCAAGTAGGTTTGCTAATGGCACAGATGGGAAGCTGAGCAACGACTCAGAAAACAGAGAGCATAACTGGGAATGGAAGGCAGAAAATTAATGAGTTTGAAAATCGCAGAAACCAGGAAGCTAGAAAATAGACAATAAAACTGGCTGTACTTACTGACATATGTAAATTCCATGCATTTGGGTGGAAGCCAGATAACATGAGGGTACACAAAAATGCAGATCTTCAATAGGTTTAACCATATAACAATTACAGCATGGAAACAGGCCTTCTCGGCCCTTCCAGTCCATGCCAACCATTTATTTTCCACTAGTTCCATCTACCTGCACTCAGACCATACCCCTCCATTCCCTTTCCGTCCATATACCTATCCACTTTACTTTTAAATGTTAAAATCGATCCTGCCTCCACCACTTCTGCTGGAAGATCATTCCACATAGTCACCACTCTCTGAGTAAAGAAGTTCCCCCTCATGTTACCCCTAAACTTCTGTCCCTTAATTCTCATGTCCTGCCCTCTTGTTTGAATCTTTCCTACCCTCAATGGGAAAAGCTTATCCACGTCAACGCTGTCTATCCCTTTCATCATTTTAAAGACCTCAATCAAGTCCCCCCTTAACCTTCTGCGCTCCAAAGAATAAAGACCTAACTTGTTCAACCTTTCTCTGCAACTTAGTTGCTGGAACCCAGGCAACATTCCAGTAAATCTCCTCTATACTCTCTACTTTGTTGACATCCTTCCTATAATTAGGCGACCAAAATTGTACACCATACTCCAGAATGGGTCTTACCAAAGCCTTGTACAATTTTAACATTACTTCCCTACTCCTATATTCAATGCTCTGATTTATAAAGGCCAGCACACCAAAAGCTTTCTTTACCACTCTATCTACATGCGATTCCACCTTCAGGGAACTATGCACAGTTATTCCTAGATCCATCTGTTCCACAGCATTCCTCAATTCCCTACCATTTACCATGTACGTCCTATTTTGATTTGTCCTGCCAAGGTGTAGCACCTCACACTTATCAGCATTAAACTCCATCTGCCATCTTTCAGCCCACTCTTCCAAATGGCCCAAATCTCTCTGTAGACTTTGAAAATCTACTTCGTTATCCACAGCACCCCCTATCTTAGTATCATCTGCATACTTACTTATCCAATTTTCCACCCCATCATCTAGATCATTGATGTACATGACAAACAACAGTGGACACAACAGATCCCTGAGACACCCCACTGGTCACCGGCCTCCAACCTGACAAACAGCCATCCACCATTACTCTCTGGCAACTCCCATTCAGCCACTGTTGAATCCATCTTGCTACTCCGCCATTATCACCCAAAGATTGAACCTTCTTAACCAACCTTCCATGGGGAACCTTGTCAAAGGCCTTACTGAAATCCATATAGACAACATCCACTGCTTTACCCTAATCAATTTCCCTAGTAACCTCTTCAAAAAAATCAAGGTTTGTCGTACATGACCTTCCAGGCACAAATCCATGTTGATTGTTCTTGATCAGGCCCTGTTTATCCAGATGCTTATATATATTATCTCTAAGTATCCTTTCCATTAATTTGCCCACCACTGACGTCAAACTAACAGGTCTATAATTGCTAGGTTTATTCTTTGAACCCTTTTTAAGCAATGGAACAACATGCGTAGTACACAAATCCTCCGGCACTATTCCCGTTTCTAATGACATCCGAAATTTAGTTTAGTTTAATTTATTTATTATTGTCACATGTGCTGAGGTACAGTGAAAAGCCTTTTTGTTCCATGCTAATCAATCAGTGAATAGACTATACATGATTACAATCAAACCATCCACATTGTACAGATGCAGGTGAAGGGAATAATGTTTAGTGCACAATAAAGTTCAGCAAAGCCTGATTAAGGATATTCGAGGGTCTCCAATGAGGCAGATGGTAGGTCAGGGCCATTCTCAACTTGTCGATCAGATGGTTCAGTTGCTCATAGCAACTGGGAAGAAACTGTCCCTGAATGTGGAGGTATGGATTTTCACACTTCTGTACCTCTTGCCTGATGGGAGAGGGGAGAAGGAGTGACCAACCGGGGTTCTCTTTCTAACGGCAGGACTGGCATCTGAATGATTCTTTTTTTTAATATAATATTTTTATTAGAAGCAATGCATGTTGCCAATGATATAACAGTTTTTCAAATACACATTTAACTTGTTTCAAAAGTTATACAAATATTACAGAATGATTTATATAAGCTTCTATTTTTTTTAGAAAGTAAAGAAAGTAAAGAGGTGAAAGAATAGGTGTATAATCAATGAAGATTGTGATTAAATAATATTGATGATTATATTAAAATAAAAAATTAAAAAAAAACAATAAAAACAATAAAAATAAAAAATAATACAAGCAATCAATTATTATACTAAAAAAAATTGAAGTACACATCTTAATGAATGGAGCAATTTCACATAACAATATCTATAGAGACGTGTATACAAATCTCAGAATAGATCTTTTCATCTAATCCCACCACCGGGTATTTATTGAGTTACAATGCTGAGCTCAGCTACCCCTTCATATAGTCAGTGAATGGAGACCATATTTGTTCAAAAAGTTCATATTTGTCCATTAGGACAAACCTGATTCTCTCCAAATGCAGCGTCTCCAACATTTCCACTGTCCACATTTTAATTGTGGGGGATAATGTTCCCTTCCAGAATTTTAATATTAATTTTTTTCCAATTATTAAACAGTAATCAAGAAAATTTCTTTGATTTACTGTAAATATTAGATTTGAATCTGAAACTCCTAATATTATCAGCTTTGGGTCAGGATCCAATTTAATCTTAAGAACTATAGAAATGATTTTAAAAATATCATTCCAATAACTATTAAGTTTTGTTCATGTTACAAAACTATGCATTCAATTATCTTCTGAGTACTGACATTTATCACAAATAGGGGAGATGTTAGGAAAAATTCTAATTACTTTTGTTTTTGAATAATGTAATCTATGTAATACTTTGAATTGTATCAAGGTATGTCTGGCATTTAACGAACAACGGTGTATACATTGTAGACTTTCTTCCCAAGTGTCTTTTAATATAGGTAAGCCTGTTTCATTTTCCCATATTTGTCGGTATGATTCTGTTGTTGGAATTTCCCAATACAAAAGAGTATTATATATACGCTATTAGTTTTTCTGTATTTGGGTGCTTGTTGAGCACTTCGTCCAATAATCCTAGTTCTCTATTTTTATAATCTTGCATGTTTGATTTGATATAATCTCTAAATTGTAAATACCTAAACAAGTTATTTGGGTGCAATCCGTAGATATCTTTTAACTCTTGAAATGAGAGAAATTTCCCTTTCCTATAAAGGTGTTCTATCCTTATAATTCCTAAATTTTTCCATTGTCTAAACCCCTTATCCAATATAGAGGGTATAAATAAAGGATTATTCATAACTGGTAAGCAAAGCTACGTATCATCCAAATGTAGAGTCTTAACTATTTGTTTCCAAATACGTCTATTGCTATTGCGATTATTATCCCTATAAATTTTTTTTTGTACGTCCCTTGGAGCAAGGAGAATCAAACTTATATCGAAAGGTAAACAGTCTTCATTTCCATTTTTAACCAAGCTGGTTCCTGATCCATGTTTACCAACCAAAAATTAATATTCTTAATCTGAACTGCCCAGAAATAATATAAAAAATTAGGTAGTGCTAATCCTCCATTTATCTTAGATTTACATAAATGTTTTTTACTTATTCTGTGACTTTTATAATCCCAAATAAAGCTATTAAGAATAGAATCAATTAAAAAAAAAATGCTTTAGGGAGGTATAGAGGGATAGTTTGAAATAAATATAATAGTTGTGGTAAAAAAAATCATTTTTATGGCATTTATTCTGCCGATCATCGATATTGGTAGAGTTTTCCAGTATAGAATATTATTTTTTAGTTTATTCAATAATTTGGGATAATTTGATTCAAATAGAGAATTGTAAGATTTAGATACATTAATTCCTAGATATTTGATTTTGTACATAACTATTTTAAATTGAAATTGTTGTAGTATAATTGATTTGATTCCAGTTATTGGCATAATTTCACTTTTATTTCAATTAATTCTATATCCTGAGAATGTACTAAATTCAGTTATGACATTAAGTAAATTAGGAATACTAATCTCTGGTTTTGTTATATATTAAGACGTCATCTGCATATAAAGATATTTTATTCGTTGTGGTATTGGTATTATATCCACATATTTCTGGTTCTGATCTAATCCTTTCGGCTAATAGTTCTATTGCAAGAGCAAATAATAAAGGTGATAACGGACATCCTTGTCTACAACCCCTAGAGAGATTAAATTTGGCTGATAACATTTGATTTGTTAATATTCTTGCTGTTGGGTTAGAATTTTATATAAAATTTTATATAAAATTCTAACCCATTTACAAAATCTGCCCCCCAATTGAAATTTCTGCATTATCTTAAATAAATAAGGCCATTCAACCTGATCAAATGCTTTTTCCACATCAAGGGATATTACAGCTAATTCAATATCATTAATTCTTTTTGAACATATGATATTGAATAGATGTCTCGAGTTATAAATAGAGTAACGTTTGGGAATAACACCTGTTTGATCATGATGTATTAAGTTATTAATCACTAAACTTAATCTTTGAGATAGAATTTTAGTTAATGTTTTTTGATCAGTATTTAGAAGAGCAATTGCTCTATATGATCCTGGATCTTCCAGATCCTTATCTGCTTTAGGAATGAGTGTAATTGTGCACTCATTTAAAGTTTCTGGTAACTTTCCTTGTTCGTAGGCATATTTATATATTGTTTGTAAACGTGGGGAAATCAAATCGTGAAACTTCTTATAAAATTCAACTCCTAAACCGTCAGGGCCAGCAGCTTTTTCAATGATCTGATTGATTCCTCAATATCTTTTACTGATATTTCAGCGTCTAGCAAGTTTCTTCCTTCTGGATCCAAACCTTCAAGGTTAGTTTATTTGTCACATACACCAATTGGTGTAGTGAAATGCTTCTTGCCATGCAGCGCATAAAATAAAGAATAGACACTACACTAATAAAGAGATTTAAAAATAAAAACATCCCCCCACAATGGTTCCCATTATGAGGGAAGGCACAATATCCAGTCCCCAACCCATGTCCACCCATAGTCAGGCATACTAAGGCCTCCATGGTTGCCTTCACGGAGGCCCGATGTTCCAGGCCGTTCTCGCCGGTTGATGGTGCTCCGGCAACGGGAGAATCTTCTCAGCGGCTTGGGACACCCAGAACGGCCGCTTCCTACCGGAGTCCGTGGCTTCCGAAGCCGACAAGGCTGTGCTGAATGGAGCTCCCCCACTGGCTCCCGATGTTAAAGTTCAGCGCCACTGCCCGCAGCTGGCCGCTCCACAGACCCGCGGCTCCGCGATGTTTGTCTCGGCGGTCTCAGCTCACCGGAGTTCCAGCGCGGCGACCCAGGCAAGGCATCACCCGCTCCGTCCCGCGATGGCGCTCCGCCGCTGCCGAAGCTCTGGGCGGTCCCCTCAGGAAACGCCGCTCCAGGCCTGCTGGTAGGCCGCGAGGAAGGGTCGAAGTTGCAGCCCGGAGAAAAGCTGCCTCTCCGACCAGGTAGGGACCAGGAAAAGCAGTTTCCCCCTCCCCCCCCCCCCCCCCCCCCTCACCCCCACATAAAAAAGAATAGGCTCCAAAACAAAACACTTTAACACACTAAAAAAAAAGAAAAGGGTGAAAAACATACAGCTGCAGGCTGGGCAACCATACCATACAGGACGGCGCCCCTTAGGTCAACTTTAATATGACATTCATGTAGGAATGTTTCTATTCCATCAGATTGACCCGTCAGTTTGGTTGAATAAAGTTTTTGTTAGTAATGCAGGAATCTGTCATTAATATCTTTTGGCAAAGTTAGTATTTCTCCTTGTTCAGATCTGATTTTATGTATCATTTTTTTCTTCATCTAATTTTCTAAGTTGGCGTGACAAAAGTTTTTGTGGTTTATCCCCGAATTCAAAGTATACTGTTGGAAAAGTTTAATAACATAATTTGAGTATATCTCATTTAGCTTATATTTTAATGTTGCAATTTTATTATATATCTCCCTAGATGGGGATATTGCATTTTCAATATTGAATTGCTTTATTTCATTTTCCAACTTTTGTTGAATCTTTCGGTTTTTCTTATTAAGGTGTGCTTGCGCGGATATTATAGCACCACGGAGAAAGGCTTTAAATGTGTCCCAAAGAAGTGACAAATAAATTCCAGGTTCGTCATTAGTCTCAAAGAACAGTTTAATCTGTTTAACCAGATAATCATAACAAGCCTTATCATTTAATATTTGAGGGTTGAGTCTCCATTGAGAATATTTATTAGTTATACCTTAGTTATATCTTAAATGTTAATGGGGCATGATCCAAAATAATAATATTATGATATTTTGAGTCATACGTGAATGGAATTAACTTTGATTCTATTAAAAAATAATCTATCCTTGAATTGGTTCCGAATACCGGAGAGTAAAATGAGTATTCCCGACCAGAGGGATTATCAGTTCTCCAAACATCCTTGACATTTGCAGTACTAATAAAAGAATTTATGAGTTCGCTTGATTTAGATATAGCTTTCCTTTTAGTTGATGATCTATCTAGATAATTATCTAAAGTACAGTTTAAATCACCCACGATTATTACATTATGTTGTGTAACTATAGGAATAGTATTAAATATTTTATTAAAAAACAACGGATTATCAAAGTTGGGTCCATATATGTTCATAAGAACGACTTTCTTTGAATATAATTCACCCGTAACTATTATGTATCTACCCTCAGTGTCTTCTATTGTTGAGCTATGTTTAAATGGAATGCCTTTACGAATAAGTATTGCAGCCCCTCTAGACTTATGTGGGCGGGCGCGACTCACGTTGCAGCGGCCCCTACAGCCTGTCTGTCTTTTTTTTATTTTTTGTCTAGTTAAATGTAGTTGTTCGTGTTTTTTTTTGTATTGTTTGTAACTGTGTATATGTGGGGTGTGGGGGGGGGGAAAGAGGGGGAAACTTTTAAATCTCTTCCCTGCACGGGAGACCCGACTTTTTCCCTGTCGGGTCTCCGTTGTTGTTGGGGCCTAGCACCGTGAAGCGGCCTCCGACCGAGACGACCTGGGTGCTCCATTCACGGAGCTGCGGACTCACCGTCATGGGGCTGGCTGGCCTCGGAGCGTGGGGAGCGGTGGTGGCTCGCCGCTGCGGCCCGACTCTGGAGCTTCAGCTCCAGCTGCAGACCGGTGGACTATCGGGAGCTCGCGGGGCCGGGTGGGAGACCGCTCTACGGAGCTCCCGCAACACAACATCTCCAGCTCGTGTCGCGGGGTTGGAGCGACCTGGAGCGGGGCCGTACATCGCCCGGCGCGGCTTTCATGGCCGCGGGACATTCCAGCGCCCGCCGGGGGCTCCAACGGTGACTGTGACCTTTGGGCCTAGAGCGGGGCCGTACATCGCCCCGCGCTACCTCAAAGGCCGTGGAACTTAACACCGCCCGCCTGCAGCTCGACCTCGGGAGTGAGATGGTGCGGGGGAGAGAGAAGACTTTGCCTTCCATCACAGTGAGGATGAGATTCACTGTGATGGATGTTTGTGTGAATTGAATTGTCTGTGTATTTTTTTTAATTTTTTTTTAATGATTTATGTATGGCATGTAGAAACGGAGTTTCGTTCTAGCCTCTCTGAGGGTCGAATGACAAATAATAAAATCAAATCAAATCAAATCAAAATCAAATGTGTAAATGAAGAATGAAACACTTTAGAAATCCATTTTGCTGTTAGTCTATATTGCGCATCCTTTTTAAGGTGCGTCTTTTGAAGAAAAATTATATCTGATTTAATTCTATTTTACTGGGCCAGAACCTTTTAATTGGTTGCTTAATTCCATTTACATTCCAACTGCAAAAGGTGATTCCATCACCCCCAGTTTTCGTATTAATGTCTTGCATTTTATTATTAAGGAGGATTATAATGGAGTAGATGTCTCAGCATATCCATCCCAATCTCATACCCATGTTTCTGATCGATGAATTTTAATACTAATAACTTTTTCTTACATACATATCTCTTCAAACCAACTGTATAATACCAATCATAATTAAAATAATATAGTACATTATATAAAATATAAAAAAACAAAATTAAAAAAAAATATATATATATTAGTGGTGTTAGTGATGTGCAGAAAAAAAAAGGGTGACTACAACTAAATTTAGTGTGGTTTATTAAAACAAAAGATGTTTATGATTCCAGCACCATATATGCCTTAAGGGCTATATATATATATATATATATATATAGGGGTGGGGCGTTAAATTTAAATGCTTATTAATGCTTGATAATTTTGACTACTACTGTCGATTTTAACTGTCGATTTTAACTATTTTAAGAGGAGTGACATGCAATTTTAAGTGATAATTAATACTAAGCTATTTCTATTATATGTTAGTTTTTTTATTAATAATCCATAAACCATCCTTAACCAGTGATTTTACAAGTCCGTTATTCTTCCTCCTTCTCTCTGGATAATCAGTACCATCAGGTAAGTGTTAAGTATAGTTCAAGTTCACTATTCTTCATCCTCATCTTCTTCTTCCACTGCTTCTTCCACTTCCAGCTTCTTCTCGATATTTCGAGCAAATTCAAGTGCTTCTGTATGCTTGATGAAGTGATGCTCTTCGTTATCGTAGCTTACTCTTAGTGTAGCAGGATACATCAGGCCATATCCCAGACCCCTTATATTCTTAAGGGTGCTTCTTGTTTCAGTAAATAAAGCTCTTCTCTTAGCCACTTTCCCAGGGTAATTTCTGAATACGCTGATCTTATCTCCATTGTAGTTAAGATTTTTCTTATGAAGTATTATCTTCATATCTTCCAAGACGTGATCATAAACCACTTTCACAATCAGTTGTCTTGGGGGTGAGCCCGTTTTTGGGAGTCGTCTCAGTGCCCTGTGTGCTCGGCCAAGCAAGGGTTCTTGATCCAAATTCAAAACATTTTTTAGAAGTTTTGTAGTTACCGGTGAATTATACTCGAAGAAGGTTGTACTTATGAATATATATGGACCTAATTTTGATAATCCATTGTTTTTTAAGAAAATATTCAACACTATTCTTATAGTTACACAACATAATTTAATAATCGGGGGTGACTTAAATTGTACTTTGGATAATTATTTAGATAGATCATCAACTAAAAGGAAGGCTATATCTAAATCAAGTGAATTCATAAATTAGTTTATTAGTTCAGCTAATGTCAAGGATATTTGGAGAAATGATAATCCCACTGGTCGAGAATACTCATTCTACTCTCCGGTATTCGGAACTTATTCTAGGATAGATTATTTTCTAATAGATTCAAAGCTTATTCCATTCACATATGACTCAAAATATCATAATATTATTATTTCAGATCATGCTCCATTAACATTCAAGATTAATTTAAAGGGAATAACTAATAGATATTCGCAATGGAGACTCAATCCTCAAATATTAAGTGATAAGGCTTGTTATGATTATCTGGTTAAACAGACTGAACTATTCTTTGAGACTAATGATAAACCTGGAATTTCTTTGTCTCTTTTATGGGACACATTTAAAGCTTGTATACGTGGTGCTATAATATCTGCGCAGGCACATCTTAATAAGGAAAATCGAAAGATATAACAGAATTTGGAAAATGAAATAAAGCAATTAGACATGGAAAATGCTATATCACCATCTAGGGTGATACATAATAAAATTGCAACATTAAAATATAAGTTAAATGAGATACAATCAAAGTATGTTAATAAACCTTTTCAACAGACTAAACAAGTATATTTTGAATTCGGGGATAAACCATATAAATTGTTAGCTCGTCAACTTAGAAAATCAGATGAAGAAAAAATGATGTATAAAGTTAGATCTGAACAAGGAGAAATACTAACTTTACCCAAAGATATTAATGATAGATTCCAGCAATACTATCAAAAACTTTACACATCCAAATTGACGGGTCAATCTGATGGAATGGAAGCATTCCGACATGAATGTCACATTAATGGATTAGATCAGGAAGGTAGAGATTTATTAGACGCTGAAATATCAGCAAAAGATATTGAGGAATCAATCAGATCATTGAAGAACGGTAAAGTTGCTGGCCCCGACGGTTTAGGTGTTGAATTTTATAAGAAGTTTCATGATTTGATTTCCCCACGTCTACGAACTATATATGAAGATGCCTATGAGCAATAGCAGCTACCAGAAACCCTAAAAGAATCTACAATTACACTTATTCCTAAAGTAGATAAAGATCTAGAAGATCCAGGATCATATAGAGCAATTGCTCTTCTAAATACGGATCAAAAAATATTAACTAAAATTTTATCTCAAAGGTTAAGTTTAGTGATCAATAATTTAATACATCATGATCAAACAGGCTTTATCCCTAAACGATATTCCACTTATAATCTGAGACGCCTATTCAATATCATATATTCAAAAAGAATGAATGATATTGAATTAGCGGTTATATCCCTGGACGCAGAAAAAGCATTTGACCAGGTCGAATGGCCTTACCTATTTAGGATAATGCAGAAATTTCAACTGGCGGAAGGATTTTGCAAATGGGTTAGAATTTTATACTCTGGCCCAACAGCAAGAATCCTAACAAATCAAATGTTATCAGCAAAATTTAATCTTTCTAGGGATTGTAGACAAGGTTGTCCATTATCACCTTTATCATTTGCACTTGCTATAGAATTATTAACCGAAAGGATTAGATCGGAACCAGAAATTTATGGATATAATACCAATACCACAATTAATAAAATATCTTTATATGCAGATGATGTCTTAATATACATAACAAAACCGGATATTAGTATCCCTAAGTTACTTAATGTTATAACTGAATTTAGTATGTTCTCAGGATATAGAATTAATTGGAATAAAAGAGAAATTATGCCTATAACAGGAATAAAATTGAATGAATTACAAAAATTTCCATTTAAAATAGTTAATGATCAAATTAAATATCTTGGAATTAATGTACCCAAATCTTATAATTCTCTATTTAAATCAAATTTCCCCAATTACTAAATAAACTAAAAAATAATATCTTATATTGGAAAACATTACCAATATCAATGCTTGGTAGAATAAATGCCTTTAAAATTATTCTTTTGCCACAATTACTATATTTATTTCAAGCTATCCCACTATATCTTCCTAAAACTTTAAAAAAAAAATTGATTTCATTGTCACTAGCTTTATTTGGGATTATAAAAACCACAGTATAGGTAAAATACACTTATGTAAATCTAAGATAAATGGTGGACTAACACTGCCTAATTTTTTATATTACTTCTGGGCGGTTCAGAATAAGAATATGAATTTTTGGTTGGTACATATGGAACAGGACCCAGTTTGGTTAAGAATAGAAAAGGAAGATTGTTTACCCTTTGATATAAGTACAATACTCCTTGCCCCAAGGGTGGTACAAAAAAAATTATAAGGAAAATCCTATAATTTTAAGCAATATACGTATTTGGAAACAAATAGGTAAGACTTTACATTTAGAGACTATGCTGCTTTGTTTACCAATTATGAATAATCCTCTGTTTAAGCCCTCGTCATTGGATGTGGGGTTTAGACATTGGAAAAATTTAGGAATTATAAGGATAGAACATCTTTACAGGAATGGGAAATTTATCTCATTTCATGAGTTAAAAGATATTTATGGATTGCATGCAAATAACTTACTTAGATGTTTGCAAATCAGAGATTATGTCAAATCAAATACGCAAGATTATAGAAATAGAGAACCAGGTTTACTGGATGAAGTGCTTAATAAGCATCCAAACACAGAGAAATTAATAGCATATATATATATATATAACATCCTTTTGGACAGGGAAATACTAACAACAGAATCATTTCGACAAATATGGGAAAATGAAACTGGTTTACCGATATTAAAAGATTTTTGGGAAGAAAGTTTACAACGTATACATCGTTGTTCGTTAAATGCCAGACATACTTTGATACAATTCAAAGTATTACATAGATTACATTACTCAAAAAAGAAATTAAATAGATTTTTTCTTAATATATCACCATTGTGTGATAAATGTCAGCACATAGAAGCTGATTTAACTCATAGTTTTGTAATATGTACAAAACTTAATAGTTATTGGACTGAGATTTTTAAAATTATTTCTATAGTTCTTAAGATTACATTAAATCCTGACCCAAAGCTAATAATATTTGGTGTTTTAGATTCAAATCAAACATTAACAGCAAATCAAAGAAATGTTCTTGATTATTGTTTAATGATTGGAAAAAAATTAATATTAAAATTTTGGAAGAGACCATTATTGCACGTTGCAATTGCAGAGAATTAGGTTTATCCTAATTGATAAACACAAACTTTTTGAACAAATATGGTCTCCATTCACGGATTATATGAAGGGGTAGCTGGGCTCAGCATTGAAACTCAACAAGTACCCGGTGGTAAAATCAGATGAAAAGGTTTAATCTGAGATTTATATACTTGTCTCTATATATATATATATTATTAGAAATTGTTCCATTCATTGTTAAGATGTATACTGTTTTTCTATCTTTAAGTATAATAATTGTTTGTTAGTAATATGGGTTTTTTAATTTTTTATTTTATTTTATTTTTTTTCTCTCTTTCTCTTCTCACATATAATCAAAATTATAATCACACTTTTTAAATTAAACATCTATTCTTTCTTTACTCTTTTTTCTCTTCACTATTAAAAAAATTGAGGCATATATATTGCTTTGTAATACTCATATAATTTTGGAAATATGTAATATGCATATCTGGAAAAATTATATTATTTGTAATACGTATGGCCTCTAATAAAAATATATTAAAAAAAAAGTTTTGCAGCAAATTCTCGAGGATCTTGATCTCCCTCTCTGCCTTCACGCACTCCAACGATACGCAAGTTCTGGCGCCTTTGACTTCCCTCCAAGTCAATACATTTCTCAGTTATTTTGTTTAATAATTCTGATAAACGTTTGTTCTCGGAGAGAAGTTTCTCATTCGCCTAAGCACTTGAATCGGCAATACTAGTCAGTTCCTTTATTGCCTCGTGTTGTTGATTTAGTGATCTTAAAATAGGTTCCAGCTTGAAATTAACCACCGACTCCATCCCACCAACTTTAAGATTTACATCATCCATCTGTTTTGGCAGAGCAGCATCCGCCCTTGTTTTTCAGTCATCAATCATAGTCTTTACTGTGATTATAACTTATTTTTTCAATTCATCTTTTACTTGTTCTTTAAACAGTTGGATATCTGCTCTAAGTATCTTTAAATCTTCTTTATACTCTTTTTTCATTTTTTTCAGGTCACCCATAATAGTAGTATTAAGGTCTTCCATCTCGGATTTCCTCCTTGAGATGTCTTCCTGGGAGGCAGTCAAACTCGAGGCCAAGGCTCCAATCGGGCCTACTTCTTTTTTCGGTACAGATTTTTTCTCTCGGGGGGGGGGGTATGTTGAATTGACATACCGTCGGTAAAGTCGCGTGCCTGATGACGTCACGCACCTTTGCAAAGCTGCCGGTGCCGTTCTCACCCACTCTCCTCTGGTGAGTGACTTTAAATCGTCCCGTTTTCCCCCCTTTTTTTAAATCAATTTTTGTGGAGCTGGTTGGCGCGTGTTCCACTTACTCCATAGCGCCACCGGAAGTTTTTCCATGTTTCTGATAAGATTTTCCATGATTCTGATAAGATTTTTAGATGAGATGTGGGTGTAAGGAGAGGGAGCATGAATAAATGAAAATGGCAGGGGTAGTAATATATACTTTAGAAATTACCAATTGACATTACAAAAATCGCTAAATCTTAGACTATTCTGACTATGGTAGGAATATTAAATGATTTCAATTACTGATATTAGCTATAAACTAAGTAATAAAAGGTACATAAGACATGGAATGATTACCAAAAAAGAGCTTTTCAAAAAAAATGTGGCAAGAGAAAGTGGAAAGAGTATGGAATTGGGAAGGTAGGGTTTAAGAATTAGTTTCAGGGAATTAAGTCAAATAGGGTAATCTGTGGAAGACATTTTTATGAGAATGATCATTAGTCAGATTTGGCATTGTTACGGGATAAGAGTTAATGTTTTACACTAGGATATGACAAATTTAGAGTGATTGAGCAATAGAGCATTGAAAATAGCTACTTGGAGGTAAATCAGTCTTAGCACTTTAGGAAATCAATGAGATTTTGTGTAATCACGAAAAAGGATATGTCTGCTAACTCCAGGATGACAAGTGCTTAGAGGACAAGACAACGGAAAAAAGAGGTTTATGGCATAAGTTAATACAGGAGAAAACCTGGAAAAGTACAGAAAGCAGGGGAGTACAATTAAAAAGGATAAATAAGGAAGTAAGGAGGATATGAAAAAAATACTGCTTGATGAAAGCACGTTTTGACTTTTAAGTACAAGGACCAAGAGGATAATGGGCTTTGTCCAATATTCCACTCCCTTCCGCTCCCCCCCACCCCCAACTATCTTCTCAGCGAGGATGGGACAGGGAATTATGTCAATGTTTTAGTTAAGGTGAATGAATGTGAAATGTGATCAGGTAAAGCTAAAAAGGAAGAATTGAGGGATTTATCATTTACAATCACTTAGTAGCGGACTAGAATTTTTCCGATCTCCCCAATTTCCTCCAACTTAGATTTTAGCAGGTTTTTTACTCGGGTTCTATGTGGCAAGCTGATCAAAAAAAGCCCATGAGATCCAAGCAATAATGAAAAATTGGATGCAAAATTACCTGAGTTTCAGGAAGAAAGGGAAAACGTTGATGTTTTTATAGCTAAAAGGCTATTACTTGTGGGGCTTCATAGGATTCAGCCCTGAGCTATTAACTTTTTTCTATATTAATTATTAAGACCCAAACATTGAGTGCATGGTTTGCTGATGATACAAAGGTTGGTCAGTGATGATTTTCAATGACTGCAGGGAAATACGGATACCATGATCAATTAGGTAACAAAATGGCAAATTTAAGTGAGAGGTTAATCAATTGGGAAAGGTGCATCAGACTATATATATATTACAGGACACGGCCAGAGAAGTCACTCAGTTCATTGAAGACCCCACCGGCCACTGAGAAATACCTAGGCCTTCAGGAGCTCCTGCTCCAGGTTTACAGGCTTAGCCAGATGGAACAGGCTGCCAGGCTCCTTCATTTGGAGGGCCTAGGCGACTGGGAGCCATCAAGCATCCTTAACGATGGTCGCGCTCCTGGATGGGCACATGCCGTGCCTCATGTTTTAGTATATTTACCTGCATCTGCTGTTGGCTGACATACGCCTGCAGCTCACCGACAGTCTTGTTCGCCGACAGTCGGCAGGCGGGCTGATGCGCTATGGATGGCGCGCCGGAATGATGTTAGCACGCTGGCTGTCACTCCGGCAGCGCCTGATTTCCTCCGGTTGGGCAGGGAGCTGTGGAGGGAATAACAGCTGCGCCCCGGATGCCTGTGCAATAGCGCCCGCCCCACCCCCCCCCCCCCCACGGCCGTGGTCGGTATCGCACCCGCAGTCCCGTACCAGCAGGCTCCAAGCACCACTGGTAGGAGGCACTGGTGCTATTACCACCAGCGCTGGGGTGCTACAGCACGACAATGCCGTCAGCCATGCACGTTCCCGGGGAACGCCGGGGCAGGCTGCCAATAGTCCCCACGGTGGCCGGCCAGATTCACCGCCTCTTCGCCTGGGATTGGTGCTCCGGGGGTTGCTTCCTCGTGGATACCGAGATAAAGCTGAGCGTCCTGCCCCCTTCGCTGGCAGTCATTCGCACCCGTGAGCGGGAGTCCGTCCTCTCTGTGGCAAATAGCAGCCCCATCCGTACGGTTCCTGTGGCAGTTTACTATCGCCGATGTCTCCCAGCCGTTGCTCGTTGCCGACTTCCTCTGGGCTCACTCCCTCCTGGTGGATGTCAGGCGGCAGCGCTTGGTCCACGCCGCCACGATGGAGCCAATCGCGCTGCGTCTGGATAAGCAGATTGCATGCCCCGTCGTCCGTGGATACAAAGGATACAGAGGACATTTGTTATCACATACACCAATTGGTGTAGTGAAATTTGACTTGCCGTTGCAGCACATGAATAAAGATAAGAAACAACACTAAAGAATTTAACAATAAACATAAAAACATCCCCCCACAATGGTTCTCACTGTCGGGGAAGGCAGCAAAGTCCAGTTTTGCTCGGGTCTTGGCACTGTGCCCACCAGCAGCTCTGTCAGCGACTCAATGAGCATGGTTTAGCTGTGAACCTCGCGAAGCGCAGGTTTGGGGTGCCCAACATCGACTTCCTCAGCCACTGCTGTGACTTCACCAGGCGCGGTTCTCCTGCCGGACAGGGTCAACGACATCCGCTGGTTTCCCCATCCATACTCTGCGCAGCCTGCAGTTCGTTGGCATGGTGGACTTTTATCACCGTTTTGTGCCATCAGCGGGCCACATCATGCGGCTACTGAATGATCTTCTGGCGCGTCGGCGTAAAGGATGTCGAGTGGACCGGCAAGGCGGAGGCTGCATTTGACGATTTGAAGGAGGCCCTTGCTCGAGCTGCTCTGCTGATTCACCCGCGGGATGCCCGACCACCCATACGGTAGATGCCTCGGAGTAGGTGGTTGGTGCCATGCTGGAACAACTGACGGACGGGGGTTGGCGGCTCTTGGCCTTCTTCAGCCGGCACCTCAACGCCCAGAGGAAGTACAGCACATTCGACCGCGAGCTCCGGGCTATGGTGGTGCGACACTTCTGCTACTTCCTGGAGGGCCGCCCATTCACTGCTTATATGGATCACAAGCCGTTCATTTTCATCCTGGCAAAGGTTTCAAACCCCTGGTCCACATGACAGCAGCGGCAGTTGGTATACATCTCGTAGTACACCACCTCCATGCACTTCATCGAGGGGAAGGAGAACCGGGTGGCCGACGCATTGTACCGCCTCACCGCCTATGCCGTTTTCGAGGTAGCGCTCGGCATTGACTATTCTGCCCTGACAGAGGCTCAGTGCACGGACGGTGAGATGCCCGCCTATCGGACTGCCATCTCTGGTCTTCGCCTTGAGGATGTCCCTCTCGGCCCTGGAAGAGCAACAATACTTTGCGGTGTGTCATCCAGTCAGCCGTGCCCCATCGTCCCTGCCGCCTGGCGCCGGAGGGTTTTTGACGTGATCCATGGGCTGGCTCACCCATCTATCTGGACGACGACAACACTTGTGGTTGCTTGGTTCATGTGGCACGGTCTGTGCAAGCAGGTTGGCCACTGGGCCCACACCTGCATTCCGTGCCAGACAGCAAAAATCCAGCGCCACGTCCGGGTGACCCTCCAGGAGTTCGGTCTACCTCGCCAGCAACTCGGCCATCTCCACGTGGACATTGTGGGGCCTCACCCGCTGTCCCGGGGCATCACCCACCTCCTCACGGTGGTGGACCGCATCACGTGGTGGACGGAGGCCATACCGCTGACCGATACTTCAACAGCTACGTGCGTTTTCTGCGCAATAGATTGCTCACTTTGGGGTGCCATTTGACATCTGCTCGGAGCGAGGACCACAGTTCACCTCTGAGCTGTAGTCCGCCATGGCTCACCAGTTGGGTGTGCAGCTGCACCACACCACAGCCTATCACCCGCAGGCAAACGGCCTGGTGGAGAGGTTCCACCGGTGGTTCAAGGCAGCGCTGAAGGCGCAACTCTCCGGCCCAGATTGGATGGACGCACTGCTGTAGGTCTTGCTGGGCCTAAGGAGTGCTTGGCCTTATCTTCAGCGAAGCTCGTTTACTTGTGGTGCCTAGGGAGTTTGTGGCGTCGGGCCAGCAGGGACCGCCCTCATCCACCCTAGAGCGCTTTCATGAGCGAGTTGGCAGGCTCACACCCGTGCCTACGTCCCGCCATGGGACATTCCGCTCGCACGTGCCATCGGCCCTCCAGGACTCCCCCTATGTTTTTCTGCGCCGTGACGCCCACCGGATGTCACTCAAGAAGCTGTATGAAGCCCCGTGTTGGACATGAGGGACTGACCAGAGGCCGTGTCGATTGACCAGTTAAAGCCAGCACATTTGGGCATTGCCCAGCCTCGGCCGGGAGTTCGCCCCCCTTCGCGGCTCCCTCCACTTGTGCTTCCGCTGGCCCCTCTGCCTCTTCCGTACGCGGACCAGTTGGGTTGTACGCCCGCCGGTGTGTTTTGTGCCTCCTGGTCGGGGTGGTGGCCTGTAGTGGCTCCCAAGGGTCGAGCCATTCCACTATCAAACCCCTCGGCACAGGAATGGACTAGTCCGAGGGCGGCCTTTAGCTACAGGGATAAAGGGCAGGGGTTTAGGCGCGATCGGCCTCTTGCAGACCCGACTGGACAAGAGAACTAATAAAATTCCTCCAGAAATACCCAGGTCCTCGACTTCATTACGGGCTTATCGCCGTGCCACTGTATACACACACACACACACACATATACATATATACACACACACACACACACATATATATAAATAATCATCATCATATCACATACTTATTAAAAGTCTAATCTTGTGCATGTGTGTGTATCGGGCATGTACCGTCAGGGTAGGCAAGGTAGGCAGTGCCTACCCTGACTAAAATTATAAAATGGGCATTATTTTATATATATAAAATATCTAAAATATATATATATATAATGGTCATTATTTTATATATAAAATATCTAAAATATAAAACATATAAAATGGTCATGAATAGTAAAGGCATGGGAGAATCATGCTTCCCTAAGAGATCGATCTCTTAGGGAGGCATAATTCTTCCACGCCTTTCATCCGCAGTACATTTAAAACGCGGAAGTATGTTCTACTCACGTGCCATCAACGATGCTTCAAGCCATCAGTGGGAAAATCCATAAAGGCAGCTGAAATTCTGCCTTTACACCGTGGAATGCATGCATGCGCTGCGCATGCGCAAGTTTCTTGGCGGGTTTTTCAAAGATGGATAGTGATTGCCTGAAGAGTTTCTCAAAGCAAACTTACGAGGAAAAGACCAAAATAATTGGAAATAGCAGACCAACGCAGGAACTTAAATAACTTCAACAGCACAAAAGAACAAAAATAATTAGAACATTTAAAACTGTTTGGTACAACAGGAAACAAAGAGACAAGAATGGATGTGGTGTACAAATATGGTAAGTAAATTTCTTTGAGCTATATGTTTTTAAATACTTTATTAAGAGATAGGAGTTATTAAATCCAAATTACTTGATAAAAGTTGAGAGAACAATCTGCGCATGCGTGGTTTTCAATATTAAAAAAAAACACTGGTTACGCTAATTACTCATGGCACGTGCCTGGTGTGTGGTTGTCTTTACATCTTCGCAAAAACACTACGTAGTAACGATTACATTTTAAAATATTCTGATTGACATTTTTCCCCTCGAGGCCGAGATCACCTTATCTGAACATTTTATGCTTTATTTCTCGACTTATTACTGATGTTTAAAAACATTGAAAGACTTCGAATTTAAAACGACCAGCTTTCACTGATTCACAATGACTGAGCTAGCAGTGATCAGCTTCACTGAAGATTTCATCCTGTATTTGACAAGTTATTCGCGATTAAGGTTTTAAAAACGTCAACTTTAACAAGATTTTTACATATTCTGATTCACATTTTCCCATCTAGGCAGAGATCACTTTCACTGAACCTCTTAGTGGAATACAATTCCACACAGACCTGCTTTTAAAGTTATTCAAGGTCATTCTCCAACTTCACATTCTTGCCAACAGCTCAAAAGCCATAGAGAGTTCAATGCATAGAGTTCTGAAATTTTCTCTGAGCAAGGACCAAAATTGCAAAGCTATAACGTTATCCCTTCCACATTGGGGTCTGCACTTGGTCTAGTATACCTTAAATGGGGGAAGACTGAATGGGATGGAAGAACAGAGGGACCTTCAAGTGTACATGAACAATCCTTAGTGGTAGCAGGGCAGGTCTATACAGAGGTTAAAAAGGCACACACATTGCTCTTCTTTCTTTGCTCAGAATTAAATATAGTTTTGGATCTGTTAGAAAAAAAACAAACACCAGTCAGCCATGATTAGAAAAGCATTCTTGCTATTGAGGAAGCGTGCGTATGTTCACAAGGTTAATTCCGCCAAGGATGGCGGGACTGTCATATGCTGAGAGAATGGAGTGGCTGGGCTTGTATACTCTGGAATTCAGAAAGATGAGAGGGGATCTTATCTGTACCCCGTTCTGATTGTAGAAGATCAGCCATGATCACTTTGAAAGGGGTAAGTTATTTAGAACGGAGATGAAGAAACACTTTTTCACACAGAGAGTTGTGAGTCCGTGGAATTCTCTGCCTCAGAGGGCAGTGGAGGCCGGTTCTCTGGATACTTTAAAGAGAGAGCTAGATAGGGCTCTTAAAGTTAGCAGATTACTGATTGTGGATGATCAGCCATGATCACATTGAATGGCGGTGCTGGCTAGAAGGGCCGAATGGCCTGCTCCTGTACCTATTGTCTATTGCATACTGGACTAGTCGTACTTCACGAAAGATACAAATGATTTAGAGATGCAGAGGTAATTCGACCTGTGGGGAAAGACTGGATGAGTTTGAAGATAGACACAAGCTGGAGAAACTCAATGAGTCAGACCCTTCTTCAGAGTTTGAGTTGTTTTACACGGAACAGGGAGAGAATTACTCGAGGGGCTGGATATGCTAAATCAGAAGGGCTTTCTCTTTGCAGGAGGGGTCAAAAACTGGGGGACACAGATTTAAAGTAGAAGAATTAGATGGGATAGGAAAATAGGTAAGTCAGAACTCATCGCCTGAAAAGAGTGGTAGAGCTAGAAACCCTCATCGCATTTAAGAAGCACTTGAATGCGTGCTGAAGCTGTGAGTTGCAGGGACTCGACCAAGTACTTAAAGGTGGAATTAGGATGGGGAGCTTTTTCGAAACAGTACAGTTATGGACCAAACAGCCTTCTTTTGAAAACAAATTCTGATTCTGTGAAATAAAAAGTGCTGATATTTTTGCATTTAACTAGGCACCATGGATCTTATCATTTATTGCACATACGCAAAGCAGACAAGGAAAGATTTTGTGATACCAGAACTTGCATAGTTTCAGTTTCTCCTTCAGATTATTTTTCTTCTCAGAGATATTTCAGTAAAATGTATGTTCAGCATAAATGCTTTTGATACTTTCTATTCCTGCATAATTATAAAAACAAATTATTTCCACTTGCGTTCAATCTGACATGCTCCTTAGAAATTAGCTGCAAGGAACTATTATTTGATGTGTTTTTTCATTGCATCAAAAGACCGAATTCGACCACATCCCAGAGGTTTTGCCAGTAGCAATATTAGAGATTTGTGAGGCATGATGGCAAATTAAGTTAAATCAGAGATATCAAAGGAAGACACTAATTTCAATTAACAGCAACATTATCCACAAAATCATTTTTATTACATTTTTCACTTCTGGGGAAACTAATTTTGTAGCAGAGTTCTAATGTTTACATCAAAGGTACAGTGAATGCAGACAAAGATTTATTTTTGATCAATAGTCAATAGTTTTTCAAAAGTTGAGGTCCAGTTCTTCTAGTTTGCATTTGGCTTTAACATAGCAATGAAGAAGGCGGAGGGCACAGGTTGTTAAATGGATCAGAATGGCATGCAACCAGCTCATGATGGACACAGTGGAGAAAGTGTGGGTGCTCACCAAAGCGTTCTCCAGTTTACATTTGGTCTCACTAGTATAAAGGAGGCCACATCACGAGCAGTAAAAACAATAAAAATTGGAGGAGGTGCATGCAAATTTATGCTGCACTAAGGAAGGTTGTTTAGGTTGCTTGATAGTTGCAAGGGATGTACAGAGAGAGATATTGCATCATCTATGTTTGCAGGTGAGTGCAAGAAGGCAGAAATATGGGTGATGAAGGAATGTGAACCAGGGAGTCATGGAGAGAGTGGTCCCTGCAGAAAGCAGTGAGCGAGAAAGTGGGCAGGGGAAGCTGTGACTGATGGTGGTATCATGTGGCAGTCGGCAGAAATGACAAAGAATGATGTGCTGAATGCAGAGGTAGGTAGGATGAAAGGCAAGGATAAAGAAAACTCTCAGTTCTATCTGGGGCATCGGAGTCAGGGTAGAAATGCGGACAGTTGTGAGGGCTCCATCAACGACAGTTGAAGGGAAACCACTTTTTTTGGGGAGACATAGGATGTTTCAGATGTCCTGCAATGGAAAGTCTCATCCTGAGAACAGGTGTGGACACACTGAGAGAAAGGGAATGCATCCTTACAAGGAATGGGAGGAGGTTTATCTAGGTGCTGTAGGAGTCAATCTAATTATACTAAATATTAGTGGATAGTTTGTCTCCCGAGATGAAGACAGATCCAGAAAGGGGAAAGAGGTGTCAGAAACAGTCCAAAGGAATTTGAGGGCATAGTGGAAGTAGCATAGTTGATCAAAATGATAAATTCCACACAGGTTAAGTGCATTTAGTGTATCTATTTTGACTTGGAATAAAAAATTGGAATCTGAGCAAGTCAAAGTGACCAAGAATGGTCAGGCAGTGCAGCATCATTGCCTACCAAAGGAAATCCACATTCTTATCTTCCCAACTGATGGGATATCGAAATTGTTAAATGGCTGTGAATGAAAATATATGAAACACGAGCATTGATGTGATATTCCCCAGTTGAAATGATCAATTCATGAATAAATAACAAATGTTAAATGTAACAAATTATTCATATTCAAACTCCTCAGTACAAGCATGTTCAAAACTCACTTTAAAGATTTGTTTTATTCAAATTTTAATGGCGTGTAGTTCATGCAACCATACTTTGAATTTTGTGATATGACAGTAAACAGATACATTGACAACTTAAACCCATTGGCTTCTTTAACTTCCATTTTTAAAAAATATTTGAGCACTCTTCTCTAACAAAAAATGATTTTCACAAAACAATAGCCTACAGAATGAACGCTGATACAAATTAGTGCATTCAATTGCATTTATAAAGTTTTACAAAGTTTCTTTAACCTAACACAAGTTATGAAATATATTGATGCATAATAAATAAAATAGCAAAACATAAGCAAATCAATTGCCATGTAACGTCAATTTGAGGCATTTCAAAATCATTGTCCTGAAATGTGGAGTTTCTACAAATTTACAGTGTTACCTTAGCAGTGTCTCAGACAAATGACGATAACAATACCTGTTCATTTTAAAAAAGGAATTCTCCTCTGAGTGGCTCAATAAGTTAATCCAGTGAGTAGTTGAGCCACATGCATCAGGAAGATCTGTTTGAAATGCTAAGCTGTGCTGAGCTGGTGACTAAGCCGAAGTAGCTGCAGAACCACTTTAGTGGACGATGAACCCACTTGGGTAAAGTGGGACATTACAGTTCTCATTTCTGATCGTGATCCAACAATGCAATTGGAGTTATATGTGAGGATCTTGGGAGAGCATAGCAATATGCTTGGCTGCAATATCCCAGGTGGTTAAATAGCCAAATGACACTCGCACTCGAACAACAGCCATTTGGGGGAAGATACTGAGGGCGCGGGCGGCCGGCACCCGTGAATCTAGATCCCAAAGAATCAGCAGCTCAGGAAAAAAAAGGGTAGAACAGAAACATTGGTATGATATGAAATTCCTTGCTAAAGGGATAGAAACATCGTAAACATACTCTGGGAAACTAATTTGATCAAGTGATCTTCAGTGTCTTAACATTGTTATTAGGAGTTTCAAAGGGATAGTCTTCAGAAATGCTCTTGGATTAATCAAGTTTAAATATATTTAATCAAATCATTCCAATATTTTGGGTACATCAGTATCACAAAATTATAATGCTTTTAATTTAGTTACGTTGCAATGTCGAGTTGTAAAAGGTTGCTGAACATTACAAACCATTTTCACACAATTGTAACAAAGGTCTTTAACATTCCTGCCAAAATTGTGAATTTAATTAAAAAAAAATCTATACAGTAGAAATTCCAAACTGTAAACAAAGTTTACAAACACTGACAAAGAAAATGGCGGTTCACAAACCGACCAGGTACTTCATATACCACTGGCCCATTAAGGACATGTGCTATTGAATGGTACATCCCTTTCAGGCTGTCATGCAGAATTTCAACAGTATCCATAATGCAAATACGCAAAGAGGAAATCCACAATTCAAACATAATATTGAATGATGACTGGTGAAAGCTAACTGCTTCAATCTCTGGATAATCACAGGGTTAATAGGTAGACTCCCAGGGAAATCAATCATTAAGCATATTTTTGTATGAAAGGGCAAACATTTAGAAAAGTGTTAAAAGCTATATTTGCCTTTTCCCAACTATTCAATAGATGGCTCTGCATTTTGGTTGCTGATGCACTTCTGCATAGCCTAGTCTTTTGACAAGGCACACATTAATTAAAAAAAAAAGAAACTTAAAAAATATTTAAACTGAACCAGGATGAAAATCATTTAAGGCTGTTTAAGTGGCTGAGAGAGAAGCATGTAAACTAATTTAAAGCTGAAGACCATACTGGAACACATCCTTCAGCAGAGCAATTAAAAGACGGTTAAAGTTCAGGTTGTGTCCTGTGTATGTAAGTGACGAGGACTTCATCCTGTATGGGTGCAAGGTAGAAATACCTTTACACAAAGTCAGTAGCGAGATCAGTACCTAATGTCCTCTATCACAATTATGACTGTTTTAATCGTTTGCGTGGAATACCAAAGGGTGGGCACTGGGCAGTTGCCAGTGCTCGGAAGGCCTCTGCAACTAAATGAGGGTGGGAGTGGATCATCGATTTCCAGCCTTCTGTCTCCATTACATCAGTGGCATGGCTGCAAGTGAGTAAAAGTGGTAAAACCTATCAGAAAATCAGCATCAATAATATTTGTAAATAATTAGTATACGTGTTAATAAGTGGTGTTTAAAGATTTAAGAGAATAATTATTTTATTGAGCAATTCATTTTAGATAATCAAGTTTATTGTTTAAAGATATTGCATATTTAACTGCTCTTTCCTCAAGGGTGAAATCAGATTTCCACTCTACTGATCCAGCTTGCTGTTGACAGGGAAGATTCTCTTCCTTTGCTTTAACATCATTCCTTTTTACTCACCCTCCATTTTATTCCCTCACCCTTTGTTGCACCAGACTCTTGGCCATTTTGTGCCCTCTTGCATTCCACCTTTTGTTTGACCTCTAAAGGCTAATCTTCCCTCTATTCTAATTGAAGCTCAACTCCTCTCATTTGCTGAATAAAAAAACATAATGAATAAACTTATGCAGTCATATAACGTGACACTGTTTAGGCCTTTACATTTGCTTATACCGTCAGAAAATGGAATATGGTTTAAAAAGTGATGTTTTACAATATAAATTCATGTATTTTTAATAATCTGTGTTTTAAAGTTTACAAAACATATTTTCTAAGAATGTGTTTGAATTCAAGAGACATTTATCAACTATGAAATGACTCATCTAGTTCCATTAATAACAATTTTCTGATATTATATTACAAGACATGATGTGAGATTTGAGAGAAGTAACTAACAAGCTGATCACCAAGTACATAAACAATCAGAATATGGGATGTGTGAAATGGATAAAGGACCTTCAAAATGTTCTTCACAGCAATTCACAAAATTATTCCTAAAACCATTTCCAATCTGAGAGATAGTAAACCTTTCAAGTTTATTTTCGCTCTATGGAAAGCCTTTTGTGGAATGTTTGTCTTGCCTACTTTGTAGGTGTCATTCAATGTTAAATTATAAAAGAACGGAAGGTCCAAAACAAAAAAATTACTCTGCTGTTAGATGAGTGCAAAAAACATAAAAGATGCCCAGTGATAACTCAAAATTAAATATTCTGTGACATTACTTACTTGTTACTCCAATTTTTCCCATCCTTACACCCTAGTTGTCGGAGAACACTGCACCTAAAATAGTAAGAGAAAGAATAAACATCAGAAATTCAAAATAAACATTTGGCAGTCCAGATATCAAGCACATGGCAGAATGCAAATATACTTGCCTGTTAATGAAGTCTATTGCTTGTGCTTTCAGTTGCTCTGCACTGTGCAAATCTGCAAGAATGAGAATTTCTGCAACATTTTCAACTGAGAGGTTACTACACAAAGTTTCTTCACACATGACCTTTAGCCGATCTAGTGCATACTGTAAAGAGATAGAAACAATCTATTATTTGATAAAGTTGGTAACTGGCAACTAGAAATGCAATTTACCAACGGAAGATTTGATCTCAATCAAAATAACCATTGTTTCTGCAAGTAATTTCTCCTTTCCAAAAGAACTGAAACAAGAACTGAAAACATAAAAAAGGAAATTTCAATTGTTGATTGGAGTAGGTTGCTTGCATGTAAAAGATGTCCAAAAGTCAGTTTTACAAGTGTGATAGTGAGAGTTCAAGATATAGATGCTCTTGTTAGAGTGAAGGGAAGGCATGCAGGAGTAAGGAATCCTGTATAACGAGAGAAATTAAGGCACTGGGCAGGTAAAAACAGCATGGGTCAGATATAAGTAACATGGATCAAAAGCATTTTTGGATGTACCGAAGATTGAGGAGCTCTGTGGTGCTTTACATTATGCAAACATGTGCTGAGGCAACAACAGTTCCTGCCTTTCAACAAATATTTTTTGTGATGTTTATTAGCCAGCTTCACAAGCAAAGAGCTTTACGGTATCCAGATGAGCGGTGCACATATCACTTAGTATTCCTTTCTAGATCCCCTGTCATTACTTACTTTGTCTGCAGCTGCCAACAGGTTGTCAGCCATTTTATCGAGGTTTGGTGCCTTTCCCGTGTAGATAAATCTCATCATTTCCTTAAAAACTTCTGGATCTACGTCATTAATTTCTACTCTATTCTGTTGGGAAAAGTTGAAGAGAAAAAGAAAATCCAATAAGAATTAGTGTAAATAAGCAGAGTTCTAGATGACCTCAATCAATTTACCAACTGCTCGCCAATGCAATTTGCTTTCGTAATTTAATTATATTTATGA